>JAMXBB010000007.1:88433075-88451145 GCA_024138015.1 Lumnitzera littorea
CCTTATATTGTTAAACCATTTGATATTTTACAAAGAGTAAAAGTTTGATGCTGTTAGGTGTTTGGGCATCTCTCAGTGATTTTTTTTTTTTTTGGTTTTGGGTGGTGGTTGGGGGTGGGTGGGTGGGTTTGTGTGTGCCTGGGTTTCCTGCAATGGGATAGCCCCCGGAACTGGTGGTGGTCTGTTTCTGGAGCTGCCAGTTCCAAATTCTGGGAACTGGAACCATACCTAAAACATTTCGCAATGCCTGGGCTAGTTCCTGGTACTGGCACTTGATTTCCTTTATTTTAAGGTCAGATTGCCTGTTCTCAGCTCCAGTTATGTTGAACTGGAACTGGCCGAGGAACCATGATCTGGGCCAACTCTGGTTCTCTTGAATCGTTGCAGTGTTTACATTCTCGGGTTGGTTCTGAACTGGTTCATGACCATCCTTACCTGGAACCATTGCAGCACATTTTTCATGCATCATTTTTTTTTTTCTCCAACTTCTATATTCTGATCTTCATAAAAAAGGAGGTTCCATTATTGGCTTTCTCTTATTATATCTCGTGGTAACTGCATTTCTGTGTCAGTGCAGGCAGTGGAGATTGTTGTATTGCTCACAGGGTGTTTTCAGGGATCTTAAGATCTGATGTGATGTGTATGGCTTGTGGTTACACATCAACGACTTATGATCCATGCTTAGATATTTCCTTGGATTTGGAACCAAATCATTGGAGTTCTAGCAAGACGTCTTCTGGAAAATCCCAGCATTCCTGCAATGGAGAGGCAGACTGCACAAATTCAAGCCAGAACTGTGGAATGCCGACCTTGATGGGGTGCTTAGATCGGTTTACGAGACCCGAGAAGTTGGGTTCTGAACAAAAATTGTTCTGCCAACAGTGTCAAATTAATCAGGAATCTCTCAAACAGATGTCCATACGAAAGCTGCCATTAGTTTCTTGCTTTCACATCAAAAGGTTTGAACACTCTTCTTTTAGAAAAATGTCGAGGAAGGTTGACAGATACTTACAATTCCCATTTTCGTTGGACATGACACCCTATCTTTCTTCCTCTATTTTGAGAAGAAGATTCGGGAACAGAATTTTCCCTTTTGATGGAGATGAATCTGATGCTTCAAACGAATCATCTTCAGAGTTTGAGCTGTTTGCCGTTATCACACACAGTGGCAAATTAGATGCTGGTCATTACGTGACCTATTTACGGCTGAGTAATCAGTGGTACAAGTGTGATGATGCTTGGATCACTCAAGTTAATGAGAATATTGTGAGAGCTGCCCAGGGTTATATGATGTTTTATGTCCAAAAGATGCTTTATTACAAAGCAAGCGATAAGGTTGGTGCTGCAGATTAGCAGCTTGATAACAAAAAATGGGTTATTGTTGGCTGTGAAGCATTGGGATGTTAAGTCCATCAACGCCAGCAGGCGGGGCCACAATGGAATGAACAAAAGCATCGGGGCTAATTCTGTATCTGCTGAATGCAGATCTCAGTAATGTGCTGTTGTTACTGGTGAAATACCATGTAACAGTTTTTCCTTTCATCACCCGTGCACTGGAAAGTATTATTTTGCTCTGCCGGAACAGAGAACGAGACCGAGCCCCAGAATAAGGTGCTCCAGCGTGCGAGAGCATTGATCGACGAAAGCATAGAGCCATTAAAATGGTGTCCCATTTTCCAACATTTCATCTTTTCTGTTGCTCTTTCAAGTATTGTTGGTGGGTTTATTCAATTTTTAGACATGGACCCTCTGAAAATTTGCAATGCTTGGAGGTGTATCGTGTAGGTTCTTCCTGCAATAGCATTCTCATCTCTTAAATCGATTTTTTTTTTCTTCTTCTTTTTTTTGGGGGGGGTTATTGGAGCTGTCTTGCTGCTCCTAAACTTTGGTTCCTACAGAAAAGACATTAGAGTTAATGGTGAAAAATTAAAATAGAAGTTAGTTTGACAAAACTTTGGTATGTCTTCTTCGGTGCATTTTGTGGAAGGGATTGTGTCCCTGCATTTCTTTCTTTACTAAGTATTTTCAATTGTGTTCTATGGTTTGCCATTGTCACGTTGGACATATACGAATACAATACAATTACCTGAGTCTAAAATACCATATCTTTGAGCATATGAATATAATTAGTAAGATATCATCGTCGAGTATATACACACAGTACTTTCCCTTCGTAAATGGGACATCATCAGAGATAATGTGCTTAGACCACTGTAAGTTGGTTGGCCTGCGGCTGAGACGGGCGAAACCTATTGTGGCTGTCGTGGCCTAGCCGGTTAAACGGACAGGAATTTAGCTCAACTCGGTCCGTGCAGGTTTAAACAGACCAGCCCAATAATTCAATCTGGGTAATCCATGTTTTTGTCGTTTGTGTTTTAACATAATGAGGGGAAAAAGATAATGAAACAAATAGTAGCGAGACTTACTATATTAAAACAAACTTAAATGATACTGTGAACGTGAATGGTACTTGGTGTCCTAATTAGAAACAAGAATTGATGACATACGGCGTACTTCTCCATTATAAACAGTAAGTGCGACAGTTTCGGTACCGTATATCGTGGAAGCAACAATGACTAATACTATGATCATACAAAAGCAAAACTAAGCTAGGAAGGAACATAAAGTAAACAGAAGGATTTAGCTTAATAGTTTAGTTTGTAGTTGTGGAAATACTTAATAATCACTGGACTTGGACATGTAAGTCATAGAAAACTAGAAACAGACCTAAGAGATATAGAATTAAATTTAAAAAGCAGTGGTATATAAGAAGGGATAGTGTAGTAGTGTCAGGGAGAAGAGTGTGAGAAGGAGGGAGATAATGGAAAAGTTAATTTAGTTAGAATAACTAATGATCACTTTGCTATGTCCACGTACTTCTTCTTTTTTTAATTTCTTAACGTTGCGGGCTAACACGGTTCGTAATTGGTTGATCCATTTCAAATCCATGAATTAAATTTATTCTTCATTTTAAATATATTGTAAACTTTAACTTTAATCTATCTTTTAAATGGATTAAACGGATAAGCCAAATACTTATGTATAGTAATGAAAAGGGAAAATCATGACTACTATATTGGGGTTTTATAAATAAATAACCTATTTTTTTCTTTTTGACCAACACATAACATGTCATTATAGCTATTTGTTAATATTAGTCAATAAACATAGTGATGATATCCAATTTATCATTACAATTATTTTGATATATTTTAATAAAAAATAAAAAATTGAAAAAATATTTTAAAAAGAAGAGATTGTAAAAAATTAGAGTAAAAAGAAAGTTGACGAAATTTGCGTGGCTTATTAACTAATCGAAGGCTTGGGGATGACACTCAACAAAGGGGGTCATACAATCCCTTAAAGCAGCTCCCCACCATTGTCACGTCTCAAAGCGGTAGAGTCGTAACAACCCCACCGTGTAAATTATTCTAAGATAGAAATTGGCCTTACAACCGTTATCTTAAACCTGATCTACACAAGGCGTCCACGACTAACCCGCTTTAAAGTAAATAGTTTGTAATTTAAATAAATCGTTTACCAAAGAAAGCGAGAAAATACATATATACACTATAATTTAGTTATTACAATTATTGTTTACAATATTTCTCCGTAATATATTTCCTAATTATTACATTATTCAAAAATGAAAAATTCTAAAGTACAAGCTTAGACCTTAAGAATATATGTTTGTTCTTTAAATATTTTTCTTCACTCCCCAGAATCCAGCAGTTGCTAGCTTCAGAGTAGTTGTATACTGCTTTTTAGTCAGTACCTGCACAACGTCTATAGGGATGTAAGCAATCACAGCTCAATAAATTAAGATGGAGCACTTAAAACTATACCATAAACATAACAAGGTTATCAAACAACTTATTAAGTATAATGCATGTTCAAGCAAATGCCATTGCACGACGTTGTCCGGCCCGTCGTGAGATTAGAGAAATTGCACCCGTTCTAATCTGGGTTGAGAAGTTATTATTAATGCAACAGCTTACAACCAAACTCAAGCTTGTGCAATGGAGACCTCGCTCCTCCTGTGACTACCGTCGAACCATTGACTTTACCTTCGCCGCGACCTCCTCTCCTGTCACTTAGTTCAACTAAGGATGAAGAACGGACCATTATGCAATCCTGTGCTATTCCTTTCGAAGGGATTGGTATTTAGCCGGAGAGTCCTAAGTTCCCCTAATGGGTTGCCATGTAAGTCCGTTTATGATTATAGGTCGTATATTTGATTATATCCAATTTAGGGTGATCAATCATTTCATACAAATCATACAATATAAGCTAGAACAACAAACAGAATCATAGCATTACTCATAATCAAGCACATGCACACATCCAATTATCTAACAAGCACAACCAAGCATAATCTTAAGCCTCCAAAATACAGTAACATATTAATCCCAACTTACTTAGACTCCTTGCTCACTCATTCGAGGTCCAACTCGCTTGGGTCATCGCCGATCATCCCTATAATACAAACGTGGTTTCAGTTTTTCATATAACTATTATATGTTCGTTTTATCCTATAACTCTTATCGTTATATTTTGTTTAGGGTTTAATATACCTAATTATCTAGGTCTTAAGTCTTAAGTCTTTTACAATTATTTTAGGTTTGGGGTTAGGTACGGGTTCGATTTCCGCATCGATTTCTAAATTAGATTCTAGTTCGATTTCTAAATACTGTTTTATATCCGAACTCTAGAAACTTGTTTTAACTCATAATATGAAATTAATCACTTTACTTCTAGATATCCTAAATACCATAATTACCCCTAGTCAATATTTTATTATATTCAGTACACTTAAATCCTTAATAATGTACCAATTTATTCTTGATGTAAGAAATTTTTACATGTTTCATATAATTACATAAATTAAAGTTTCCTATCAGATTTATTGTATATTTTTATTATTATCATAATATCAGTTTTTATTCTAATATTTTCTATTTATTATATTTTTAATAATTGTGTATTATGTACTATTACTTATTATGTACATAATACACATCTAATATTTTTATCACTCCAATTACTATCTCCCAAGATCAATTATCATTTCAAAATATCTAAATTCATCCTAAATTAGATTTTACTCCTAATTATCCTAATTTACAAAATTAGCTTAAAATTTACTATTTTTCCCTATTACTCATTTACCACATAATTAACTTAATAATTACATCTAACATCCTAAATGCTACAAGTATCATACTTCATCAGATTTCAATATCTTAAAACATATAATTATTCATTAAATCAGTAATTAACCATTTAATTATTTAATTAATCCTAAATTACCCATTTTATGCCTCATTTTAAGGTCTAAAAATTATCTAAAATTTTCAAAAATTAATTTTTGAAAACGGGCTTCATAACACTATTCTATATCATTTAAGTAGTCTACACAAAAATTTTGAGTTCAAAAATACACTCCTAAGGTCATTTATTTCTAAATCGAAATATGATCGGTTTTGTATAATTTCTTAAGGACCATATATCTCGGGACATATTTTAATCAAAATAACATTTTTCCTAAAAACTACATACAAAAATATTCCAGTATAACAAGTTTCATAATTTTCTAAAAATATTTATTATTTTTACAAAATTACACAAAATCGGGCTGGAAATCGGCACCAGTTTGAATGGCTCCGACCACTGCCGGCCGCTGTGGCCTATCGGTCAGTCTGGGCGCTGCCACCACCATGTGGTGGTGGTGGCCGTCCACTCCCAAGTGCTCGTTTGCTGTGGGTTTCCTTTTAAGGCCTTAATTGCATAATTTTTCCTATTTTTTTTCTAACCCTAATTTTTCTCTCAATTTTGCCTCTCTCTATTTTTCTCACTCTCCAAACTACTCAAATGAGCTTCTGAATTTTTTTTGCTATTTATAGAGCTTTAGAGAAATTATTGTGCATTAATAAGATAAGACAATTGTCTTATCTCTTCTTTTTTCCACTTTCTATTTGTTGCATTTTAATTGGTTGATTTTTTTTTTCTTCAATATCAGATTTCCATGCCCCACTTCTGGACTTTTCCTCATTTTTCTATATTTTTCCTGATTTTTCCTTAATTAATTATGAATTTTCTTTAATTATTTCTTATTATTTTAGTACATTTTGTGTATTTTAAGTAATTACACGTATTTCTACATACATGTAAATTCATATATAGTACAAATAAATATTCCTAAATATTATTTAGATCATTTTATGATTTTTAGTATACATATAATTTATCTCTAGCGATTCGTTAATTATTGAAATGCATTTTACCCATTTTCGATAAATAACGAGTTATATACTTAAAATTTGGAATTTTTATATTCTTTTATTTTATTGCTTATTTTCTGAAATTCAAAATTACAGGATCATTTTACTAATATTTCTAGTTTTACTTATAATTTAGACTTAATCGAATCTTTCAGCCGATCGAAGCCCTAAGTGACTTGTTGTAGGGCTTACAATCACCTTCTTCCTATGGGGTGGTTAGCAACAACCAATTGCATTTAGTGAGTTGTAACTTACTATTGTAAGTGGGTCGTGCTACCCATCCACGTTGTTATGCAGTCACTCACCACCTAAAATAATAAAGAAAAATAAAGATGAAAAGCTAATTCGGTTGCATAATCAAGTCCACAACCTAAAGGAGTTTTCATTTTTATTTCTTTTTCTTTTTTAAATTTTAGGGTTGGTCACATTACCTACATATAATATGGGGGGTTGAGACCCACTAGATACACTTTGTTGTTATTAGCTACCTAATGAGCACAAGAGGCTAATAATGTTTTTCACTGTTTTTTTTTTTAAGTTTTTACAACTTTTGTTTTTAAAATTATATAATTTAATATATTCAATAATATCATTTTATTAAAATAATCAATTTTTACTATTGTAAGTAGGTCGTGCGACCCATCCATGTTAGTATGTAGCCACTTATCACCCTAAAATCAAAAAGAAAAATAAAGTGAAAAGCTAATCTAGTTGCATAATCAAGTCACACAACCTAAAGGGGTTTTCATTGTCATTTCTTTTTCTTTTTTAAATTTTAGGGGTAGTCATACGACCTACATGTAATATGGGTCGAGACTCACCAAATACACTTGGCTGTTATTGGCTACCCAATGAGCACGAGAGGTTAGTAATGTCTTTGATTGATATTCGTTTTTTTCTTTAAGTTTTTACAACTTTTTTTTTAAATTATATAATTTAATATATTTAATAATATTATTTTATCAAAATAATTATTATGAACTAACCGTTGTGGACATATGTCTTGACTAAGATTAATAAATAGTTATAAAAGACAAGCCATACACTAATAAAATAGAAAAAACATTAACCATATTTCAATAATTTTTCCTAATAAAAGGGTTCAAATCATAAAGTTTTTGTGCAATCATTAATAAAGATGATAGAGGATTTTTTTTCTTCATATAATTTTGAAAATAGGTGTAAACCCCAATTTTAAGTAACTAAGAGGAAAGAGATGAATTAGTTACTTGTAAAATCTTAAACTTTTTTTAGATTAAAATCACACCTTAACTACTTAAGAGAATTGGTGTGAAACAATAAAAAAATAAACTTAAACAGAAATTCAAAAATTAAAAAGTGACTTATAACAAGATAAACGAGAGATTTATAATGGGTTGGTCTTATGCCTACAACCACTTTTCTAGCTCCACTTCTAAGAACTCAGTCTTCTACACCAAAATTGTTTCACTATATCTAAAAATTAAATGATGATAAGTCTTGTCAACCAAATGACTCCAATCACTCTACTTTACTTATCTAGTTAAGAATCAACTAACTATAAATCTACAAAGTTCAAAAGATGTAATCCTCTCTCTAACAATTGTTTCAAACTCTCAAAGGAATGATAAAGAAACTAAGGAAACGATACAAATTGAACATCTACAAATAAGTTAGAAGTTGTAAAATATTAGTACAGAAGAATCCTCTAAGTTTGCTTTAGAGAGCTTTTGTATGAGTATTATAGCAGCAGATTGATCAAATTAGTATGGTAAGTCTCAAATTTTGAATTATGGTGATGTATAATGCTTTTGAGTAACGACTAGATGATTAGATTGGACAAACTTGGATATTTTATTTTATATCTTGACTTGGTTTTTGTAGATATACTTACCCCTTAAATGTGGAGAAATATATTATTTAAGATTTGAATCCTGAAGCTTCTTGAATATGGTCATTGGTCCATACTTGAATTTTGATCTTATAGAATATCTTCAACTGATGTAATCTTCAGCCTTTAGTCTTACATAAAATCCTCTTGAATTCAAATTTAAATGTTTGAGAAGATATATATGCTTCACATATAAGATATGATTATTGAAAAGGATTTATCCTTATCGATAAAATTCCAACTCCTATTGCTTTTCCACACATGAATCTGACTTTATCTTTACTTAGATAATATAAATAACTTAATTTTTTTTTTGTCAGAAACTCCTACAAATAGATCTTCAACTCCTACAAATGGATCATCATTGAATCTTTATCACCACGCTTGTAATAATTAAAGTAATCCTCCTTAATTTGATCCTTATGGATGTTTGTCCTTACTTTATAGAATACATTTAACATATTCCCAAAATACATCCAATAAGTGTAGTGAAGTCTTTAATGTATCAGATTATCTAACTTAAATAGTGCATTGTAAATTTCTATTGCAAATTTGTTCTCCCTAAGAGAATCCTTTGACTTTTCCATTGAGTTTCGTTGAGACTTTAGTTCTCAGACTTATCCTCTGCATTTGATTTGGATCACGATTCCCATATGTATCCTCTAACCTTTCTTGTGAGCTATTACGTTCAACTCAAATTTCTTTGGTCTATTGTAAGAGCTTTTGTTGCTTTTTTTAATTTAAGACTCATTAAACAATTTAACATAGTTCAAATTACCTAGCATTCAACCTATATACTTAGTCAAACATATTCATAACATTTTGGTCATTCTTTTTAATTATTAAAATGCTTAAAAGAGAGAACCTAACAGTAGGAAATATCTAGATAGAAATATTAGAATGTAGAATATTAGATGTCGAATCTCAAACTTTTGAAACCGGAGCCTACCTTAGAACTACCTTAGAGCCTATGTCTATCTAACTTAGTAGCATAATATACCTATCGAGTCTATAAATTTTTCTTATCTTCCCTTAAGTTCTAACTTCACACTTTTTTTAATAGCAATTCTGATAATATTTTTTACTATACAAAAAAACATTACTTTTTACACTTGATCAATAGTTTTAAATATGTATTTGTAAATATCACCGTTTATTTTTATGACATCACTACTTTATTGTTACATTATAAAAGTAACTTCTTTTCCATCTATCATTAGATACAAAAAGATCATATTTGTAAACAATTGAAAAAAAAAAAAGAGTACTTGAACTAGGGCTATTTATAAAAAAACAATTGAACAGAATGGAGAACTAAATTAAATTATACAAAAACCATAAAATGTGATTATAGACTTAAGATATAAGAGTGGGGCAATTCTAGGTTAAGGTTTTATCATATTGGATTTTATCTTTCTCCTTTTATTTAGTAAAATATTTCTCAGTTGAAAAAATGTACCATTATTATATATTTTCATTTATAAATATTAGTTAGTAACTACATGGTAGGTACTGAATACCCTAAATCTGTACTCTATATTGCATTTTCTAGAGTGAGTATATTCTAAAAAATTGCTATCTAGATTCCATACTCATAGCTTATCCTTGTCCCTTTTTAATTTCTTATTAAAGTTCATAAACTTCTTAAATATCCTAACCATCATTGCCGTTTCATCATTATCATCATTACTCTCATCATCATTGGTATTGCTTTTGGTTGCCTTGAGAGCAATTGCTTTTTTCTTGGATTCCTCTCTAGACCTCTTAATTATCTCATCTCATGTATCTTGAGAGTCCCAAAAGGTTACTCCTTTGATAATTCTTTTAGATAATGCACTTCTTCAATGATGGTCCACTTAGCTTTTTACTCCTTTGGAAGAGATATAAGAATTTTATAGTTCATTTTCATGTTACTAAACTTCTAAGCACTATCAAGGGATTAACTATATCAACAAATCTCTTATACATTTAATCAATTGTCTCATTAGAAAGCATTTTAAAAATTTCGAATTCACTGCACAATGACCTTTTTTTGTATCTTTAACTCTTAATGTTCATTTATATGTCCTTTGCAATTCATACCATATTTCTTTAGCATTTGTGCATATGCATGTTTTATTAAAGTCATTTCACTCATAACACAATGCAAGATATTCATAGCAATTTTTTTTAAATTAATCTTTTTCCAATTATCATCGGTATAGTCCTTTTCTTCTTTATTCTCTAATTTTATTGGTCCCTTTTCTATAATATCCCAAAGCTTCTTATTTTGTGTCTTAATAAAGATTTTCGTTTTACAATTCCAATAGAGATAATTTTCACCAGCTAAAAGTGGTAGTCTATTAATAGCTTGTCCTTCTATTACACCTAGTACATTTAGTGGTATGATCTTCACTTTATGATACGGTTAAGCAATCAATATATATAAAGACTGAGCTTTGATATGAAATGAAACACTACACTAGGAATTCAAAAGAGAGTGGATTGAGTTTCTTAGCTAATTTTTGCAAATAAACAATTTATAATACAAATGATTATGTGAAAATGTTAAAATAATAAAAGAACAATAAATAAAGCGTCATGCTATGAACGAGTGGAGTCGTAACATTCATGCCATATAAACAAATTTAAAATAGAAACCGACATCTCAGTTGTTATTATAAATATAGCCTACACAAAGTATACATGATTAAACCAGCTTAAAGCTTCTAGCAGAGTACCTATTACAAGTAGAATATGTGGTATATCTTTCAAAATATTTACACAATCAAACTTGTAATTAGAGGTATATAAGTGGGTTAAATGGACTAACCCGATCCAACTTACTTTGGCCCGTGGTTTATACGGCTAAGCTTATTTGGCCTGCTTTTTAAACAGGCTAAAAAACCTTATGCTAAACCCATTTAAAAAACGGGTTAAAAGGGCTGGCCTGTAGGCCAAAACTCACTTGCACAGCTGTACTTGTAGTAGACATTTTAGTATTTGATTTTTATTTATATAATGATGTTTATATCAAAAGATTTCATTTTCAAAGAAAAGTTATAAAAGCCATAGGTTCACAAACCCATTAGAAAATCAATGCTCACTCAAGGAGAATAGTTAGTTTTCTCAAAAAAACCAAAACTCCCAAAGTGATCCAATTTCAACCGTCTTCATATTTCTCCTCATTCCTTAACCCCTTGTGTACTAACCTATAATTTTGTATACCCTTGCATCTTTAATCTTTAGTTAGTATTTGTAATAGAATCTATTGGGATATGAGCACAACTAGCTTAGTAAATGGAACAAAGACAAAAAGTACAAAAACATGCATAAGTAAGGTTATCAATATTTAATGAAATGCAATGCAATCAGTTAAATGAAACATCATACAATGTTATCTGATTCATTATGAGGTTAGAGAAATTACATTCGCTTTAACTTGAATTGAGGAAACTCAATGCAACTCAAATTGAACCAAACTCATGCTTGTGCAATTGGAGAATACCTTCCTCTTAAGACTACCTTCAAACTACTGTCCTCAACCTTATCGCTACCTCTTCTCCTATTACTTGCTTCCACTAAGGGCAAAAAGAAACCATTTCAGCTATCCTACTTGAAGAGTTGGTATTTAATTTGATATGCCTAATCGGTTCCTCTAATGGGTTATCATGTATGTCTAGTTAGATTAAAGGTCAAATTGAGATTAGTTTCACTTGAAGGTGGCTAATCAAATTTTAAGCAAACCAAACAACACAAAGTCATTCAAAACAGTGCTATAAGGAGTTTAACTCTTATCACACATCAAAATCTTAGTCACACATGTAGCAAGCACACAAATAGCTAAGTTACAATCATACATAAATGCACTCATAAGCCTCTAGATACTTTGATACAGTACCCTAGCTTACCCTAATATGGTGATACGTTGTCCTTAGGTATTGTGCTTGTCTTCATTAATGATTCCTAAACATTTAATACATGGCCTTAGTTTTTAATCACTATATGAAATAAGAGTTCATTTTCAATATTAGACATGTTTTTCATTTAAGTTAAGTAAGTCTCATCAACCATTTATTAAGTTTTAGTTAAGTAAGGTAAGCTTTGACTAAGTTTCTAACAAAAGTTTTGACCTAATATTTTAATATAGGTTCTTATTTGAGAAGTTACCCAAGTTTTGACTCCGGTAAAGGTATATAGTCCTTATATAAACCACTTTCTAACCTACTCTCCAACTCTAGGTATGATCAAAATATATAATATCAAACTACTTTTTGACCTAGTTTCTAACTCTGCTATTACTTCTATATTTCATTACTTTACATATAAGCTCGACTTATCCAAAGTTATAAAACTATGGTAAAATTGTTCTTACAATGTGATAACATCTCAATCCTATAGCCACCTATTATACTTCTTGACTCAAATTTATTTATACATAATAAATTCCTCAAGAAAAACCCTAGAACTAAGCTTATAAATCACCAAATTTCGGCTTAGACTCAAATCATCTACTTAAAACTTGAAATTACTCACCTTTAGTTGCTACATGCTAATGAATGTAGATTATAATATGGTTTTGTGAAAATCTAACCAATTTCTTTAAAAAACTCAACTACTAGCACACTGTTTTATGAAAAACCAAATATTTCCCAAAATCCAACTCGTTGATTTTGAAAATTCAACACATTACATGAAAATATGACCTTTTACAAGTTTACTCATAAAAATTCAGACCGAAACTCCAACAATTGGATTTTTAAAAATGCGATTGAAAATTAGTTAATGGGATATTTTTCTTAAAGACCCTATACTAGCACTCAAAATTTCAAAAATACAATTTGATATTTGAATTTCTCATGTAAAAATACTTCGAAAAACTAAATTTCAAAAATTTTCAAGATTCTTTACCATTTTTAGTAAATTTTAGTTAAAATTGAAGAAAACCAAGCACTTACCGGAATTAAAAGCTCTAGCCACCATGGAGGAAAGGCGATATGTTGGCTAGAACAAGTGGTGGCTACTCCTTTGGGTTGCAGTGTTCTTTTCCTTCCAAATTTCAACTACCCTTAGGAACCCTTAAACAACCAATTTTTCACTATTATTTTTCTTCAAACTTTCTCTCTCTCGATCTCCCTCTTACTAATTTTTCAAACCTTGAAATGACCAAAACCACCAAAAGAAATCTAGTTTGTATTTTTTATAGAGAGGTTTAGAAGTGATTTGAGTTTTTCTTTTACTCAAACATATGTTAACAAGCCTTTTGAGGTGTCCAAATTTGGTTTCTCTATTTCCTTAACCATCTTCAACTAATATCCTAGATTGCCATGCCTCATGTAAGCTCTTACTGCATGCCATGTAAATTTTTTATAATCTTTCCTTATTTTCTTTCATTAATTTAGTGAATTTTGCATATATTTGGGCATTTTTAATAATTATAGGTATATATATTTATACGATAATTATATCCAATGTTTACACACATCTTCTACATATGATTTTATATCCTTTAATAATTTTATCAGTTGTATAATTTACTGTAAAGATTCATTAACTAACAATGCTTAATTCGCACGTTTTCGATACTTATATAATAATATAATAAAATTCACTATTTTAGCTATATTTTTAATTTTTTTTATATTTTCGAGATTTCATCTCCTTGACTAATGTTACTAACTCACTCATAAATTTTTAACCTAATTAGGTTACCTTCATAAACACCTTAAATCGTCTACCTCAAACCTAATTGTATAATTCTGAGTCTTACATAAAATGGTAAAATTAAAGAGATAGGGATAGAGAATTTAAGCTTGGGATTTAACATAAAGTTTGAACTGCCCCTTACTCTCTATGATCATGAAATGCTTCCAATTCAGGCTTTTACACATAATTTTATCGACCTCAAGTTGATTGGCTTAAGAGTCTAGAATCTTGGTCACATAAGGTTCTCAATCATAATAACTCTCAATCTTAAATATGGTGCACTTTCTCAAAATATTTGCAAGTATAAATTACTATGCACTATACTAGGATTTACAAGAAAGTTTGCAAATTAAGTATACAAGGCAATTGAAACAAAGGATAAGTAAATAAAAGGAATAATGGCAGATTTTTAGCTCAATTAATTGTCCTTCAATGATCTAACAACTCGTATTTATAGTTCCTCAAATAAATCCAATTGTTAGTCCCTCTTTCTATGCATTTAATGCTTTATAGTGACTATTTTTTGTGAGGACCAATTGAACGGTTTAGGAGATTTTAGCTACACGATTCACTTAATTAGGGTCATCGGTAGGGTGCTCTTGAAGCTACTACCACTCGATTCAACATAGCTTATTGGTCATAGAATTTTCGCAACAACCAACCGAACAATTCTAGCCTAACCCATTGTTTAGTTCACAATATAACAACAAATATCCATTTTTCATGTGCAAAAAGTAATTTCGAGCCATTCCAACTCTTCAAACATATTAAACTTAATCTAATGATTTATATTTATCAAGATATCATACCAATTATTGCCCAAGAAAAAAAAAAGATATCGTATTGATTCAAATATCGTTAACATAATTCAAACTTCTGTAGATTAATAATGTATTTGTGGATTGTAAAGATGAATAGTAATCATGATTAATTTAACTCAATTAACATAGTCTTGTTTACATCAAAATCTCATGGGAACCTATCGATTTAACATATTCTCTATAGCAAAGTTACTTGTTTGCCCTTATAATATATATATTTATATATAGCAATAAATGGAACTTTCGTTTTATTTTTGTATTACCACATAACTTATGTATCTTCGGTCCATTCCACACCTAAAACACGAGAAAGGTGAAAAAAAAAAAGCTATAAATTACTCAAAGATTAGTAAGAGAATTATTTAAAAATTCTACAATGTAATGGAATTATTAATGAGTACAGTAAAGGGATCTCTCTAATTATTTTTAATAACATAATGACTCCAAAAAAAAAAAAAGAAAAAAGCTAAAAAAGTGCAATTTTTAAATAAAATGTAAGGAAAGGTGGATTGAGCAAATCAAAATTGTGAAAATAGTAAAAATTGAAGGACCCTCTTTATACTCGTGAATTGACTTAGAACCAATTTGTTTGCATTGAGAATGAGAACTAATAGAATAGGCCAATTCAAGCTTTGAATCCATAATCCTAAGTAAGTTAGCCACAAAAACTTGTGTAATCAGTTGTTTGATTTTGGTTCCATCAACACATTAATTTACAAAAAAAAAAAAGGAAAAAGAAAGAAAATCTATAAGCAAATAAACTAACCACCATCTCTCATCTCATCATTCTACAACATCATATGCAACATGTACACACTCGACATACAAAACAAACACCCACACATTGCACAATAACATAAACATACGCCTACCTATGCAAAAACTCATATCTACTTTCTTTCTTATAAATTCACTCTCATGTACATCCATTTTTTCACCAATACAAATGTACATGCTCCCTCTTTCCTATAAATATCTCATGTATTAGTGTTATATATATATATTTTACATGTTCTCTTTAGCATAAGTATTACAATAAATATTAGAATTTTTTAAGGTAGCTCCTCTATCATATCATCCTTGTAGTAATCTCAAACCATTAAAATAATTGATTGGAGTTTAATATATAAAAACTAGTTAAGAATTGAAAAGAAATGAAGAAGTGATGACTATGGTGCAACATTTACTTCACTTATGACGTCAAACAGTAGGTGTAACTTTATAATTAAATGCATGAAAAATACTCACAGTTAAATATGCATTGTAAACAGTGTTAAAATCGTAAGAGAAAACTATTGAAGAGTAAACTATACAAACTTAGTGAGATATTTTTCATATTATATTGGCAAGCAGGTTATTAAACAATTTATTAACAAACCTATGAATACATGAATAAGCAGTATGCCAAACAATATATGATCGATGTTGCACCCAACATCATATTTAACGCTTTTCGAAGTAAGGGTTGGAGATTCATCAACCCCAATTACAATCGGGTTATAACACCTAGGTTTTTAAACATAAATTTAAATTTTGTGTTTCACGAAATATATTTTCATTTCAAAGAAATTCAATAATATACAAAATCTCAAGTTTAGCGATGAGATGGCCCCTACAGTCTACACTCACGCCCTACAGCAATGGTTTCTAAACTTGACTCTCAACCACCCACAATTAGCATTTCTGACACCAAGTAAACCTGTAAGCCAAGGGTAGGGTCTTGTTGTACTAGTGCTCATGCACTATACTAATCCAATCATGTAGGAATCCCATCTCTACAAGGCTCTTCATTACCATTCGCATGAGATGACAACCGAAACATTATATGCAATGTTCATGTTTATTTATGATCTTTTTAATTTAAGTTAAATCGAATATAATTAAGTCAATTTATTAAGGGATCAATCAATATTAACAAACAATCCAAATCATGCAACAGTCCATCATACAATTTATTCTTTAGTTATCAAATTTAACCACATTTTGTATAACAAACAAGCAATATTTAACCACATGCATATCCTGAACCCCATGCATCAATTTATTATTACATAAGTTTAGGTGCACTAATTATAAGCACAAAACAAGTATAAAGTCATCGGAAGTGTTCACTTGACTAAAATTGGTATGGATCGTAGCGGCTAACAAGCAGCTTGCCCTCCTGATCAATATTTCTTGATAAGTAGAAATGAAAGAAACCTAATGAGTATCTAAATGTGGTGCTAAACAGCCTATCTAGCTCATCATCTACCTTATGATTCCCGTTTCCATTTAAATATTAAATTGCATGTAGCATTTTCATTTTACCTTTTATCTTTACATTCTTATGATAAATTCTTATTGAGTTTGAGTATGTTTCTTTAGCGATAAAATTTGATTAATATTTTTAGTATTATTTTACATTGCTTAACTTATTTATTATGATATTTAGAAATATTATTTTATCTTATTAGTAATAATATCTAATTTAGTAAATATTATATGAGTTTAGATTTTTCCCACTTTTTTATAAGTTTTTTTATTAATATATTGTTATAATATAATTTAATTGTGATTCCCATATATAGCAAGATGAACAATAATATACCAAGATAAGTTAGATAAAATAATAGAGTTTAGTGGAAATATTGTAATTATATATTTAAATAACTAAAACTTTTAGCTCAGTCATATTGTAGTATTCTTTTAAGATTATATTATACGTATATGTATACTTATATTCAATTTGTTTCTTGTAATTGTTTGATTCTATCTTATTATTATTATTGTTTCTTATTAACACATATATCGCTATTACATATAAAAACATAACTTTTTTAGAATGTTTTGATTTTTAAGTTCACGTGTGTATGTTTATTATTTTGATTTTTTGAAGAACTTTTGTCATATAATTATATTTTATCCGCATTTTAGAATATGTATCTATCAATTTCCCTCCATAGGAAATTATATATGTATACTTGTAAATAATCGTATTTGGATATTTCTTTATTCGGTTAAAGTTTTATCCTAATTATTTATTCATATGATCATATTACTTAAATAATATAATCCATTTATTTATATCTCTTGGTTTTTCTCTTAAATTTTAAATTGCTTAAAACTTTTTCGTTTTAGTTTTGATTTTTATTAATTTATAGTTAATTTTTATTGTTTTTGGATGTACTTTCGTATACTGAGGTTCGTTTTGGATATTAAAATTCACATTTTTCAATATGGGTATAAAATGTTACGAATTTAGTTATTTTGACCCAAATAATTTTATTTATCAATTTTAGGCTTTTCTTTATTATATTCTGGTTCACTCAATTTCCAAATGTTTATATTTTTTAATCTATTTTATATTGATTTCACTATTTTCATTTTTAAGCTTAATTTACCAATTTTATTAATTTTGTTATTACTGTAGTTTT
>JAMXBB010000007.1:88468702-88484054 GCA_024138015.1 Lumnitzera littorea
ACTCGTAAAACATGTCGTTAGGTCTATACAAACCTAACGACACTAATTTTGTTAAAATCGAACAACCTTAAGTAATATAACTTATAACTTTATCATATTCTAGAATATACGTATTTCGGTAACCCTATTGAAATTAAAACGTGATTTCATAAATTAAAAGTACGTTTCGATACGAGCGAAACGATATATAATATATAATACTATATATGATGTACAATATAAGCAATTAATAACTTAATTCGATATATAATGATAATACAACTATATATTATGGAAATAATATATATATATATATATATATATATATAACCATTGTAAATTAAACCCTAATGTTTTTATAATTATTATGAAAACTAAATTTGGGTCTTTTATGTAAATAAGATCTTTCAGTATAAACACAATTGATGATTCAAGTTAGCAAAAGTGAGTGTTTAAACATGTAAGTTAGGATTGTAGCTTAACTACTTGTTGGGATACTATTTTAAAGTATCCGGAGACTCAAGAATACTTCTGGCTGTGTTTGTAGTTAGTCGACTGTGTACATGCTGTGTGTATAGATGATACTCAGTTGTGATAGGAGTTGAACTCCTTGGCATGTTGTTCTGTATGTTTGCATTGATTTTGTATTATATGAACTTATTGGTTACCCTTAATTAAAGCTAATGTTTATTCGACTAAAATGAAACTGGATATGCATAACACCCATTAAGGAAAACGATTAAGAGTGTTAAGCTAAATACCGACTTCCTTCGATGAGGATAGCTGAAATGGTCCTTTCTCCATCCTTAGTCAAACTAAGTAACAGGTGAGGAGGTCACGTAAAGGTTGGGGATTGTGGTTCGAAGGTAGTCATGGGAAAAGAGTGTTCTCCATTACATAAGCCCAAGTTTGGTCTGACTTGAGTTGCAATGAAACTTCTCAATTCAGGTTGGAGCGGATATAATTTCTCTAACCTCACAGTAGATCGAATAACATTATGCTATGTTTCATTTGATTGATTACATTGCATTTCATCTCATCATAATTATTAACCTTGTTTGTGTTTGTACAGTACTCTTCTGACTTCGTCTTACTTACTGAGCTAATCGTGCTCACATCCCTATAGACTCTTTTGCAGGTGTTGAGTGAGGTCGGGATTTCAGATACCACCGTTCTTAGGTTAGTATGCTGTTGTTTGGGAAAGTAAGAATCGAGAAATCAACTGAATCTAGGCTTTTGACTTTTTTATTTTATTTTTTGAGGAAACTAATTGGGAATTCCCTAGGAGTCCACTAGTTTCCTAACTTATTGTATATAGACTATAAAATCTATGATTTTTAATAAACTCTGATTGTAAACTTTAACTTTGAACGTAAAATGTTTGTGTAAATATTGTTGTGGTACTAGACAACAGGTTGTATAGAACAGGTATTTTGTAAAACTCTACTATGAGTTTGGTTATTAACAGGTGTTAAAACAAACGTTTCAAGCTAGTTGAGTTGTATATGCCTTGTGTGAACTGTATCTACGATAACAGTTGTAAGGTTAGCTTCTATCTTAGGTTAGTTTACATGACGGGACTATTATGACTCTTCCTATTCAAGGCGTGACAGAAGTGCTATCCTATCTTTTGTTAGATCACTTACTCAAAGGAGCGTCGTCCGGTTATTTAAAAAATCACTTGCTCATAAGAGCACCGTCTTATTTTGTCTTTAATAAAATGTCATCTTATCTTGTCTTTAATAGAATGTTATCTTATCTTATCTTATCTTTGAAAGATCATATCCTTTCGAGCAAAAGAAATCTCGAAGAGATCTATCCTCCTTAGATTATTCTCCAAATCAAAAAGAAATCTTAAAGAGATCTATTCTCTTCGGATTATTCTCTAAATCAAAATGAAATCTCGAAGAGATTTTTTCTCTTAGAATTATTCACCAAATCAAGACAAATCTCAAAGAGATCTATCTTTTTCGGATTATTCACCAAACGAGTTTTTTGAAATTTCAAAGAGATCTATCCTTTTTGGATTATTCACCAAACCAAAATAAATCTCGAAAAGATCTATCATATTCGAATTATTCACCAAATCAAGATAAATCTTAAAGAGATCTATGCTATTCGGATTATCCCCCGAACTAAAACAAGTTTTTAAAATCTCGAAAAGATTTATCCTCTTCGGATTATTCACCAAAACAAGTTTTTTGAAATCTTAAAAAGATCTATCCTCTTCGGATTGTTCACTAAACTAAAACAAATCTCGAAGAGATATATCCTCTTTAGATTATTCACCAAACCAAAACAAATCTCGAAGAGATCTATTCTCTTCGGATTATCTACTAAACTAAAAATAGTTTTTTTGTAATCTTAAAAAGATCTATCATCTTCAAATTATCCATCGAACCAAAACAAGTTAATTTGATCCCTAGTGGTTTTTGCCTTATCCTTCCAAGATAGGTACCCTCAATTTCTTTGCTCTATCCTTTTAAGATAGGCCCTTTAACTTGAGCCCTATTCCTTATCTTGTCCTTTCAAGACGGGTTTCCCATTATTTTGTCCCGCCTTTTCAAGATGAGCTATTATCCTTTACAACATGGCTTAGTTGATTAGTTTAGAATAGGGTTTAGCAAAAATGAGTATCTTTTTTGTCTTTGAAGTAAAGTTCTAATCGAACTTTATTGTAAAGAAAAGCAGCTATACACACCTCATTTTTATTATTTTTGTTTTATTATTTTTATTGAGTTAGAAATAAAAAATAATAATAATAATAATAAAAAAAGAAAAATAAAAAATGTAAAGTGTTCAAATCAAGTCAAGTCGAGTCTAGTCGTTTGGGATTAAATCAGATAACGGTGTATGTTGAAATTAATAAATTCTAAAAGTCATTGAAGAATTGGGCTTCATTAAAATAATTTTAGTCTAGTTCGATATAAATATAAAATAGATTTTTATCTAACTTATATTGGGCTAAAATAAACTTAGGATTTATTAAGAAGGTTATTGGCTAAATCAAATTGGACTGGATCGAGCTCGAAAAATAAAAAGCCCAAATTGAGATAGTATTTCTAAAAGTTAGGTTAAATCGTCAAAGAATTATTATCATACTTTTCGTATCTGAGTTTATTATTATATCTTTCGATATGAAAGATTCAATTGTAGGTTTATAAATAGGAATTTAACGGTAGAGTTTAGACTTTTTTTAGAATCCCTACATTTGATCAAACACAATAGGCCTCACTATTCAATCACACTTCACCGCCCCTCAAACTTGCACATTAACACACTGTACGAAACTTCATTCACTTACCGTGTATACACTCACTCAATCGCACAACAGTTCACTATACATCGTCCCTCACTCTACTGACCACAATCCCTGTTTAAGCCCCATACCCCTTGATCACAAACATACACTTGGCTACACACTGACATGTCTTCCCACAACACAAGTCTACTACAACACTACACAGTCCACGACACAGCATATGACTACATGCACTGCACAACACAGCAGCAATCATGTCGACCCCCCCTGACCAGACATCCACATACTGCCACAACTCACCAAAGTCCATTGTACGTTAGCTATAAACGGAATTCACAACGCCCTACTGATCCCAATTCATACACTCATTACTAGCACGTCCCCTGACTGCACACTGCACACATGCTAGCAAGTCCCTTAACATGCACGCCATTGACAGTCTTAACACATACACACACACATATACACTGACAACCCTGACGCCTTGCACATATGAACACAGCTCTTACTCCAACTGCCAACGCACCAAATCATAAGCTTACACACACAAACACTTGATATATACTACACTTGGGACATACGGACACTTGACACACAAAATCTCACACTCTAACCAAAGCACACACTAACGCATACACTACACTTCACTTGTGTGACTATCTCACATACACTTATGGTCAAGGATAAAGCATACACACGTTTAAGATCACACACATGCATTGTCAAAGATAGAAAACACATACGAAGTTCAGGCTCCTATACACAAACAGTCCACTCACATATAGTACAACATCCACTATCCACAATTGGTTCACAATACACACGTCGTACATAATCCAATGCTAATATGTACGACTCAATTTGTTTAGGTAAAATTTTTTGTTATTATTATTATTAGTTAATTCAATTATTTTTACTAATTAATTTTTTTAGTGCAGGTTTTTTTTATTAGATTATTTTTTTTAGATAATCTCAATTTTTAATAAATTTAGCTCAATCATATTTTTGGTAAAATTGCATGTCTTGAAAAATAAGCATATCTCCTCTCTAAGATCTGTATCTTCAGAGAAGATACGTATCAAACATATTTTTTTTTTAAGATTTAAAATAAATATGTATTTAGATCGTATCTTATCGTATTTTACAGTTAGGATTTAGAAAAGATACATATAAAAATACGTATTTAGATCGTATCCTAATAGATCTTATATGTAGGATTTAGGAAAGATATTTTTTTACTTGAAGTGAATTTAAAAAAAAAAAAATCTAAACTGGGATTTTAAAAAAGATTTAGTTAGTTATGGTTTTCCTTAATTCATGAAATTAAATTTTTTAGGTTTTTTTTTTATCAAAATAAGAAATGGTTAAATAAAGGTATATTTAGCTCAATTTTCAAATCTAAAAAAAATCTACTCACTAAATATTTTATGAAAAATAGAACTATACAAGTTTGATCCCTACTTACGAATACGTAGGTACCTTCAAAGTAATTATATATATATAATTTTTTTTTTCATTTTTATGAAATATTCGTACTAGAAAATAATAAAAAATCATTTTAGTTATATTTTTGCAAGTTTGTACATATTTCAGTATTTTTTAGAAAAATATAAAATAAAGCCTATTAATTGATTTTTTTTTTTTTAATTTTTACATGGTAACTTAGTTATAATAGGTTAGCCCCTAAACTCAATTTTCCTGGTTATTTTTCTAGAAATTATTTTTTTTTTAGAAAATATGTAGATCAATGGCTAAATTAAGGTTTTCCCACCCAGAAACCCTAATTTCATTTTTACTAGTTAAACTTGTTGGTAACTATAATTTTCTGTTTTCTTAATTTAATGTCGAGTAATTTTTATTAAGTGAGCTGGGCTTAATATGGATTAAGTTAAGGAAACAACATAAGGCCCAACATTGTGTCAACAAGAATTTTCTTAACCTTGAAGTTAGCAACTCTTGTACTGATGACGAGTGCATTATCATACGGCCTCTAGATGTCTTCAAAGTCTTCTTTTATGAAAGAGATTACATTGTCAATCCTGACTTTCTTACCTTGGATGTTGCAAATGTAATTTTTGGCATTCATCTAGCTTGAGGAGCTTGACTAATCTATAGTAGGTCTACCGACAATGATGTTAATCACTCTGTTAGGTGCTCTATTGGAATTCGCATCTTTTACATCTCTCCCGGCCATAGCTAGTAGAGTACTATTCTCTTGTTCCTTACGTCTCCTCTAAGACAGTCTCTCAATATTTTCGGCACCATCCACGAGGTACTTTTGCAAATGCCTACGTTGAATTATATTCTTGAGTTAGATACACTCATCCGTGTTGTGACTTTTGTTGCGATGGAAGCTGTAGTACTTGTTGGAATTTCTCCCTGAGGGATTTCCTCTCATTTTTTCTGGCTACTAAAAAATGCCTCTCTACCTACGTACTTCCATCAATATGTTCGAAATTGGACGATTGTTGAGTGTGTAGGAGGAAAATGTCAAAATCCTTACTCTCTTTCTCTCAACAGTCGAACTTTGATCATCATTTGTGTCGAGTCTATTCTTTGTACTTTTTTTCTTATCACTTTTTCTATCTCCTCTATTCTAATCGGCCTCTCACTGGGCCTTTATGTTATCCTCCTGACAAATATATGAGGTGGCTTTAGCCTTAAACTTGACGAAAGTCCTTAACTTATTGTTTGCAAGAGACTTGAAAAAGTCTTCATGGGGCTTAACTCCATTGATTACGATGTTGAGGGCTATGATCATATCTAATTCTGAGATCTAAACCATCTTAATCATAAACCTAGCCAGGTAGTTTTTGATTGACTCATCTGATCTCTGTTTGATTATGTTAAGGATTGAGGAATCCTTAACAGGAAATTTATTTGTAAGGAAGTGTTGAAGAAACACCTTTGCTAGTTCATTAAAACAAGAAATGGTATTTGGTTTCAAGTGTTTGAACTATGTACTGGCTGGATTCCTCAAAGTTGAAGGAAAAGCTTAAAAGGCCATTGCATCACTCAAACCATGCAACTTGGCCAACATGCGATAGTACTCCAAATGGTCTTCGGGGTCTTTCGTTCGGTCATAAGTTTCAAATTGTAGCAGCTTAATGTATCGTGGTATCACTTTCTCCAAAATCTTAGGAATAAAGGGACTCTTTTTTATTTGGAATTGCTTGCTCATTGCAGCTGAGGTGCTAATATGCGAGAGGCCCATATGGTGCACTTGCTACAATTGTTTGCCTTTGCCATTCTTTTTTAATACAAGAGCCAAGGGTCCAGTCGCAACCTTAGCTTACTTTTTCAGCAACTCAGGTGAATAAATTGAGTCATCGCAATTTTCGTTGTCATGATCACCATACTCTTTGTTTTGATTTGGGTAAACACTGTTATGAAAGAGATTAAGAATCTCTTCATGTTTTTTATTTAGTTCTTGGTTTTCTTTGACCAAATCAAGACAAAGTTACTCGAGTTGAGCCAAACGTTGCTCATTAGTATACTTACTCCCCCCCTCATGATGTTGGGAGGAAGTGTTAACACCTATACTTTTGGTCATCTTAATTTTCGCCATGTGGGTATGTTTGAGAAAAAAACAAATGGCGTCAAATGTTGTTTGTGGATTTTGGTGATTATGAATGTCTTGTAAAGAAAAAAAAGCTACTTAGTATCGAGGTCAATCCGGTACAGCCACTTCTATACTTAAGTTAGTAATTAGGAATATAGAAAGTAAAAGAGAGTGATCAAGAGTTATTAGATGTCCTTATAGAGTTTCTTTCTCGAATTTATAAGGGACTTGTCGTATCTGAAGTAACAGTTATTAGAATAACCGTTGGGACACGTAGAAATCTCTTGATTAGACACATTCCTTAAAATATAGGGAAAGCAAACAGTTATGTAATATAACCGTATTTATGATAACTGTTCATGCCATACACATGAATTTAAATTGGGATTGGATCTATATTCTCAATGAGAAGCTGAAAATGTCGATTACTTGGCCTGTTGATAGCCAAATGGACGAGCACATGAAGCTTTTAGCTGTCAACGCTTGCCAAGCCAGGTGGATGAAAACTGACCATCAACATTAAAAGGTCATCTTTCCTATTATTAGGAATTTAATAATTATTTATATGGTATTATATGTTTTATATTGCAATTCTGATAAGTAAAAATCTCATAACATATATTATAGTTACAAGAAAACATGAATTTATTTTACAAATAAATTCAACATGGATATAAGACTAGGAAAACTTGGCCCTCCTAATTTATTAATCCTGCATTTAGATACTTTTTTGAGCATTTATATAACTGAAAAAGGACTTAACCAATGCCAAAGTTCAAGGAAGTAGTAAGAATGAAAAGGATTAAAGAGCAAACTAAAATATATGGAAGATAGAGATGGCAAATACTTAAATGTAGTTGATATGAGTAGCTCCATGAAAAAAGATGGTAAGACAATTTGCATTGCTATGAATATGTTATACGCATCACACTAATTTCATGTACTCTATTCAAAGACACATGCATGATTAAAAGGTTAGGGGGTTATCATTAATATCATTATTATATAATAACTATGTAATTTGTTAAATTTTCAAGTTAACTATATGATTTTATGAGTTTATAATTTTATAAAGTTTTTGTTAGTCAAAATGGATACAAAATTATTTAGATGCAAATTTTTGGTTGAATTATGAGGTTAAGTCTAAGATTTTACAACTTTACAACCAATTCTATACGATTCTATGATTCTATATGTTTTAAGTTTGAGTAGAATCGCAACTTTAACAATCTTAAATGATTGCCTTTGTGTGATAACAATGGCAAAATGTGGTATTTGATTTGTCTTATGATTCTTGCTCTTGAAAATGATGCTTTTGCAGCTTAATACATAATAGCCTAATTTTCGAATTTTATATAGTATTTATAATTGATTAATTGGAGAAAAAGAGCGCACAAGAGACAATTGAATAAAAAGTAATTATTTTTTACTAACAAATTAGGCAGATTATCCATATCTCTAAAATAAGTTATAAATATGGTAAGTAGTGATTTTGAAATGAATTTGAGTAAAAGTTATTTTTTTGATAATAAAAATAGAGATTTAAAGTACATAATCAATTTCAATATTTATATACCATAATTTAATAAAATATTTCAAAATTTTTACATCTTAGAAAAACATCAATTGGATTGGAAATTAAAATCATGACATGTTATGGGAATATCTCAGAATTTTTTTTTTGGTGGAAAGGAAAAAAAATCAATGTTTAATATCTTTTACTATTTCTAATTAAAAAATAAATCACTCATTGCAAGTTACAAGTCTTAAATTCAAATAACACATTGCATTGTTTTTTATGAGGTGGTTCACATGCATTATACCATCATGGCTTTAATAGGTTCCAAATTATAAGAATGGATAGTTACATTTGCCTGGCTTAAGTTATTAGACTTATATTCAGTGGAAATATGGAACACCGCCAAGATAGGATATGATATGCTTGTTACCTTGATATGTAACTATTTTCTTTCACTATTTTTCATAGTACACTTAAGGCTTTATTAAGGACAATTTTTTAGGCTAACAGTAGGCCCCTTATTCCCCTCCCTTCAACACCCTACAGTTATCGACAGCCCTATCCCTACTCTATTCCAAGGCATTGGAATTGAAATTAATGTCGTATGAAAATAGTCATTTTCTTTGTATCTTTCCAATTATTGACTTTTTAGATCACCTTAACTTTTACCAACTGTCTTAATAATGTGAGATTTTCTATGATAATGATACAATAATGATGATTTCAATATGAGTTGTAAGACTATTTGTATATCTGTATTTTAGTTGTTTTTGTCATGTTACTTTATAATTATTTCATATATAAGTATTACTTCGTTTACTTTCTATGTTGTACTATCTTTACATAGTAATAGTGTTCGCATGTATGTATATGTAACTGAATAATGAATAAATTTTATATTATCATTACACATTAGTGACTTAATACCAAAAGGGAATAAGTGATATCCCACAAATTAGCAATCGGGACATGAAAATTTGAGTATTAGGTGAAATCTCTATCCTTATACCATTATAGTCAACAATTGATTTATGGCATTTAGGAAAATAAATAGATTAGTCTAGAAACTTACAAAGAATATGATAACCTTAATCAAGGAATTCTCGTATACTTCAAAGTAAAAAATATAATAAGATATAAAAAATATAATTAAAATAGTGAAAATTTACTTTATATAAGTTCCTAAAATCATATTTAGGATAACTTTACTCGCATTTAGGGCTTTCGGGAAAAACTTATCTAATTATGCCAAAACTTTACAATTAGGATAGAAAAGTTAGTTGAAGTGATTTAGTAAAATTAGATTTTAAAGATAATGTCCTAAAAACTCAAAATAGCATAAAACTTGTCAGTACTCTTAAAATCAAATCGAAAATGTAGCAAGGATATAGAGATTGGTTATTTAAAGTATAAAAAGGAATAATATTACATGGTATACTATATTAATATATGTGTGTTTATATGAATATACGTAGTAGATATAATAAATGTCCTCATAAATTAACTCGAAATTATATAATTACATATAATAAGCAATAAATTTGCAAAATTAAATTGGAAAAATATCTTAAAAATGAAAGACATGCTAGAAACATGATTATACAAATATAAATACTCATTACATATAATATATATAAAGGATACATACATGTATATTAGCAAAATTACTAAATATTAATATAATATAAATATTTTGCTAAAACAAATCAACAAAACTTATCTAAATCAATTGGAAAAATTTAGAAAACCATTGTGACAGCTTAAGAAATAGTTGGATTGATGAGTCAAAAGCAAATCACCAAGAATTAGCCATCTCATGATAATTAAAATAAATTACTTAATAACTAATGAAATTCATACCACTCAAATTTGGTATAAATAGGAGTTCTAAACACTTGTTTACACACTTTAGGAACCTTAGACACTCAAAGAAAAATCAAATAAAATTAATAGAAAATAGGAAAAATAAGTAGAAAAACAGAGCAAAGTACTAACCAAACATAAATCCTTGACCATCCGGTAACCTAACATGAAGCCCCACTGAACCTAGGTAGAGCAACCTACGCCCTTTTCGGCTGACATACCCCCATTGCCCAATAATAGTCGGAGCACGATGAATAGTTTGGTCAATTTTCTACCCTATTTTTATTATAATTTTTAAAAATATTAAATTAAGTTAGAAAATTATGAAAATTTTTATATTTAGGTCATTTTAGATATACTTTCATATTATTTAATTTTTGTAAAATTATAATTATTTTATATACTCACTTAAGAAAGTTACTATTCATCCAAATTTTGACTTTCAAAGTAAATATATTAAATCATACAATTTCTAGCTCGAAATTTTTATATAGAATATATATTAGATATAGTTAATTACTATGTAGCCTGATTTTCAATTCATATAATTTAATAATTATTGTATTTTTTTACGCTAAAAATGACTAAAAATAGGGCTAAATGATGAAGTAAATAGATTTTCATTAAATTATGAATGAAATTGATAATTATTGACCTTTGGACACTTGTAGTGATATTAGGGATTGTTGGAAATTATTTTATATAAAAATGATATTATTTTAAAGGAAAAAAATGTAAATACGTATATACAAGTGATAAATCGATAGCATGAAACCATATATTGACTGAATTCCCTGTAGTTTTATAAGTTAATAGAAATTTTTGAGGGATTATTTGGTGACCCAAGTTATTTATTACAAATTCACTTAACAAAATAGCTTAAATTGCAAACCAAGGTATGTTTTTAGTAATAATATGCTAAATGTGATAAATATTGAAATAAAAATTACACATGTATATGCTGGTCATGTTTGGAAAAGAAAAATGAATTTTTAACCAATTTAGTGATAGTTATATGATCAGGTTATGATATATATATATATATATATATTAGGGTCAGATAATACTTATATTATTAATTTATATTAGCAAATTATATAAAATACAATCCAATTACATAAAATGAGTATAATATATTAATACTTATTATAGGAGCGTATAAATATAATATATAGTTAGAGATACTCTTTAGAAGTCATTTCTCAAAATAGAACACTTAATACGTATCGCTAGGTATGTATGAATCTAATGACACTACTTTTACTAAAATTGGACAATCCTAAATAATATAACTTATATTTCTATAATATTATAAGAATTTAAATACTATGATAACTTTATCGTGGATGAAATGTAAATTGATTGATTAAAAATACGTTTTAATACGATTAAAATGATATATAATATGTAATAGTATAACTACATATATTATCAATACTTAACAATTTAACTTATATAATAAAACTATATTTCATTATATAAGGAAAATATTATTATACCTTATATATATATATATATATATAACTTCAGAAGTAAATAAAAAAATGGATAGAACCCTGATGTTTTCGTAACTCCTATAAACTAAATCTGGGTTTTGTATATATATAGTGTCTCCCAATGAACAAAGCGTCGACGATACGAGTCTTCAATAGAGAGTGTCAAGACAAGTAAGTAGGATCAATGCTTCATCGCATTTTGAGCTATTATTTCAGAATATTTGGAAACTTTGATATGTATTTACTTGTTGTTGTAGTTAGTTGTTATTATGTATGCATCGCTTGTGTTTGAGGTTCAATTTATTATGATGAGAGTTAAGCTCTATGTTATGATTGTTTTGTAAATATTATGCTTAAATTGTTTGAGCTTAGTTGATCACTCTAAAAATAAATTAACTTAAACTTGACTTAACAATTAACTCAATTTGTATTGTAACCCACCAAGGGTAACAACTAGGATTCTTGAGTCAAACATAGACATCCTTAAATGAGGATAACTAAAATGATTCTTTCCTCACTTTTAGTTGAATTAAGTGATAGGAGATGAGGTTTCGGTAAGGTTGGAGGTCATAGTTTGTAGTTCAAAGGTGGTTATGGAAGAATGGTATTCTTCATTACACAAGCCCTGGTTTAGTTTCTATTTATAAGTACATAACGTCAAGTTCCTTAACTCGTATTAAAACGGGTAAAATTTCTTCGATTTCATGATAAATCGAATAATATTGCATGATGCATTTGCTTGTACATACTTTGCATCTAATAACTTGGTTGAAAACCCTATTTATGATGTACTGATTACATATTTTTATCTCTGTCCTACTTATTAAGTAAGTTGTTGTTTATTTTCTTATAGTTTGTTTTATAAATTTTGAATGGATTACAAGTACTACCCAGCACTAGAGCACTAGCAACTTAAACGAAGAGTGAGGTGTAAAAACAAATGACTAGTTATTGACCTTAATATTGACTTATTTAACTTTTAAGAAAAATTATTCAGAACACCTCAAGGAGCTTGATAGTTTTCAATATTCTAGTGTATATATAAAATGATAAATACCTGTGAAATTTATTACCAATCTTTTGCAAAGTCAAATTTCAAGTTTATTTTTAAAGATTATTCTATAAATTTATACTAAATAAGTATCGAATTGAATACTTTAAAGGGATAGAATTAAGTATGTCCAGTATGAATTAAGTCTAAAACATCTGTAAAATCAGTTTTTATTTTAAGATGGTTTATATGACGGAACTATTACAACTTTATCTTTTCAGAACTTGATGGAATATATACAATTATAATTTGTGGAATGGTAGGCCGAAGGTAAATTACAACCACCGGTACAATTAATACCATAGCAAGTAATGGATGTTAAAAATGAAGAAAAGGGCGGAGCTGACGAGCTGTTCACTGTCATGGAACCGTATCCAAGAATAATCATGGAAACCGGGGGCTTGAGCCGGTCTCAATTTGCCGTTTTAAAGAACCATTCTGGCCGATTCGGATCAAGCCAAGCTCATGCAGCTTCTGTTTACGCCTTTCCATGTAAACATCCATTAAGTACGTTTTGCTTATTTCTTTACTTTTGTAGCCTTCAATTTTGTCTAATTCATCTTGTGCTATTTATTCGATCTCTCGTTGGGGCTTTTTAACATAAATCTACCGTTTTTGTTTTTTCTAGCTCCCAGAAAAGAAAAGAAGTACAGTCTCGTATATCTCTTTATTGAGATAAAGCCACAAAAAGTGCTTGAATTTTTATTTTTTTTATTTTAGTATTTAAAATTTAAATTTGTTCATTTTATTATCAAATTTTTTAAATGAGATAAATTAATTTTTTTGTTATAACAATCGTTACAAAATATATTTATTTATTTCAATTTAAAAAGTTAAAATATAAAAAATAAATAAATAAAAATTTAAAATTTATATACGAAAACGAAAAAATATAAAAATTCAAATACTCGTACTAGTTTTATCTCTCTTTAGCGGTTTAGAATTGTAAAAATTGTTCACCAATATCTTGCATATAGTCAAATTATATATATATATATATATATGTGTTTGTGGTTGAGTTCAATTTAAAAAATTCGAACTCAAACTCGGTTAATTTTAGAAGTTAGAAAATTAATTTCGGTTTATGATATCATTCTATAAGTTAATTCTATTCTATTAAACTTTTGTTATATAAAAATATATAATATCCACGCTAAAAGTCAACTCAGAACACGATTTATATATAAGCTCTGCATATTTTAACTGGACTCACGTAGACATGTGGGCTTTAAAATGGCAATCAAATTGCTTTTAACCTTTTATCCGGTGATACAAATACTTACTACTCAAGGAAATCATTATATGGTTAAGCGTTAATACCCATAAGTTGACAATCAAATTAAGTTCTTGTAATTACACGATGTACGTACAAATTTTAGATATTATAAAAATATCCCAAAATTAAAAAGCTTAATACTTGCACCCCTTAGCTCGAATTATTTTGCTGATTTGCTTATTTTTTGGATTAATTTATTGAGTTAGATTTTTCATTATATATCTCTTTTTTAATAAAATCCAAATCCAGGAAGTCCGAATCAACTAAATAGATGAGTTGCAGCTGATCCATATTTTTGTTAGGTGGTGCAAGTGTTGTGTTTTTCAAATTTGGGGTGTCTCTATATTATCTAAAATTTACATGATTGACTCAAAAATTTACCCTAAATAAAACATAATTTTATTTTAGTTGGTTAAGAGATATACGATAAAATTTATCTTACTCACGGATTTTTAATAGGTAAGTTTTTGCTCCCAAGTAAATGATGAACCTATTTTTTTAGGATAGGTACATTAAAAGTCGTTTATGTTTATTTTCATCAAAATTTGATTAAGAGGTGGCAAAATAAAACTAAATCATTTCTATTTTAATTAAATCATTAAGTTATCCTGATATTTCTATTAACATATCTAATAAGTAATTTATATTTAAACAAAAAATTATGAGAGTTGCTAAATGATATATATAGATAAAAAAAGACTAATTCAAAACATAAAGATTTAATAAGACATATTAATAAAATATTTTAAACATAAATTCCTTAAGTTTATACCAAACCATTTAGCTTATGGACTGGTTTGGTTAAATACATAATCAAATTGATTTATTAACACTCGATCTAATCATCTTATTGGCTGACCTCCTTATAAGTTGTTCGGACAAACCACTTCTCCGACCACACAGTTTCATAATAATTAATGGACAGTTGAATAGGGATTAGAGATCCAATCAATTGTCACTTTGGCATGGCCTTACAAATTCGGAATAGATCGGACCTTAAACTCCTACTAATAACAAATTTCCTGATTTCTCACTTTCTTTTACTCTCGTCCCCTGTTTTCTTTGTAATAATTTAATATCACGTCAAAAAGATGCTTTACCGCATTTATTTTGCTATCATTGAAGCGAATAAAAAAATAATAAACGGAAAGAGTCGACTTTGATTCTTCCGCACATGATACCAAGTTGACAAACAGAGCCAACTTGTGCCTGTTTTGAGTTTTGACCACCAATGCTCCTTTTTGATCGTAATGTTAATGTGATTCTTAACACTTCTTTCTAGATTACACAGCACAAGTGAGGATCTTAAACCCCACTCCCCTAACCACCCCCCCCCCCCCCCCC
>JAMXBB010000007.1:88484128-88544591 GCA_024138015.1 Lumnitzera littorea
CCCCCCCCCCCCCCCCCAAAAAAAAAAAGAAAAATGTATCACAGTGTTTTCTTGATCTCTATTGCAGTCACAACACTTGCATTGTACAAATGCATCAAGAAGAAGAAACAAACTGCAGAAGATGGATCAGGAAAGCAAGTTCCAGGGACACCCTTTTCATCAAAAGCTCCTGTAGGACATGATTATGAAGTGTTCCTGAATTTCCGAGGAACGGATACTAGAACAGGCTTCACTGATTTTCTCTACACCAGGTTAGTGGATGCAGGAATTTGGGTGTTTAGAGATGATAATAATCTTCCTGTTGGTGAAAAGATTGGTCCTGAATTGCTTAAGGCAATCCAGAGCTCTCGGATTGCGATTCCGATTCTCTCTGAAGATTATGCTTCGAGTAAGTGGTGTCTGATTGAGCTTGTGCAAATACTAGAGTGCAAGAAAATGGCGGGTCTAGTTGTTCTGCCAATATTTTACAAAGTCAGGCCTGCAGATGTGAAGAATCTGACAGGGAGTTTTGGGAAGGCCTTTACTTCACACAAGAAAAGGATTGATGCCAAAACTCTCCAGCAGTGGCGAGAGGCTCTTCGAGAACTCGCATCCTTGAAAGGATGGGAATCAGAGAAAATTGCAAATGGGTAATTCTTAGCCTTTAAAATCCTTTTGCAGCATGTTTTTCTTTTCTAAGTAACTGACTTGGTGTTTATGTTCTAATTCAATCTTTATGGTAAGAAAATGTTTGCGCGTATCAGGTGCCAAAGCAATTAATATGGTAGAATATATACAGTATCTATTAGTTTAAACTTGTTGATTTTAGTGTGGTTTTATATTTATTGATTACTGCTTACTCGCTTATGGATAACAATTTTATTGAAACCCATCAATTGGGTAACTTGATTAAATAGAGAAAAAGTGAGTGTCTAGGGGCTCAAACTCAAGACATGCTGCTCCAATGCCATGATGAATCTAGAATCATCACAATTTGATTTTAAAGTTTAAGCTCATAAACATAGTGTCTGCTTTTATGTTTGTAACTCAATACTCTTATGACTCATACCACTACCACCTAATCTCAAAGATTAAGCTTGTTGATGTGATATGACCCATAATATTTATTGCTTAATACTCTCTCTCACTTATGGGCCGAATTTTGATTAAAACTCATCAAGTAAAAAACTTACGACTGGTACCACAGTTAGCTAATCTTAAAACTTGAAGCTTGTAGACGTAGTGTGGACCATAATATTTATTGCTTAACAAATACCAAGGTGCTTTTATTTGTTACTCAATACTTGGGCACTTCCTTACTATTCACTTGCTTAGTTGTGTCTCACAAGAATTATTAACTCTCTTATGATTGCGTTCTGGAAATATTTGACAGGCATGAAGGAGAACTTGTAAAATTAGTTGTTACTAAAGTGTTAAGTGAGCTGAAGAAAGCCTTTCTGGATGTAACGGAATATTTGGTTGGAATTGATCATCATGTGGAGAAAGTTAAGAATATGTTGGATGTCAATTTCAATGATGTCAGGTTTCTAGGAATTCATGGAGTGGGCGGTGTTGGCAAGACTACACTAGCCAAGTTCATATATAATGAACTTTCCAATCATTTTGAATCCTGCAGCTTCCTAGCAGACGTTAGAGAAACGTCATCGCAGCATGAAGGCATCCTTTATCTGCAGAAGCAACTAATATCAAGCATTCTGAAAGAAGATTTTCCGAAAATTATGAATGTTGATGAAGGAATCAATATACTCAAGAGCAGATTTAGGAAAAAGAAAGTTCTGATCCTGCTTGACGATGTGGATGATAGCTATCAATTGAGTGCATTAGCAAGGAAGCATAACTGGTTTGGTTTAGGAAGTAGGATCATTATTACAACGAGGAACAAGGAAGCCCTTAATGTGCCTGATGTAAATTGGACTTATGAACTTACAGAAATGGAATTTGATGATTCCCTCATCCTTTTCAGCAAGCATGCCTTTCGAAGAGATACTCCCCCGGGTGACTTTATGGCTATCTCAAAAGATGTTGTATTCACAACTGGTGGTCTTCCATTGGCAATTGAGATCATCAGTTCATTCCTATCTGGTAAACGGAAAGTGGTATGGGAAGGCACATTAAAGAAGTTAAAGGAAATACCTAACAATAAGGTCCGAGCGAAGTTGAGGATAAGCTATGAAGCTTTAGAGCATGAGCAAAAGCAAATATTTCTCGATATTGCATGCCTTTTAATTGGAATGGATAAAGGAGTTGCACAATACATGTGGGAAGACTGCGATTTTTTTCCAGAAGAGGGGATTGAAGTCCTTACTCTCATGTCTCTAGTTAAAATTGGTGATAACAATGAGTTACTGATGCATGACCAACTTAGAGATCTTGGAAGGGAAATTGTTAGGGAAGAAAGCTATGATGATCTTGGAAAACGTAGTAGATTGTGGAAACGAGAAGAAGCATTGGAAGTACTAGAAAGGAAGCAGGTAGCAATTTCTTCATTTTTCTTTTCCTGCCTTGCTTGATATTGTTTGCATTTTGCTATTTGATTGCTTGGTCATTGTTGTGTGTATGATATTGGACTCGTTAAAATTTTACTATTCTGTTTTGGACTGACAGGGAACTAAAAAGGTACAGGCTCTTCATCTTGACAATGTTGAGAGATCAGACAATTACTGCTTCACAAATGAGCAGTTTGAAAAACTAATGATGGTACGGTTTCTTCAAGTGAATTATGCAAGCTTTGTTGGAGATTTTCGGGATCTTATTCCGAAACTTAGATGGCTTGAATGGAAGGGATGCACTTCCAACTTTATCGCAACCAATTTTCACGTGAAGAATTTAGTCATTCTTAATTTATCCAATAGTGAAGTTACAGAACACTGGAAAGGATGGAGTCAAATGGAGGTATCATGAATTACACTTTCTTTTCTTTTCTACTTTTCCTCCTTTTTATTTCTTCTTATCTACATTTCTTCGTCTCAAATTTTCAAACTTCTTCTTTACTAGATGGCGAAGAATTTGAAAGTTCTAAATCTGACGGGCTGCATGCATTTAAGCAGAACTCCTAATCTCTCTGCATTCTCGAAACTAGAGATTTTGATTCTCGAAAAGTGTAAAAATTTGGAACAGATTCATCCTTCTATTGGAGACGTCAAGACTCTCATTTCAATCAATGTTATTGACTGTGAGAAATTGGACAAGCTACCGGTTGAAGTTGGTAGGATGAAAAGATTGAGGGAACTTCGTGCAGATGGAAGCTCAATAAGAGAAATTCCAGTTTCCGAACGTTGCATGAAGAAACTGGAGACTCTCACTGCTTTCAACTGTCAGATGTTGGCTAAACTTCCGAGTTTTCTTGGTCAGCTTACATCTTTGTCAACTCTTGACTTGACTGATTGTGCAAAACTTGAGGAACTTCCAGAATCCCTTGGCAAGCTCCTGAAGCTTCATACATTATGGCTAGAAGGATGCGAGTCATTGGAAAAGCTTCCAGAATCCATTGGGAATTTGGAACTATTGACAGAGCTGAACTTATCCTTCACTGGAATCAGGGTATTACCTGATTCTATTGGACATTTGCATAATTTGAAAGTGCTCCGAATGGTTAACAGCCGCATAACAAGCTTACCTAGTTCAATTGGGATGCTAGGGAAGCTTGAAAAGATCGATGCTACTTCTTGTGATGATTTGCAAGGAGTATTGCCACATGGTATTGGTAATTTATCTTCACTGCAAAGCCTGCTACTAGGAAGTACTAAAATATCTGGCTTGCCAAACGACATCTACAAGCTTTCTGTCCTCCGAACACTTGAATTATGGAACTGTGTGAAGCTTGAATCAGTTCCAGAGCTCCCACATGGTTTAACAACTCTTGATCTCGACTGTACTTCCATGTTGGCCTTCCCAAATATTTCCAACTTAACCAACTTGAGGCATCTCAAATTTTCTGATTTTTCCAATGTGGAGAGTAGGCTTCTGTATATTGGAAAGCTAGACAAGTTAGAGACGCTAGAAATTTCCGATTCCGATGTCATTATCAAGAATCTGGCAATTTTATCTGGGTTGAAGAATTTATCATTTTTCAACGTAGGCACCAGGGACCTTCCAAAACATATTTCTGCTCTTACTCAGCTTAGGGAACTCAGAATTGATTCCTGTGAAAAACTCGAGTACCTTCCAGAGCTTCCCTCCAGTTTGATAAAGCTGAACATCCAAAATTGTCCAATGTTGAAAGGACTTCCAGATTTGTCAAACCTGAAAGTCTTGTCCAAGCTAGCACTTCAGGAGTGCTCTGAGTTAACAGAAATCAATGGTCTGGAAGGATTAGATTCCCTTATGGAGTTAGAAGTATATGAATGCAGACAATTATCTAATTTTAACGGCCTTGAAATTGTGGACTCCTTGAATTACTTGCGGTTGAGAGAGTTGGCAGCACTTGAGAGATTACCAGATCTCTCAAATTTGAAAAATCTGATAGTATTACTTATTTTGGAGTGCGAGAATCTAGTAGACGTTCAAGGGTTTGATAACATGGAGTCCTTGGAACAGTTGATTATTTGTGGATGCAACTCCATTGAAAGGTTGGATGACTTGTCATACTTAAAAGTCTTGAAAGATTTGAATGTCAACAACTGTAAGAACCTTTGTGATGTTGAAGGCTTGGATGAGTTGACACCATTGAAAAAGTTGAATATTTCCGGGTGTACATCCATGAAAAATTTCTCAGATATGTCCAAGCTTAAAAATCTGGAGGAACTATATGTGAAGGATTTTATCGATATTCTCGAGATTCCAGGCCTTGAGGAAATGAAATCACTGATTTATCTGGATATTTCAGGATGCAAGTCAATAGAAAGGTTGCCAGACATGTTGACGTTTTCAAATTTAGAGTATCTGGTAGCAACAGATTGCAAGAAACTAATTGAGCTCCAGGGACTTCAAAGCTTGAAATTCTTAAAGTACTTGGATATCTCTGGATGTACTTCACTGATACGTATGCCAGATCTACCAATAGGAGTTCAGGTGGAATGCGATGTCCAGTTCCCTAAAAGGAGGAGGAAAAACTAACGCAAGCTGCTCAAAGCTTGAATAGAGTCTTGCCTTTTGCTGCAGTATAGCTTAGTTTAGAGCTGGTTCACTGCTTATGTTCAAGAAAGTGATATCATACTCGAAAATGGAATTCTGCCCGGATGAAGGTATGCAACATGCTGATTAATTGCAAGTCATTTCTTGAGTCACAGAAATGAATTTGAAGTTTTATTGATCCTTGTGCTAAAGATGCAATGCATCACATTCTATGCATCTTTGGATATCCTAATCGAGCAATGGCATCATTTTGGGCCAATGGAGACTGTATATCTATTTGTCATGACTTGGCTGTACAGAAATGATTTGTATTTCTAATTCCCTTCATAGGGTTTATTCCAAACTTACCTTCTCCTTTTTGTCAATAGGAAGCTCTCGTTCAAAAGGTAGAAAAAGGGATTATTCTATAAATATAACAAACTGAAACACTCATTTTCTGTGCTGACATTTATTTGCTGCACAATACTTCATGTTAATGGGACTACTTTATACCCCAAGTACACATTCATTATTTATTGGCATTTTTATTGTGAATTTTACTCGAAATCTGATAAAATACATATTTTTGGATCAATTCAGTAAGATTTTGAGAAATATCAAGATTGTTGAAGATGATAAAAGAGAAGTCACCCATGGGTTAAAAAGGGCCTTTCGATAGGTTGCAAAATTAATTGGTTTAAGCATTTTAATACAAAGCAGCCCACACATTTATTTATTTATTTTTGGCCAATGCAGCTCGCCCACACATTGAACACGCCTATTTTTTGATACATTGGTGCTCTTCCACGGCACTTGGACTAGGCACGGCCTTTGCTGAAGATCCAAGGTCCAAGGAAATGAAGAAAAGAAGAACATAAGCCCAAAAAAGGGAGGCTCATGTTCTGGTGGACTTGGCTACTGAAAAATACAAATAAAGGCTAGACATAAAAATAATATTAAAGTTCTGTGGCCCAAAACTTAATGCTCATGAGACTCAACTTTGGTGTATGAAAGCAGGATGATAAAAGAGAAGTCCTCATCATGACTCCGACAAGATCTTGGCTTATATGACTTAAAGAACACAGGCCGAGGATCGGTTCTCTTCATCTCCCCTTAAATGTGCAGCAGCTCTAACATTTGAGTTACAAATACAGAGCAGCAGCCTTGCAAGCCAAACACAGCATAGACCCCAAGCCCAGATCCAAGCAGATAGAACCAGAAAATGAAAACAAGAGCAGCTGGCCTCATTGGTATAAATTCAACAAGAGAGGCACCATGAATCCAGCTGAAGCTCACACATGCAAAGTAATTTCCGATTCATTTCGGCTGGAGGGAGGTTCGAGTTCAACATTTGGGCAAAGAATAGCGGCTAGCTAGTCTACTTTCAATCGTGGTTGAAACGTGTGAGCAGCTAAGGGAATGAAATCCAAGTACTTGCAAACAAGAGCGAGCAGAGTGCCCGACATAGCCAAGCAAGAGTGCCACGACGAGCAGACCAGAAAGCCTAGAGGGCGCTCTACAAGCACGTATGAGGTTTTTCTTGCATTAGTATTGTGAAAATGGAACCAGAAAAACGTCAAAAGAGTGGAAAACCAGAGAGTAGCATCGACTGGTATTTTTTTTATTAGACAGCAGCTCATTTAGACACTTACGAGCAGAGTTAAATGGTACTAGAAGCTTTCTGTTGTTGCACCCTTTTGAGAAGTTTTCTCGATGCAAGGCACTCGTGCTATTCCGATTTATCGGGTTTATAAGATTGAGGACTTCATTGGAGAAATTACATTGAGGTGTTCTCTATCCTTGTTCATGTAATTTTTATTACTTGGTTGTACTTGATATTGATATTTGATGTGATGTGCTAAAATTTGCCGGCTTTGCAATGACGGGTTTGATGAATAGTTGTGTTCATCATTCGATTGGATGTTGATTTTGAATATTCGATTATTTAACTATTATGTTTATTGTTGTGCTTGGTCACCATTCTTTACCTAGATTAGATTAGAAATACTCGTGAGAGATTGAATAAATGTATATTGAAATTTAAAAAAACGTAGATGATAGGAATATAAAGTTTTTGACTAAAACTTATGTTTTTAATATAGTTAGAAATATGATATAGATTATGGGAACGTGCTTAGTCTATAGTTTTAACTAAAGTGGTAATTTTGGTACTAATGAGTTGTTAGTAAGATGATTTATACGTACTATAATTAAAATTTCACTACTTTAAACGGTGGGCAAGTTCTTATAAATTTGCTTGAATCCATATGGTTAATTTCAAATATCAAAGTTTTATTTGAATATAAGTTCTTTTTCGAAAAATATTACGAAAAAAGACCCAATATGAAAAAAATATGCTCTTTCACTTTTTCTTATTTTTTATACTTTCAGTATATTGAAGGCATAAAGGTGCAACTACTAGTTGCGCGTTCAATATACTACCTATAAAAAACCCAATTCGTGCAACCATACCTCATTTTCACTCCGATCAAATTCTGAAACATCTAAAACATAGAGAAAAGTAGATGAAACCCAAAGTTGAAGTTTCCGTTTAATTTTTTACGCTTATATATGTTTGAAACAGGTAATAGTCCATAGTTTGCATTCGCAATTTTTTTTTTAATCTTAATAGTAATCCACATTATGTGATTTTCTTTTTTTGGAAAAAATTTGTTACTATATTATGTATATTGAGTAGTTATAGATGTACCATAAATTATCTAATTTATTGATATTTTATGAAAATTTATTACATTTTGTCTATATTAAGACATTTTTTATGTTTCGGTAGATAAGTTATACAAATATGGATATGAATAATTTTAGTATGTAGATTGACATTGTTACATATATATATTGGCGTTTGCAATGTGTTAAGTTGAATTAATGAGTTAAAGTTAGATAGTATGCAACATAGTTTAATGAGATAACTTCATGCATTTTGTTACGTTGTCGCTTGGTGTGTAGATGAAGTTTTTTATGTCATATAAATATTAAGTTAAACGTGACATTACTGGGGTAAAGATCGCAGATTATACAAAATTTATTGTATATGCAAATAGAAATATTATGTTAGGTAACTGGAGACTAAAATATGATAGGGAGTCTGTTAAAAAGCTAAAGATTAGGAAGGATTCAAACTTCTCTCACTTTATTCGGAGAATTTATAGATGCACCAAAATTGACCCGAGTGATGTTAAACTCGTGCATAAGCATTCCTTTTTCCATGATGTTAGAGTTGCTTACAAGTTGATGCCGATTAGAGACGATAGGGATGCTGAGAATTTTGTTGAGATGGCTAAGTCTTTTGAGGAATAGAGTATTTAGGAAGTGTACATAAGGCACATCGAGGAATCGAGTACCCAGGTGGAGCATAAAATACATGAGGCAAACAATCCAACTCTTCTGGATCTTAATGTGCATTCTACAATAACTGCTGTGAAGTAAACAAATGTGGATCCATCAAATGAACCATACATGGATTTCACTAAGTACGAGCACATGAATATCATAAAAGACTAGCTTGATGAAGTATTAGGTCATATTATCGAACACGAAGAGTCTTATGATCTGTATATGAAGAGAATGCATATGGACATAAATGCTGACAATGATGGATAGGATAAGGCAAATGGAGATGGTAATAAGGATGATGTTGGACTCGAAGATGACTACGTTGAAGATTTAGGGGAACGTCAGGTAAGACCAAATGTTGTTGGGAATAGTACGTTGGTCCAGCCATTTTGTGAAGATAGCTCAAGTGGGCCTCATCATTGTAGTCGTAAAGTATTGTCAAATAGCTAGTTTTAGGACATTCCGTAAATAAATGAACCAGTTAACGGGCTTGTGAGAGATCCTATCCCATTTTACAACAGGTAGTACGATAGCAATAGATAGGTGACATTTGAGAAAGACATTAACAAAATGTGTAGCAACATTATTAGTTTTGATGACTTGAGTGTCAACATACGTTTCAATGTGAAGAAGGATTTCATAGATGCGATCAAGTCACATGTGCCTTCACTATACCAGTTTTGCAATATTTTTCATAAGGGGCCCTTTTCCGTATTTTATGAAAAAAGACCCTTATTCATATAAAACTCCAAATATCGATTTAAGACATTAAATTAATTCAAGTGAAAATAGATTTACAAACCCCAATTCAATTTTTACATCTCTTAATCACCAGACCTTTGATGTGTTGCTAAGACAAATGGTTTATTGTATTCATTTAGTTTATTAGTTTTTACATTCATTTAAATTAATTTCTAATTGCTTACGGTAGGGAAAAGCTCGTAAAATCTAGTAATTAGCATGCAAGCGCCTTCTAGGTCAATCTTAATTGTACCATTATACTACACTATTGGTACACTTGTTAGTTCATTTCTTAAATTAATTTTTTTAAAAAACCATAAACATAAATAAATGACACCCTTAGTATTGGTAGACTTAAGCTTTCATATTTTTCATCCACCCATTCATTTGTTTTACTAAGAATTAAATAATCAAGCAACTACCTTGATGGACTAATAGGTTGTTGATAGAGTGAAAACAATGTTATTAAGGGTCAAGACATTTAGAGGGAAAGCTATCATTAAGTCTTAATAATAGTATGGAACACAATTGACAAAGGAAGTAGTGGTAAATCTAGCAAATTTAGCGTTTTAAAGTTAGAGTCAAACTCAAACCCTAATAGATATTTCCTTAAGCTTGACAAGACCAAAGAAATTAAAATTAATAAAAATTCCAATTCCAAATCCAAAACACTAAGCCTCAAATTCATGTGACCACAAATTGAAATCATCAACCAATTAAGAAGCTTAAAACCTAAACCCTAAAACCTGAAAGACTTGAGACGCTAAATTAAAATCTAAATGAAAAGAAATCCCAATATATAAAACATTAAACCCTAAATTTAAGTAACCCCAAATTAAAATGATGAACCAATTAAGAAGCATAAAACCTAAACTCTAAAACCTAAAAGACATGAGATCCTAAATTAAAATCTAAATAAAAAGAAAAGCCAATATATATATATATGTTAACTTTAACTCAAATTGTGTTAAATAGTGTAAATTTGATACTAAAAGACTAGAGTTCCTAAATAATAACAACTAGCTAAATTAAACCAACCAAAATAATAAATCAATAAAATTACTATTTTACCTCCTTATACATAAAAGTAGCGCATACATACATATATATATTCATATAATATAATTTTTAATCACATATGTTAGAGTATATGATATATTGAATAATATTGAATGATTAAATTTAAGCCAACTAAATGTTAAACTAATGAAATTACACATTGCTCTTATAATGTACTTATAGCACCATGTATATACATATCACGTATAATCTTCTTTGTACATTACATATGCAATAAACAATATATGCTAAATTATGCAATATGATATATAGTTCACTAGTGCATTTTATTAAATATAATGACAATGTAATATATTCGAATAGTTTAATTTAATTAATCAATTTACTTAGTATAATCTACTAACTATAGCCACTTAAAGACCTATAATATCATATTTTATATTTAACTGCTTATCAAGACAAGACACGAAGAAAAAGATAATAATAAATAACAATAAAAATAACAAAATAATAAACAAAAATAAAAGTAAATTAAGAAATTTCAAAATAAAGAAGTCAATATTAAAATATGATACAAAGTCTAATGTAAAAATTGGAATTTGAAAATATTAAATTTCTAATAGTAAATGGCTAATTGACATTAGAATATATGTTAATAATTGAAAAAATAATAAAAAAATAAAGTAACAATATGAAAGTAATAAATTTTGTATGTTTTTCAATTATATAATTTATTTACTTTTTTTTTGTATAAATTATGTATGCAAAAAAAATCAAACCTTGTAAAAATACTTAAATTTCATGTGTCGTTGGAATATCTAGTCTGATACACGTAAACAAAACCACAGTCTCTCCAATCACTCCTAGTTGTTCACCTATCACAATCTACTTAAACTAGCTAGTACAATAATATATATGAAAGACAGTTCAATGATTTTTACACCATGTCGTGCTACCCTTTTTCATCTCCTTTTTATCAAAAAACCAAGCTCAAACTCATTATTTTCTCTTTCATTTTATTAAAAATTACGACTTCCTCTCAAAAGTAAACATACATCCAAACACTATCTAGAATTTATTATCACAACACCACCTCCTCATGGCTAAGCCACCACTCAATCATTGGGAAAATGCTATCAAAGTAGGCTATGCAAGTTAGTTTTTAAGACTTATCAGAAATTTTAGATTTTAGTATATCTCAACCTGACCACTTTAGACCTTAATAGCTCTCATTCCAACCACCAATTGACAAAACACCACCACCACTACATTGTAGGCACAAAGAACTATTAGATTTAGCTATTGACACGACCCAATTTTAATTATGTGGTAAGAAATCGAATCCAAAATCTGAGTGTTTCTCCTTTACATTTCTACTCTTATATATGTAAATATATATACTTATCTTCATTACAATCTCGATTTTTACTAAAAAAAATCTTGCTCTAAATTACATGTAACAAAAGTTAATATACATTAAAATGTATCTTAAAAGGCTTTATCAAAAGAAAATGCTTGGAAATGCTTGAAATATCATATCAAAATCAAATGCGTGTATGTGTGTATTTACTACATTTTTCAACTTGGGTAGGCTACTTTGATACACGATCTAACCTTAGTTTGAGCCTGCTTTTGTAAATATTTTTACATCTCTAGAGAGATCTTATGGAGTAGGATAGATATTAAGTATTTACTTTCAATTGGAAGATGAATATGTGCTAAAAAATTAAGTCAAAATCAAGGGTTGTAATCGTGTATACTACTAATTTTTTCTTTTTTTGGCTGTTTAAACCTGTCCCAAATGGAAATAATTGTTGTCAAGATCTTCTATATATTAGAATTAACTTCTTACCCTTATTGAGTTGAAAGTGAAGAGCGCATGGGGAGTTGATGTAGGTTGGTGTTGCTTGATTCGGACATGTAGATCTTTTTTTCTTTTTTCTTTTTTTTTTTTCCCTTTTGCCTAAATTCTAAATCATGCAATTTCCTAAAGAAAGATGTATGTTATGTGTAATCAAATTTATTAAGGTTCCGAAGGAAGATATATATATTTATGTACACACACACACACAGACCAATTGCCTATATATATATATATATATATATATGCATCGAAGTGTCAAATAATAATAATAGGGATGATTGAATATTTGGAACCTACATTATTGATACAAACATATTTTTCAAGATTTATGCATGTTTCCATAGGACCTCGCAAATAAGTGTGATGAAGAATAATAATGATAATAAATAAATGATAAATAAAATAAGAGTTGCACACATGATAAATTGGATAAGTGGAGTTAAAGTAGGAAGTTTTCTATAAAAGAAGGATATTTTATCAACTTAGATTGTCTAAGTAGAATGAGTAAATATAAGATTTTGTTGAGACCAAATTAGAAAGTACTGTAAAAGGGAGTATAAAGATTCCCCTATTATGAACTAAAGTTAAGAAAGTTAGGGCTAAAATAGGAAACTAATCATAATTGAGAATTAGGCAAATTCGACGGATTGTTAGTTTATTCAAGGAACATAGAGCCATGGAAGGAGAGTCGACTTTGAAATTGCTAAATTAGGCTTGGAAATGAACTAACTAACCTACTAGAAAAATTGGCTTGATTTAGAAGTTAGGAGAGCCAACTTGAAAATTTTGACTTAATTAAAATATAGGTTAAAATACGTAAGAAAAATAGGCCTTTATATGTTGAATTGGGAAAATTAGTGAAAAGGTCCATTTAGGCCTACAAATTGATAATTGCAGCTCAAGTAGAACAAAGACTAGTTGAAACATTAATAAATGAAATTATTTAAGGGCCTAATAATAATTTAAGGTCTATTATCGTTTAGAAAAGGCCTCATTCAGAATTTAGATGGAAATAGGCACAAATAGCTCATTTAAAAAACTTTGGAAAAAACCTATAAAATATTAGGGGCACATAAAATTAAGGCTTAGCAATAGTTTATATAAGGCCCAATTAGAAGAAAACGTGAAAAAGGCCCATCAAAAGTGAAAGTAAAATAATTTGACCCAAACAAATATAAATTTCGTAACAAGCCCATGATGCTGTAGAAAGTGTGGTTCTTAGCTCTTAAGTACATACGAAATGATAAAAAATCAACTATATACGTGATTAAAGCTTTAATCAAAATCGAGAATTTATAGTCGATCTAGGTAATTGGTTAAAGTCTTAGGATTTTGAAGAAACTCGTTTCCAATTACTTACATAGATTTTATTATTATTATTTTAGAAGACTTAATTTTTTATTCAAAGACCCTAAAGACCAGGACAATTAGGAGAGCAAGCTTAGGTGAGGGAGTTTTAATAATTTACTATCTACTTATACTTGATAATCACTTGTTGTTTTACTAGTTGCTATTGATTGTTAGTTTAAACGATAATTTTGCCTTATATGCTATCATGATGAGATCGCCTTTTTAAATTGATAAATATAAATATCTAATTAAAATAACTAGTTACGTTTGCCCCATGTCTATGACTCAACTAGTATACTTATGGAGAGTATTAGCTTTGTCAATTTTTGAAATGGATTGAGAAAAGTATCTTTAGAAACGTTTTTTCGGACTTTAAAAGATTTTAAGACAACTTCGACGTGTGCTAGTAGAGATCATCGATGATATTTTTGATCGTTAAGACAAAGTTAGTAAAGCATTTCTAATTAATTGATTGCAAGAAGACTCGCATAGTTTAGCCCATGGGTCCTTAAACTTGATTTATAAAAATTTTGAGCACGTGGAGTCTTAGATTTGATCTATTGATAATGGGTGGCCCTAGTTGGGATCTACCTGACTTGATTTGTATGGAATTCATTTTTCAACTAAGGTAATAGTTAAGTTACATTTGGAGGGATGGTGCCCAAAATGGCCTCATACAGGGTAAAGATGAGGTGCCTTGTGGAGTAAGTATGAGGGATAATTAATGTGTAGACAATACAAATCTATACCTTTCATGATTCTAGAGCCCATGGATATATTACTTGCATTTACCATGTATGCATAAATTTCATACATAGATAGATTTACATGTGTGATAATGATGCTTGATAACTTGTGTAAACCTTTTGAACTCTAATACTGTATATAACTTCATGAATCGATAAGACCGAGTAAGATGGAAATTTTATTAAATTACAAATTTGAATATATTATAAGTAATAAAAAAACCCTAAAAATTTTGATCGAAACTTTAATCGTGTATAAAAACCTTAAACCCTATATATGCGTAAATATTCGAGATTGAACTCAAACTTGACAAAAACCATAAAACTATAACTTTAAGCTTATAAAATGAATAAATTTACCCTAATAGTAATAAAATCCTATTTAAATATAATTATCGATTAATATGCGAAATCGCATAAAGTTATCAACAAACGCGTTGAGATAATTTCTAAATATTATAAACATAATGGTTAACAATTAAATTAATAAATTTTATCAAAATTCAACATTATTTTATAATTAGTAAATTTATAATTTTAGAAATTTCTAATTTTTCTTTTCTTTCTCTCCTCTTTCTTTTTCCTTTTCCTTTTCATCTCCAATTTTTTTCCCTACCACATGACAACTTCTAGATCTATTTGGTGGACATTTGCAAGATTAAATTCACCATGTGATAATTATGTAGATAAAACAAACTCATTAGATAAGATCCTTGTCTTGTCAATTAATTACCATATCTTATCTTGATTTTTTTTTCTTTTTTTCTTTTCTTAATCACTTTATTTTCTACCTTCTTTCCATTGAAGCACACTTGTTGGAAGAAAAAGAGAACAAACATCTATTTTTCTTAAACACAAGAGCAAAACTTTAGATATACATTTTCCTCCCAAACTATGAAGCATTCCCCTTTTCTTTTCCAATTTCTTTTGACATCAAATACATCAATTAAAGCAAGAAAAAGAAGAAGGAGCTTCTAATTCATTATTCATCAAATCACTAAGGGAAATAGATAAGTAGTATGTATATTATATTTATTTTGTAATTATCATTTAGATGTATTCTTTTATGTACATGTATTTTATAGAATTTCATATATATTATAGGAGTATATGGTAAATTTATGGGTATTCTATTGTTATTTGCAAGGAAAAATCTATGTACATGTATTGGATTTTATGAAAAATTGATATTATACCATGTACATGTACTCATAGGTGTATAAATACTTAGATATATTCAAGGGTACATACATGTTGTATTTGATTTTTCAAATAGTTAGTGAAAAAGATTGTGTATATGTATAAGTATATATATGCGTAAATATTAGTATGGATATTAGGAATTTTCACTACATATATATATATATATATATATGTATAAGTATGTAGTCGAAATTGTATATAGGTATAAGGTATAAGGTATAAAAATACTAGCATAATATATGTATAGGCATCATATAAGTATATAGATATACATATAGAACATTTAGTATATTTAGGGTTATATTATTTAATTACATAAGTATATACGTATAAATAAGTTGAGGGAAATTAATTACATAAGTATATGTATACGTATAAAATACGTATGTTAAGGGTATAGTATATATATGAGTATACGGGTATACTTAATATTATATGTATAATATACTATAATACTAAATTAATAAATAAGATAAGATAATGTACATATATAAGTATGTATGTATGCCATGAGATTCAAAGAAAATGGAAAATAATTAATTTGTAAAATTTGATAAAATATAATGATAAACATAATTATATAAATATTACGTAAAGTACTAAAAGAGGAAAAAATTGAAAAATATACTAATTCATAAAAATGACATGTAACACTTTCTCATGTTGCCACATCAGTATTTCATAAAAATTTAATTAAATTCGTAACAATAATAATAATTAAATAATTAATTATAAAATTATTAAAGTAGTAAAAATGAATTAAATAAGTATTAAACCTTAAAAATATGTAAATTATAATAAAATAAACTCAAAAATAAGAAAATTACAAAATATAGGAATTAGATATTTATTAAATCATAAATATGTAAAGAAAAGTTTAAAACAATAATTTATAATTAATTAGGTCAAAATAATAAAATTTGTGATATTTTTACAGTATAATGGAAAATGTAGGTTACAATATCCAAAATGGACTTCATTATAAAAAAGTACATCAAAAAATGATAAAAATTAACTATAAGTTCATAAAAATCAAAGTTAAAATAAAAATGTTATATGCGATTGAAAATTTAAAATAAACTAAAAAAAATAGGTAGATGGTTTAAGTTAAACTATGTTTATACCATACTTTGGTTATAATGAGAAACTAGGAAAATAATGATAGATATTTAGTTAATCAATGAACTTAGTTTTTCAGAATAATTATAGATTTATTTATTATTTAGGTACCCAATTATCAAGAACTAGAAATCCCAAATGATTGGAAAGTAAGCATTAACTTAGGTGAGGGAATTCTTATGATTTGCTATCTGCTCATTGTTTGTTATTTATATGCTGCTAATTAGTTGATATTGATTGTTTGTCGAATGACTGATTGTTTTGTGTGTTACCATCCATATGCTCGCTTTCTTAAAATGGTAAATCTAAATATCGAACCAAAATAATTTGTCATAATTGTTGCATGTCTATGACCAAATTGGTATATTAATGGAGAGTGTTAGATTTGTAAATTTTTGAAAGAAATATTTTTGGAAAATGTTTTTTCAATCTTAAATATATTTTGTATAATTTTTATGAGGACTCGTACTACCTGTGAATAATATTTTTATTGTTAAGGCAAAGATAACATAGTATCTCCAATTAATTATGAGAAGACTCACATATTTGTGCCTATAGAGCTTTTGATATATTTTGATAGTGACAGGACTCGCTTTGTGTGCTTAAGGAGCCTTGGATATGTTTGGTAGATGGCCTAATTAGGGTCCACCTATATTCATCGCTGTTTCTCAGCTAGGGTAATAGTCGAGTGTCGTTTGGAGAGATTGTGTCCCTAAGCAGCCTCATGCAGTTAAGGTAAAGTGCTTCGTGCAAGTAAATACAGAGGATAATTGACGTGTAGACACGTAAATCTATACCTTCCATAATTTCGAATTCCTATCGTTGTGTTGCTTATATTCACTGTATATGCATTCATTTTGCTTATAGATAGATTGAATGTGTGCTAATAATGTTTGATAACTTGCTTAAAATATAGTAATAAGGAACAAACTTATTGAGTTGTGGTTTGCTCATTCCCTTATAGTTTCCTTTTACATGTTCCTTTAAGTAGGGATTGAGATAATATTGAGAGTAGAGTACAAATTGAAGATAGGTTTGAAAATAGTAGAGTTGATTGAAATATATATAGTTGGTATAAAAACAATTTATGTAGAAAGTACTTATATGATAGGATTATGTATAATATAATATTTATTATAAATTATTAAGTTGTTTTACGTTATCTTAGTATTTAGAAGGGGATATCGATTCTTTGCTGTTTTGGTGAACTATGGAATATCGGATATCTATAGTTATTTATATTTTATAGTAAGTTAATTAATTAAAAATCGAAAACCTTAGTGATTAATTGTTTAGAGTCTTGCAATCTTTGACTTGCAAAACGATTTTCATATCATGAGTATACACGTGATATGAAAATTTTAGGTCATCCTATTAGGCCCTCCCTTAGGGTCATGACAACTTGCTTGAACATTAGTAGTGGGAAACGAACTTACTAAGCTATGGTTTGCTTATTCTCTTATAACTTCTTTTGTAGGTGACCTCTAAGCTGGGATTAGGATAAGAGTTGAGCACAGACTGCAAGTGTTAAGATAGGTATTAGAAAGATAGAACTAGAAGGTGGAATATATAATTAGCTTGGAACTTTAACTGTAATGACCATTTTGATATTTAGATGCTATAACTTTGGTAAGTTGTATAAAATTTTAATTTTACTACTTGATCTTATTATTTAATAGGTAATATCGATTTTCTACGGTTTTGATGGACTGTGGAATACTAAGTATCCATAGTTATTTATATTTTATGTTAGATTAATGAATTAAAAATTGTAAGTTTAGTAATTAATTAGTTAAAGTTTTGTAATTTTTTATTTGTAAGGTGGTTTTCATATTATGAGTACATACAAAAACGTATAGAATAGGCTGGATTAGCCTTGAACCACTGATTTATGAGCTAGCGTAGAGGCAAACTGAGATTGGACCTTAAGGGGTACGATCACAAGTTGGTTCACTTAAACCAGCAATTAAGGGCCGGTTTAGGTGACTTGTAAACCATTGGTTTTTCTTTTGGAATTTTCTTTTTTTTTTAATCTTTTATAGACTTTTCCTCTTTTTATTTTTTCAATTTTTTTGTGGAATATTCTTAGTCCACTTGCCATTTATTTCCCTATTTCATTGCCCATGAATCGAAAATTTTATTTTCTAAACAATTTTATTTTTAAACCTTAAAGAACTCGTTTGGTTTGAGTGAAGATATATTACAAAATTGAATAAGAATGGTAAATGTGAAAAAAAATATAAGTTATAAATTTGAATAAGAATGCTCAAATGACATGATGTCATTCATTTTTTTTAAAGGGGTCAAACTAACAAATCGACCCACTAATTCAATCATTAATCCAAAAGCCTACCTAACTAGTGGGTTCACTTTGTTGAACCACTTAGGCTTTTAAGGCTAAATGGTTCAACTACTAGTTTAGGCTTGCCATAGGTTCAGTGGCCTATGGGCTACTTTACAGTTCATAATCAATCATTACACAAGTTTATGCATATATGATATAAATATTTTAGGTAATCTTACTAGGCTCTTTTATGGTATTGATAAGAATGGATTACCAATGTTTGATTTAGGTAGTATACTCAACATAAGACAATTACTTGTGTCATTAATATTAAACGCTAATAGATATCATAGTTATCAATATTGGGATCATTAGATGCAGCTAGCAAAGGTTATTATAGTTCAGTTAGAAAGGCAATTTAGTCATTCAGATGTAGAAATCCTAAAAAGGGAAGGTATGCTGTCTCTCTTAGGCTTCTTTCTTGCTATTATTCCATTTCTTGCATCAAGACAAGTTAGATCATCTTTGAGTTATTTTATTTAATTAAAATTGTTTTTAGTTCTTCCTTTCTTAAGGTAAGGCAATTTTTGAGGAATATGACATGGCTATCATTTTAGCTCTTTTAGTTATGCTTTCTGCAATAGTAATGAAAAATCCTAGTGGTTTAGTAGTTCTTAACTCCAAAATCTTAGATAACCTATTCTAGTTAGTTACACAAAGATTTAGGTTAACTACATTCCTGTAAAGACACAAAGTAAATGACCACTTTTAAGATTTATTGACCACTTTTCCCTAATTCTCAGTATGGTCGACCTATTTACATATTTGGTTAGCTAAATTTTCTTTGTGGTTGACCATTTATTTATGCGACTAACTACTACATAGCTACTTTTTTCGATTTCTCATGTTAAAGACGTAACCTAAGGTATCTAGGGTTGAATTTCTAACCTTAAAATCCATTGTTCATCACTTTATCAACTCTGTAATCATCAAAATAACATCAATAACCCAATTTAACTATTTAAATTACACTTTCCCTAATAATAACACCATATTGTATGATAATTCTTTAATTTTCCACAAATTTTATATCAATAACCTTGAAATCAACAATATCATGATCTAAATTCTTATTTGAAGGGTTTCATTTTCTATAATTGTATGATGACAAGCTCAATTAAGAACTTATTTTAATTCAATTTTCTACGCTAATCTTAATTAGCTTTGGTTTAGAGTTCTTATCTTACCATAACACTTGATAGAACCTTGGGATTCTTCTTAATCAGGGATCCATGCTTGTCAATTTCACCATGCATCCATTATTTCTACTCTTTTATTTTCTAGACTAAAGAATAATATTTAAAATGTTTATGCTATAAATAATTTCTTTGTCTTTATAATTTCTTTAATTATGATGTGCTTAGAATCAAATTACATTCTAAGCGCAAACTCTTGGATATGGTGCAACATCATGTTGATATGATAAAGTGTATATCTTTATGGATTTTTACAATACTAAAACTAATGAAACATGGATATCAACGAATACAAAAAATAGATTCCAATTGGAATTGAGGGATGTTGAATTTTCTCAATTGATATGACTTATAATCTTTAGAAATCAAGAGGTGTAATTAGATATACCTGATATTGATCATGAGCAAGTCTAACTAAGAAATCGGCACATCAATTGATTGTAAATAATCAATTGATTTGATTTAAAGAAAGAGCTTATAGTAAGCAAGGATTTTGATCCCAATAGTAAGAGTACAAAAGTTCATATAAAGGGAAATAACCAATTATGCTATTATAAAGAAAATATGTTTAAATACTCCCTTAACCTAGTGACAAACTTATAATTAAATTTGTAAGGTAAATAAAATAAGACAAAATAACAAAAATAAAACTAAGTTAATCATTGTTTTATATATAATCAATCAAAAGCATGGTTTTAGGTGTTCGATTGGGTAGATTAGGCCATCCAATTAGATAGTTAGTTACTCAAAGCTTCTCTTATTTATCTTGCTATATTGATTGAATGGCCATTGCACCCGTTTAGTTAGATGATGCTCGATCTTAAATTCTTCTACATTTTTCTCAATTTAACAAAGTTTTAAACTTGTGATTTACCTAGAATTGTTGGAAGATCTATAAAATCAGAATGTAAAATCAAAACGTAGGAACATAGATTTTTATAACCTATGTAAAATAGCTTTTAGATAGTTATAAGAAACTTGAAATGCATGATAAAAATAAAGAAATTAAGTTCTTTTTCATAAAAAAATTCTTAATTTATAATTTAACATTCTTCAAAGAAGGATAAACCAAATGAAAACTAACTTTGTTCCATTATTTTGTTTGAATTGAAGAAAATCAAATATTTCAACTCATTTTGAGTCATTAATGGTATTAACTTAAACAAATGATTTTTCTTATAAACTTTTTTATTGGGGTTGGAATCCAAATGAAAGTTATGAATATTGTACAAGGCAGTGTTGTTATACCTAGGTTGACCTATATGGTTTAAATCAATTCGATCTTAGTTTAACTTCGATTTAACTTTCGGTTATACCCGGTTTTTCCCTCGACCCCTTTACATGTCCGAATCCAACTACCTAGTCTAAGTTTGACAACACTAGTATAATGGACTAGGAGAGAGAGAATGAGGAAAACATTGTAATAAGATAGGAAAGTTTATTTAATGCCTTATTAGTCAATAGGATGGTAAAAGCCTAGTCATATATATATATATATATATATATATATATTTGGTCTAACTCGTATTTGTAAAATTAGTAAACTTGACTTAAGTTTTTATTGAATTTGACATGTAAAATTGGTTAAAAATATAAGTTTTTATAAAAAAATGATTTTATATATAAGTTAACACAGAAGAGCCTTTCAAAATTATAAACTTACAAAATTTCATGGATAAAATCATGATTTTAATAACTATGATTCTCCACCCCTTATTCCTTACTCTCCCTTAATTATAATGTTCACTTCAATTGCGATTGAATTAGGATTCTTGATTTATAAGTAAGAATTAGGATTCTTAAGTTATAGTTACTACCTTTCATTTTAACACATCGCTTCACCACAATACTTATCACTATTGCTCACCACCTACCACCACTATTGTCTATTTTCTCTCTCCGAGCTTTCTTCTTCTCTCTTTCTCTCTTTGAGATCTAGCACTAGCACCACTGTCACCTAAACACCATAGATGACCAAGTCTAATATTATAGACTTCATACCTACGACTCAATCACCCATCGCCACCACTCGCTTTCTTCTTCTTTGTCTATCTCTGAATTGTTATCTCTTTATATCTTTGAGCTTTCTTCTTCTCTCTCTCCTTGATTTATTCTGTCTAAAGAACAATATTAGGATTTAAATATACTGAAGGAGAGGCACTTGTGACAAAATGATCATGTGAGTGGTATTCAGATCTAGTGACCTTACGTGTGGGTATTGTGTGAACGACCGGTTGAATAGTGGTGTGTGTGTGTTTGTAGATTTGCATGCTTGGTTGGGGTGATTGTATTAGTGTTTGTATATTGCAGTAGTTAGTGATATGCAGTCGGTGACGTTTATGTGTTGCAACTTAATTACCGTTGGACGTAAGGTAGGAAGACAATAGCTAACAAGGGGGTGTGTATAGGTAAGTTGGATCACTTGTGAAAAAAAAGAAGGAGAGGCATTGTGGTGACTTTATGAGGTTGGAAGAGAACTTATTAAGTTTTAATCATTTTACATGGAGAGTGACTTGAGGTTGAAGATGAGTGTAGAAAAGTAATTTTATTTATATTACAAACCTAATGCTTAAAAACTCTTTTTTTTTTTTTTTGTCCTTAGTGAACAACATAAGAGTGGTTAAGACCTTATTTAATTCTTAAGAATAGGAATTTTATTGCATGTCTATTTCATGGATGAAGTGAATGTACCATGAAACTTCACAAGCTCATATGTTAGTTTTTTCTTAGACTTGTAATAAAGGTCTCTGATAAAAGATTCCCATCACTTTACTTTGGAAATTGCAGCATAACTTGAGTGATGATAGTGGAGAAAGGAAGTTGGCAAAGCCAATTAGGCAAAAGGGGAGAGATAGACTTCATTCACTGAATTTTCTAAGGTTTTGTAGAATAAAGAAGGACTGCATCCTTGTATAAAATGAGTTTAGGGGGAAAAATTGTCACGTAGAATATTATTTGGGACGTTTCATGAATTTCAAAGTTTTTAATTTCGATAATGAACTCTAAATATTGTTGCGGAGCTAAACAAGCATACTTTAATAATTTCTACCTATGACATGTACCAAAGGTATAAGACCATGTACAATCGAGTTTCATTTTCCGTTCTCCAACGCACCCTGGTACACCTAACTTGTTCTTCCCCGTTAGAGGCATATGATGTGACTTCTCCAAAGTTGGGACGAGGAAGGTCCCTGCCTGATTTGGTTTAATTTTTTTTTTTTTAAAGACAATTTGCAAACTTTTTCATTTTAATGCTTTCCCAAACATTCAATTCCATATTTTATACTTAATGTTCAATTTCGCAATGGGTATATTTTAACGTTCATTTTTATAATTTATTTATTTTTTCTTTTACACTATAAATAAAGACAACTTATGTGCATTTTTTAGCACCAAATTTTTTATACAACTTATTTTATTGAAGAAAACCCTATGGATCTAATAATATTTTTTTATATTTAATAATATTATTGTACAAACATAATATTAATTGATATTACAATTATCTTTGCAAAATATTAAAAATAATGTTTTTTAAAGTAATAATAGAGTGGGCCTCATAAAATTTAAAAAAAATTAAAGAAACTTTGGTGAAGGAATCACACATAAAATGTAGAGTTCCTTAAATAGAGAATTTGTTTAAAAATTGATATGGTAGTGCTAGGAAGTTTTAAGTTTGTTACATTACACATGGTCTAAGAAAAATACTTAAAAGCTGGACATGGGGGAAATCCTATTAAACTTAAGATACAAAGTCAAGTCGCACTGTTATACTCAAAATGTTTAGTGACTAAATTAATCCTAATACCGTGCTGCTCACACACAATGTTACCTTTGAGAAATATTCCAAAGATTCCCAACCAATTGGAGCCTCAACTTATGTCTTCCGTGGCCACCCTCGATTCCTTGTAAAACTTTTCCACTCTGTATCTCTCTGCTCCACTTCAAATCCTTTTCCCACACCCTTCTCTCTCCATGTTTGAGTTCTCAATTTCCATAAAAAACCATCCATTCCCTTCCCTACACACCGTAAACCCATGTCTAAACTTACACTTAGAACACCACACACGCTCTGTTTTCTTCCTCCAAACACAAGCTACACCACTCAAGCTTCAACCTTTAACACGCCCATTAGAAAACACCGTGCAAGTTACTTACTTTCGACAAGGATATGTGGAAATTTTAGAGCCTTTGGAAGTATTAAAGAGAAGGAAAATATAAAAGACATTGAAAAGTTGAATGGGGTTGTTACGAGAATTCAGGTTGATGAATTGGAGAAAACGGGTTTTGAAGATGAAGGTGATGACACTAGCGTGTCTGGTGAAATGGGCTTTGATTGCAAATGGCCACCATGGAAAGATTTGCCTCAAAGATATAAACTTATCGGGACTACTTCACTTGCTTTTGTTATTTGTAACATGGACAAGGTAACGTCGTGTTGATCTTTTCTTTTCTTTTTTTTTTTTTTTTGGTAATGATTTTTCTAACAAGTGACGGATCACTTAATAAGTATATTTAATAAGAAAATTTGCAATCTACAATTCACTGTGAAATGTGTGATCTGCTTGTGCTAGTTAGTAAGGCCATGGCCGTTGTTTTTCTTACATTTATCCTTTTAGCCAAGCATATAATGCTTTTTGGTTAGAGCAATTCTTGAGGCAATAGCTTATAATTAGAGAACTTAGTAATTTATGCCCAATAGCTTATAATTGAGTCAGTTTATTTCGTAGAAATACCTATCACATTCAGAGAAAAAGGTGATTGCGAATTGGGCAAATTTCACAAGCTTTCAAAACTGTTGGAATTAATCTACAATTGAAGCGAATATTTGTCAATTTTGGTTATATATATTGGTCAAGAGTTTGGATTATTAAAATTACAATATCCCATATCTTGACAGTGTAAGTTCAGGTTTATGATTTTGTCACTTCTTCATTTTGCAAATAGTGTTCTGCGCATCTGATTTGAGCTTTCCCTGCTTTATGTAAAGTTGATTGAGATTAACATCACAACAATTTTATTTGAAAGCATTAAGTGGATGATTTAATTAGATAGGGGTTGATGATGATGCATGGTTTAAATCTAGAACCTCCTACTCTAATATCATATTGAGGTTTAACATCACAACCATCTTATTTAAAATTCAACCTTGTAAGTATGGTATGAGTTATTACATTTATTACTCAAGAAAGTTAATGCTGGCATGCATACCATGTCTTTATGTGTTATAAAATCAATCAATGAAATTACCACATAAAAGGCTTGACTTACGAGCCCTTGGAACAAAAAAATTGCGGTCCTTAAAGATACAAAACCATAGACGAATCACAAGTTTCACCGCATAAAGAAAAATTTAAGTTGGAAGCAAGTTATTGGGTTTCTAGATAGTAGGTTCCAATTCTTTTCTACACAATCATTTATGATCGACTTTAAGGTTAATCCCCTCCAACTTTTTAGTACCAGTCATAGGGAGGGGTTACCCAAGAAAATATTAAGTGCAATCGATTTGCTGAAAGTCTCATGGGTTTGATTGGTGAATTTATGTGTGGATCTAAGTTTTGGCATTGAAGTGATTTATTTTATGATGAGGCAGGTGAATTTGAGTATTGCTATAATACCAATGTCACATCAATTTGGGTGGAATTCTTCGGTCGCAGGATTAGTGCAGTCATCGTTCTTTTGGGGCTATGCATTGAGTCAGTTGCCCGGGGGTTGGCTTGCCAAGATATTTGGTGGCCGGTTAGTGATTTACTTTGAACTTTTATTACATAAATCAAATTGAGTTCAGCCTACGTGATGCATAATCTGTTCCTAAAGAAAATCCTACTTTGATCTACTGATGAAATGAGAATACAATTTAAAATCTACTTTTTTGACCAATGTGCACCATCTGTTATTGGTTTCTAACTTCCTTTATGTTGCTTACATCTTAATTGTCCTTCAATGAGGATTCTTAAAGTAACTTGCTGATACGACTAGAGTTATTGGGCCTAATTCTCGAGTTTATTCTAGGATGCCTAAAGCTCATAACTCTGTTACTCGATGATCTTTGGTAGTTGTCAGCAGTTGTAGGAGTTAGTTTGTGGATTGTACATAAATTAGCTTGGAGGAATTGCTGAGGTGGCGAGTTAATGGAATAAGTGACTTGCTGAGGTGGTAAGAGTAGATACTGGAATAAGCTTGGAATAACTCATGCTGATGTGGTATGATTAGCTGGCACTAAAGTCAGTTGAGGAATTCTTTGTCTCCTCTTCTAGAAGGCATTGGATATATATAACAAAAAGTTAGTTAGAGGGGGCATCTGGATATTTTGCTTTCAGTTGGTCTTTGGAATAGCACGAGCTTCTGAGCAAGTTGCTTAGGTTGGTATGAATCAAACACTAATTTTGAGTTTCTACTGTTTAAATTCTTAATTTTCACAATTGTGTGCTATGATGCTATCACTCACTCTGATCATGTACCCAGCACTAGAATATTGAAAATTTCCCGCTAGAGTTATGCACCGAGTAGTAGAGTTATTTGCAGATTGAGTTTGACGCTTCTAATCTAAATCATGTCATTAAACCTTGTAACATGCCATCTCAAATCATCCTCCTGATTGGGCTTAGAAATGAAGTCTAAGAGCAGTCCCCTTATGGATTTTCAGCAAAGCTGCCATGTAAAAAGGCACATGGATAAATATCATGAAACATTATAGTATCAATATACAATCATTAACTTTTAGATCAAGTGTCTGACGGTCTTATTTTTGAAGTTAATTACCTGAATTGTTAAGAATGTCATCTGCAAATCTTCTATATACTTGGTTTCCATTTTTTCCTTAAAGCTTCTTTGTCAAGCATTTTTGCATGTTTGACACCGTTTTAAGTTCTCATGCAATATTGCCTACCAGAAAGAATGTTGTTTATATCCTCGTAGGATATATATTTCAATATAACGTTTGTAATCATTCATTGTCTTGATTTCTTTCAATTCCCTTTAACTTGAACTGCAGTGAAGTTCTAAAGACTGGTGTCTTGGCTTGGTCAGTGGCAACAGCAATTGTTCCATTAGTAGCAGGGTTTATGCCTGGATTAGTGTTGTCAAGAGTTTTGGTGCGTAAACAGTGATGCGATTATTTTCTTATAGTAGGTAGCTATAATTGAAATGAAGAATCAGGTCTTTTTACTTGTCAGTGTCATGATATTTCCATGCAGATGAATTTCATTCTGTCCATCGAGATTAGAGTTTTTTGGTATAGACTTTTTCCTCCTTCTCCCTTCTGCCAGATACATATCCTTAATTCACCATTGAACTTTGCTTTTTTGCTTCTTTCCTCATCTAGGTAGGAATAGGAGAAGGCGTTTCTCCATCTGCTGCTACTGACCTTATTGCCAGGTATTTGAGATATTGCTTCAAATTTTTACACATAATTTTTTTCAGCCACAATCACTCATGGGTGACAAGTAGCAATTCTGCAGCACTTATTAAATTATAGAATTGCATGAGTGATCTACTCATTCATTTTGGAGCATAGAGGTGACTTTTATTGCAATTCATCTAGTATTGCTTACATTCTTGATGGGGCAATTTTAGTGAGTATGGTAATAGTGATTGTTTGAGGGGCAATTTTATGTATGTACATTCTTGATGTACTATATATGTCGGAGAGAGTAAACTGGCTGCCTTTACCTTTGTATTTGGTCATCTGCTATTTATGTATTACAACATTCTATTTTTTATGTATGCTGAAAGTACATATTGATTTGGAAGTTAATCGGTTTGCGAATACAATACCATAGTTCTTTGTAGCTTTAAATTGTGTTATTACTAGATTTTTTCACTTAACATTGCCTGCAGATCGATACCGCTTGAAGAACGGTCTCGTGCAGTGTCATTTGTCTTTGGTGGTTTGAGTGTAGGAAGTGTTACTGGGTAAGTATTCATGGCTGATCCTTGGCAGACTTATCCATCTTGCATTGTAGAATTTGATTGTGCTAGAATTTCCATAAAATTTGTATCTCCAGTGTTAAGATCATTTTTCATAGTTTTTCATAAGTTGGCATGAGTTATTTCTTCTTTTTCACTTGGTAAATTCTGATGTATAGAAGCATGCAGGCTTCTTTTGGCTCCTCCTTTGATACAAAATGTTGGTTGGGAATCAGTATTTTACTTCTTTGGCTTCTTAGGGATAGCATGGTAAGTTGTTATTTTTGAAAGTTTGAGCTTTCACTGAGATTCTAGTTTCTGAACCGTTAGCATTTTGATGCTGTTGCAGGATGTGAACTGGTTTTTCCATTGTAGATTAAGTTTAGATCTTTACTTTCAGTTGCTTTTCCTTTCTTTTTTCTTCTTTTCCTTTTGTGAAGATCTGACTGAAGTTTGGTGTGCTTGCTTTTACATATATTTGAAGGTTTTTGGTGTTTCAACTTATCAAAGAAGAAGAGGAAACTTCAATCGTTGGTATGATTGCTGACATTCACATTTCCTAATTTCTAGAGCTTATTTTTTCATGGATCCTTTTTTATTTTTCTTCTTGATACATTTTACCGACTTGTCCAGAAAATAGGCAATTCACCTAGTACTAAAGTTTGTTGAGTAGTAACTACTTAACATGTTGATGTTATTGTAAATGTGGCACTAATCTAATGTTTTATAATAAACATGAGCATGTTTGTTCTATTAAGCAGGGGCACAGTCCAGCTATTCTGATAATAATCTGATGACTTCATTGAAAGAATTGGGTGGCTCCCTAAAGGTATCATTATAAAATCATGCTATTTTTTGTGTATCGATCAATTATAAAAATGATTTAACGATTCATTTGGCTTCTCTAATTTGTAAATTTCTGGAATTCGAAGGTCAGAATTTCTAGCTTTTTTTTTTTCTCCTTCTTCTTCTTCTTCATCATCATCATCCATACTTTTCTAGGCAATATCTGATCGATATGTTCATAGCGTACAATTTGAGTCAAACTATTTGATCATTTTCTAAAATTTACAATTTATAGTTTGCGGCTTAAGAATGTCCGTAGTAAAGGATAAAGGCTATGATGATTTCATATTAGTAGGAATATCAGGTGGAATGATACAATCTTTACAATAATATCATCTCACACACTTATGTGTCCATGCATGAGTATGAATTCAGTAATTATATTGCAGTTGCTGAATTCCGTCCGCTTTTTATGTCATGAGAAAAACTGATTTTTATTTACTTGATCTGTGATGTAAGTATTGGTGATACCATCTTTTTTCTTACAGGATATGCCATGGAAGGAATTTTTCCGGACTCCAGCAGTTTGGGCTATGATATATGCTCATTTTTGTGGAAGCTGGGGTCATTATACTTGTCTGTCTTGGCTTCCTACATATTTTAGGTATAATACATGGTTGGCAATAATTTATGTCGGCTACATGATTCTCTGACATACATAAAAATTAAGTTACAGTATCATTCACCAAAGCGATATTTCTTAATTTGAGCATATGACATAGCAGCTAGCGTTCGTTCTCCCATGCTACACTTGTTTTCTAATGACTAATGAGCAAAACCATCTTTTCAAGCATGAAGTTTCAAGTTAGTGTATCAACACCATAAATAAAGTTAAAGAATGAATGTACCCGTAAAAATAGAGGGTGGGGTGCCTATAAAGGACAAAATGAGAAAAATAAATCTGAGAAAAATTGGTCACAACTGAAGGTCAACTGTTTTTCCTGTAAGAAGATTTGACAAAATGGATATGGATCACCCTTGTAAGAGTCAAAGATGCAGGCGGAAATTTTTGTGATGGATTTTTGGAGATGGATTGTGGTGATGTGCAATTAGAGTAATGGAATAAAAGGATATTGTTGCTAACCTCATCTTATGGATTATTGTTGTGTCATTTCATTACAAGCATTAACTTCAAAAGCTTGTGTACCACATTTTTTATTTAGATTTGTTTCAGCGGTTTTGTACAATCTAGTGCCATACAAGTGCAAGTGGATCGTTTATTTGTGATGGAATATCTGAATTCTTTCAGAAGTTTAGAATTGGTTAAGGGGCAGTTATTAAGTTTGTTTTATTAATGCAGTGAGGAGCTTCACCTAAACTTGACAGAAGCTGCTGAGGTAAGCTAATACATTATTACATTTAATGCTGTTAAAACTAATGAGTTATAACCGATAATGTCTCAGACATCTACTTGTTTCCCCATTTTTGGGCTAGGCAAGTGAACTCAAGGTTACAGGGTTATATTATCTGGTAAATTAAGCTGTTCATCTATTTAGGTCCTTGTCAAAATGTTTCTGATGAATTGCATAAATTACTTTCTTTTGTAATTCCTCCCTCTCTCTTACATTATAATTTTCTTGATGTTATAAAAAGTATTTAAGAAATGCAAGAGGATCTTGGTTGTATTTTGGTACTTTATCAGGGAAAGCATTTCTATGATGAGTAGTATGTATTAATTTCTCCGCTTGCTAGAAGCATTGGAGTACTATTTAAGTCTTGCTGATTTATTATATCTCAATTGCATGCTAAACACACCTACTGGGTTTATGTTATGCTTATCAGGTCTCCATCCTTCCCCCATTGGCTTCAGTTTTTGTTACTAGCATCGCATCACAGTTTGCTGACAATTTGATTGCCAATGGAGTAGAAACAACCACGGTAAGATAAGTAATGCCATTTCAATCTTCCTCTATGCTTTTTAATTTGTCCAATTAAGATCTTCCTGTAATTCATTTTCATGCTGCCATATAGCCCTTAGATTCAAGCAGAAATGCACCCTATTGAATTATCTTAGCTCAGAATAGTGCTTTCTCTTATTTGCAGGTGCGAAAGATCTGCCAAACTGTTGCCTTTTTGTCTCCTGCACTTTGCATGACCCTTTCATCTTTAAATCTGGGATTGGCACCATGGGAGGAGGTGGTGGTTCTTACTGGTGGCTTAGCACTTTCAAGCTTTGCGTTGTCAGGTGTGAATTTGTAAGCGCTGCATTTTGGTAGTCCACTAAAAGCACATTGGAATTGATTTTGCCAATTAGTTGGACTCATGACAGTAATGTCTGTTGTGCAGGCCTTTACTGCACCCATCAAGACATCTCCCCAGAATATGCAAGTATACTTCTGGTGAGCTTCCTTTTTAGTAATTGAAAACAGCTAATGATGATATTTTAGCCTTTTCGGTTTTCCCTTCGTCCTATATCTTATTGCTATTTGTTATGTGTCCGACTTACGTCCATTTGAAATATGATGTTTTTAAAACTATACAAGGTAAATTAATCTGTTCGTAAAGTTGATGCTTGGATAAATTGTCTTCTCGGTATCTTTTGGTGATTTGGGAATGAAACTCGATATGAAAATTCACGTATTTGCATATTTGACAGTCTAAGGGAAAGAATTGATTTTTAGTAGAAAGAAAACTTTAGTCAGCTTTTATGAAAACTATGAAAGAATAGGATTAACTAAGATCGTTCTCATGATGCAAGAGGATATCTGTGTTCTTTCTAGCCACTGCTGTTAATAATATAGGTGAAACTTCCTAAGAGCTGGACCCGCGAACGTGCCAAAATGATAATGTTTTACCAACATTTTAAATCAGACTTAAATGTTTCTTATTTGCCTCCTTCCAGGGTTTAACAAATACAGCTGGGGCAGTCCCTGGAATTGTTGGTGTTGCGCTTACTGGTTATCTGCTTGACTCTACTCACTCCTGGAGTGTAAGTCACATCGACATGGTTCTACAAGAAATTTCGGGTTTTTCGTATATTGTGACCCCACTTTAATGAACTACAACACATCATGATATTGCAGATGTCCTTGTTTGCACCATCAATCTTCTTCTATTTGACCGGTACTATCGTATGGTTAGCGCTTGCCAGTAGTAAGCCTCAAAACTTCTCCAAGAGAGATGGACTCAATGCATACAAGCATCTTGAATGAAGAATTAGTTGAAGGAAACTCCATCTGTCAAATTCTTTGTACCTCTGATGTTAGTTGTTTAGCAACATCTTTACACACAAGAATGTAAGTTTTTGCACCTAGCTGTATTCTTTTACAGTGTATAGTTAGGCCATATATGTATATGACCAAATTCAAGGCAATAGACACCGTGAGACAGATTAAATAGCATGATTGGTTTCTTCTGGTTTAAAATAACTCGAAAGGTATGTCACAGGTTCTGATTAGAACCGATCGTTCTTGTTATAATATATTTAGTTCTCAATATAATTTTACACTCCCATTTAATTTGTCGCGGATCTAAACAACTATTTTTTCAACGCCAGAATCAAATCAAAACGATGAAATTAACAGATAATTCGCACGAACATCCTAATATAGTTTAGGTAGAATTTTATGATTGTTAATTTGACTCAGGGTGTATGCCACTATTAGATTACTAGCTTCATCAAGTGAATTAATGGTCCTGTCTGTGAGTGTCTGAAAACAATAACATGATGCGAAAAAGACATGATTATAATATGAACAGGATGCCAAATGGATTGGAATACGCTGAGGATGCAACATGAGTTGATACGATTGAAAAATAAGTTAATTAATTCTGATTTAAAACCAATTATTTATATTTATATGAGTAATGCCTCATCATAACATGAAATTCAAATATAATTCACAATTTAAATTATTCACTTTTTTGTCTGCAAAATTATTCACCTTTTTTTTTTTTTTCCAGTCAATGTGAAAACTCGGATATGATCACTTAAATGCACCGATAAAAGAGGATATCTCAAAATTTTTTACTCTCAAATTATTTATACACCTGTGTAAATTAATATTGAAAATTTGAAATAGCTCGTCATGAGGCTGCTGACAAATCAAAAAGACTATATAATTGGACATACAAATGCAAGATTCTGCACACTCTGGGGAAGAGATATAGACTCAGAATAATTATGATAAATTACAAAACAAATCCGATTAATTTCGAATAATTGGCATATAACACTTCGAACATTGATTGTTCGTGGGCTTAATTTATGAATTCCGGTAATTACATTTTTCCTTAATAACTCCACCAAATTCAGGATAACGTGGAAATATAATTTTATGCAAACAATCGTCATCAAGCGTGCCAAAAGCCTTGCAACAATTATCTGGAACTGGAGTGTTTCGAGATTCAATATATGTGTAAATAGCCGTTAGGCATCCAGTGACATTCAATAAAGGAGACCAACAATCCATGGGATCCTTATTGATGACTGCCTCCGGAAGCCCACGTTGGACCAACATCGATGTCATGCTACAGATTAGCAACACCATGCCGATGGCTTTCGCTTCCATATTTACTGGAGAAAATTCTCTCCAAATTGTATGGGAAATGGGAAGCTTTTTATTAATTTGTTTAATTATTATTATTATTTTTTTTTTTGGGGGCGGGCTTGTAAGAGATCATGTGGGAATTTATAGAATAGAGATGAAGATGCAAGCATTTTGCAAAAAGATTTAATAGAGAAACGTTAAGTTTTATGTAACTTGTATAGTAAAATAACAGCAAGTTTAATGATCCTGCAGCTAATAGCTTTATTAAGAGTTTATGCTGCATTAATGGAGTGTATGTGCTTCAAATTTTTGTGATGATTGGTATAGTTAATCCATGTAACATCTTTGAACATTGGTGCATGATTTTTGTGATAAACCAATTATTGCATTGTAAAAAGAAGGGAAAATTACAAATAAACCCTTTAAAATTTGATAATGATAAGGATCTACTCGAATTTATAAAGTGTACTTTAACACCCAATAACTCTTATAAATTAGTAATGTTAAAGAATGCTTGCTTTTTCTGTCCAAAAAGATGCATTGATAAGCTTAGAGGTAATATATGCACCAATATTAAAGTTCAGTGGGGTCTATTTTCCGAAGTTTGAAATATGTCTGCATTCTTTGTGAGTTAGATACGACCATATCTATGTCGAATAAAAGGGAGAGAATTCCATATTTATGCGTATTGACATATCGATATGGAGACGAAAACTTAGATAATCTGAACAATGCATTAGGATGTTTTGGCTAATGGTCAGGATCGGGTTGTTTTTGTAGTTAAGACTTTTAGAAGTGTTGTAATACTTGGAATGTGTAGAAATGATGTCTAAATATATATTTATTTTGGTAGACAATTTCAATACAAATTAGCATTCTTCTTTTTCAATTTCTCTCTCAACCTTGTCAACAATATAAAATAAACTTCTAAATATTTTGCAATATATTATGATCATCAAGAACAAAAGATTAATACGTACTTTTGTTTTTCATATGCACTTAATTATACCTTAGCAAACTATGTACAGGACACGTAAAATTATTTAAAGAAAGCTTGTTTCACGTGCCCATAAATGTATATTATTTTCCACTATTCTGAATTTTTTTTTTCTAACAAATCCTAGATAGTTTTATTATGAATAAAGGATGGTAATGATTATTTGATGGATTACCAAAAGAAGTGTATGAAGGGTGTAAGAGTTGAAGAAATTAATGGTAAACTAAAGTGAAATATTTAATACAATTATCCTTTGGATACTAGTTGTTGTTTCCGGGAGTATTTGAGAACAAGCACAACATAAATATTGGTGATTTGACAGATAATTGAGACTCCGAAACGAAACAAAGGAAATTGCTAAAATACCTGTTAAGTGTGCATGTGCTAAATGTTTCTTGCACTTTTTCCTTGCTTCAAATTGAAACTACTCTTTGAATGCATCGAAATCTTTATCACTAAATATACAAAGAAAAAGTGAAGAGGTCGCCATAATCAATCAAATTAGGCCATTTTAATTCTCAAGCATACATCCATTGATTAGTAAGCATATGTTGTATTAAATTGGAACAAAAGATTGAAAATAAATGAGCACAAATGGAATTTGTGTCAATCATTCATGCTACATGAGTTTGTTGGTGACCGCTTTTGCCTTTTGAGCAATTACAGTGATTGGTCTATGTGTGTTCTGTGATTAATATGTCAATAGTAAATGTAGATGAGTTTACAGGTGTATAAAGTATATGAAAAATGCTTGTTATTGTTATATGTCTAGATTTATGTGTCTTGCTTCAAAAATTAAGAATTGGGTTCCAAGACAACTACGTACTATAATGTTAATGAAATTTGTGCTTCTTTCATGATTATATTGGTGTGCTTTTAAAAGGGTGCAATTGTTTCTTGCAACATTTAATATGCAAGTTAATGTAACTAAAAGGAAAATATATGACGTGGTATGTTATATTACATTTCGAACCAATATCAAAATCATCCGCTATGGAAAGCCGTTTTCAATTTAAGTGGACGATGGATATATATATATTATGACGGATGCAGTGGTGCTCAAGTCTCATTACCCAATTCTTGTCTTAGTACAGCGTACTTTTGGGTGATATATTATTTGTTATCTCATCATTGAAATCAATTAACCTTACAAGAGAAAATTGATAGAAGACTACTTTATGCTATTTTTGTTCAATAACTATTCAGCTCATGTAAATTGACTTTGAAATTTAATTAATCTATTATCCGTATGTAAAATATTGGAATGACGATAGTATGCAAAATATTGGATTTATAATGAACGATAATAACAATTTATATGAGGTGATTTAATTCTGACCGACTTTATGAGGGTTATAATGTTCTGATTGTTGGGGACAAAAAAGAAAAATCACTGGAGTTGCTAAAAGACTAAGTTCACCATTTAAAAGCTTGGACAGGAAGAAGGAGAGAAGATTATGGGAATTGAACTCACGATCAATTGCCTTACATGCCAAGGCCTAATCAATGAACCGATTATTTGTCCTCATGAATTGTGTTAAAGTAAACTTTATTTATTCAAAGCATAAGATTTTGTTGGAGATTGGAAAATCGAGCAATATACAGAAATATTTACACCCCGCAAGTCTATAAATGAAGAAATTATTATAAAATTTCAAAGTATAAGCACTTCAATTAAAAAAAAGAAAAGAAAAAGGCTTCGTGTATAGTGTATAGCTACAAAATTACTCTTGTGGCATACTCTGAGGGCATTGCTCCAGCACCCTCAAACTAGCCCAATATATTGAAACAAAACATCTAGAATTTTTACAAAAGGAAACACACTTTCGTTTCAGTTTATAGATATGCTTTACGTTAGGGGTATAATTGAACTAAACTAGTTGGTAAACTACCCAAATTTAGCTCAAGTTTTCCTTAAATTCGATTTAGTAACAGTTGAGTCAAGTTTAAGCTCAAGCTCGAAACTCTGGTATAGAGTCGAACTTTAGTAAACTTGTCAAGCTCATGAGTCTAATCGTACTTAATATAATTTTTAATTTTTTTTAATCCTAACATTCTAATAATTTTATGCTCTCCGTCATGAATGAAAAGTATAAAAATAGTTTATCATCAATTTCATACCTCTTTATCATTTTTGCCTTTTTCTTTTCGTTCCCTTGCTCGAGATTATTAAGAAGCAAGACGATGCCCCCAAAGAAACATTTTACGAAGAAAATACCAAGACATGATCTCTCGCTCCCTTAATTTATACAAGGTTTCTTGTGTAAACATAATTTCATTTCCTTTATTTGCATCAGATTAAGCAATATTTGCATCACATTAAGCAAATGCATTTCAAAATGAAACCATATAGAAATCAACAAACCAAAAATGCATATAAATATATATATATATATATACACATAGCAAGGAATGAGTATATAAATTGTTGTTGTTTTTTTTTTTTTTTATTTTAATAAAAAAAAGTTTATATGGCTTTAACTCCTATCACTATCATAGGATCAGGATATGAGACGTGTCTCTATGATCACAAACTGTTTATAGAGGTATTTATAAATTACCCACTAATACAAACTTCATGTCGGTGTAGCAGGATTTGAATCATACTCTTTTGACTAATCATAATCCACCCTTACCAACTCAACCATCTTGTGTTGGGGGAGTATATATATTATTAGAAACAGATGAATTTATTTATATCTTTAAAAGCAGTTACAAACCTAATCGAACGACACGGACATCCAAACCATGAGCCTCACTAGCTTTATACCCACAAAGAGACACCACATCTCAAACTCTATGACTTACTACATAGATTACTTAAAAATTTGAGAAGTATCTCGAAAACTAAAGATGATCGTTTTTCCTGGCAATTATTCTGTGACATATGGACTTGATTGATATGGAGACATCTGGACGGAACGGAAACATCTTAGGCCAGCAATCTTCTTTAAGATTATCGAAGGCCTCGCAACATTCCGGTCTAAACTCAGTCTTCCCATGGAGCACATAACCAACAGCTTCCAGCATGCAAGTCTTCGCTTCAAACATACCCGTCCAACAGTTCGTAACATAAGTCGGGTCGATCTGGATTTGGGCTTGGCCGGTCGGGAGCAGTATTGCCAATGTTGCTGCTGTGATCAAGAGCAGCACACGCGATGATCTCGCGCCCATCTTTATTTAATACCGCGAATTTTGTGTTTCTTAGGTTACGGGTGAAGAGGGTTGTTGATGAGGTTGTGCTTATGATATACTGGAGAGGATAGAAAGAATTCATAGATCAGAATGAGGATCGGTTTCGGGCAAATCAAAGATAGATAGCGTTTTCTAGCCTTAAATTAACTCATTCTTATGTTAGGTTGAGCAGAATTAAAGTTTATTACCGTAATTGCATTTATGTTGTGTTGTTACACCCATACAACGTCAATGTTATCGAGTTGCTATTACTTTCATATTCTATATCATTGTCCAAAACGTATTTTCGTAATTAATGGAACACCTTATTGCGTTAAGACATCATTATTATTTGTCTTACGTGCTAAGTCTTTTAATATATCAATATGGTCACATTAAACAACACCGATGCTTAAAATCAGTTTTCCACGTTAGAGAAGATGAGCCTCCACGATATTCGACTTTCCGTTTTATGTTAATTTTTTCGTATCCCAAATCAAGACAAAATCTAAAAGTTCATTTTATTCAACATTACGATATTAATATAAACATATGTACATGTTATTTAGATAGCCAAGATATATCGATTTCGAGTTACGTATAAATTTTCACTGGTTTTCTTAAGCGCTACTTTCTGGGTACTTAATAAAAATTGAATAAATCAAACTTACCTTTCTTTTTAACATGTGTTTTACTATCAAGCTGGAAATTATAACACGATATCGTAAAATTTCGGAAATTTTTTAAATGAATTTCTTATTTGGTTTTCAGGTATCTTGAGATAGAAATCTTAGACTTCTTGTTTTCATTTATAAACTAAATCATAATGCTAGGTGATCGACATGCCATTATTATCCAATACAAGTGATTAACAAAGACACACATTCACACTTATGTATGATAAACTAAATGTTCGATTCTGATTTAGTTTCAAGAAATCTCATAAATATTATATGATACTCATTTATAAATTATATATATATATATATTTCTAATTACTTTACACTTGTATATACATGTATTAATTAAAATGTTCGTTAATAAAATAATGAAGTGCATACGTATAGTTTTGGATAAAATAAAAACACATCCCCCCTCGTTTTCTGGCCTTAAAAAGATGCATCTTCCTTACCAAGTACGTGAGCTTTGTCATACAGCTCGGACACTCCAAGAGGCAGTATCAATAGAAACAAAAGACTCATCCACAAGTGGCCAAGGAGAGAAGATGGTTACACCATGGATACATCATCATGGTAAATTTGGCTATAAAACCTACATAGTTTGCATTTTATCTTTAAAAAAGTTATTTTAAAACCATGATTAGTACGTTGGCCCAAAAAAAAAAAACTAGTAATAAGTAATGTTTTAAAATCTTCAACCGGAGGGAGCACAGTTCGACGTACTAAGGATACCGAGTTAGACAAGGACGACACAGAATTTTAATACGTAAATACTTTCATGGACTTCAAATTTTGTCAAAATAATTTACATTCAACTATCAACATTTACCTATCTTTTAATTTGGATCTTTAACATTTTTATTCTTCTATTTGGATGCTTAAATCTTTCCAATTTTTATATAAATAGGACATTCATCAGTCCTGTTAAATCTTATGTCCATCCTTTAAATGTGTTAATTGATATTTGCAACTTTTTGCAGCCTTTTCTCTTTTATTTTATTTTATTTTTTGTGCTTTTTTATCTTAGTACACTTGAAAACCAAATAAGGTAAGTTTTAAATGTCTATATTTCACCATAATTAGTATTAAGTAAATAATCCTTCCTATAAAGGAATCACAACATCCACCATACGGGACTTCTAAAGAAAGGGGTCATACTGATATGAATCAAGACTCATCTTAACAGTTCGGATCAGCTCCCAAAAATGTGTCCAAGAGACTTAGATAAGAATTGGTCGTATTAGGAATTAGGGAAGAGACGAGAATGAATTTATGGAAATTTTTATGGAGGCATTTTTCGGGGTTAATTGGGGATGGACCTCGGGGATGGAAGGGACTCTGCTAAGGTTTATATATTATGTGTATATTTCAAAAAACAAATCTAAACATGAGGTCATATATTCAAATCCCATAATGTCGTTTTACTTACATATGTTTTCTTGTGTTGCTTGAAATATATTTTCCTTTTTTTTTCCTCTTCTTTTTTTAACCTTTTTTTCCACAAGATCTAATAACATTACATTTTATTTATTAAAAAATTTCAGTCAACTAAATAAAATCTTTGAGATACTATTTATTTATTAATGTATAATAAATAATAATTACATTGTCCATATTATGAATTTTTTGGTCTTATATCATAAAGCATTAACAAATAATAACAACTTTATAAGTTGATATACTAACTAATTATACAATAATATTATGATAATGAAAGTGGATTATCTACTTATAATAAGAAAAAAGTAAATTTTTTTTTTTTGTAAAATTGCTAATGAAAGAAACATATAAAGCCATCATAAGAAGAAATCATGGAATATTTATATTTGTATCATGCTGCACTTTTCACTCTACTTGAGATTTCCTATTTAAATGTCTTTTGTAATCTATTTTTGTTGAGAACAAACCTATACAAGTTTTATGTATTAATCTTCAATATTTTATAAATTGATAATTAAAATTCAATTAATACGTGAGCCCTATACTGGATAATTAAGAATCAAGTAAGTAAATTTAGGGTATCGGTGAAACTAACTTAATTAACCTAGAAATTTATGTTTAGGCTCAGAACATTAGACAAAGAGACTTTGTGGGCTCGGATATTAAAAATATAATATAATAATAATATAGTTAAAATAGTATAATTTAACTATATTATATATTAATCGTCGTCATTGCATAAAATAAGTTTTGTTAGTTCGTAAATTTTTAGAGATAAATTAGATATGTAATAAAATTTATTTTGGACATAAAATAACATATATAATATATATGTACATGTTGTGCGTAATTTTTAAGTATATATGTATATTCATAAATAGTCAAAATACCTTAATGTAGGTGATTTAAGCTAGAATGACTAAAGAAAATTAACAAAAATTATAAAAAAAATTATAAGAAAAATGCATGGTAGCTGGGATTGAGTTTTTAGTACGTTTGGATGTCTAATGCCAGTTGAGGAGTTGTGGAAATTCATTAACATGCAAGAAATGAGGAGATTTAAGGGAAAAATGCAAGATGAGAGAGAGAAAATCCTATGAACTTCAAATTGGTTTAGGAAATTAGGAAAACCTCTTCAACATATTGTACATGCAAAGTAGGGTTTAGGAAAATTAAGTGTTGAATCGAGAGATCAAAGGAAGAAAATTTGGAAAAATTACAAGTAAGGAGTGCAATCTAACCATTGGAGGGTACGGACGGTTGGAAGATTATTGGAGTATGACCACTACCAACACTAGAAGCCACAACTATCGCCCACTATTGCCATCAAAGGAGGAGGGGTTGTTGGTGGTTGGAGCTTCAAAATTTGTGAGGTCCCATTCCCATCTAATTTTGATAAATTTTGTAAAAATATAAAAATTGACTAGAAAAATATGAAAAATTTTATTTTGATATATTTTTCTGTATAGAATCTATGAAAAATCTCAATTTGTATAAATTTAGTAGCTAATTTATATGTCCTTAATAAGTTGAAAAAATTAAATAATTTTCGAAATTGAAATAAATTAGGTTAATGATGTAGTTTCTACTTTAAAATTTTTCTATAAACTATTCTAAGTTAATATCAAAACACTATGTTAAATTTTTTTGTGATATTACTTTTCCATATTTTTATATGATTTTTTTGTCTAAATTGATGCTTAAAATGGTATATTTAGTGAAAATTATGTGTTTCCTTTGATGATTCTATATAGCTACTAAGTCAGAATCACCAAAAGGAGTATGAATACTATTCTGGAGTGTTTGGGGTTAAGTTTTACAGTGAGGGGTTAAGAGAAGTTAGTAGTTGGCCTTAAATATGGAAGTTGACATTTGGCCAATTTAGGGAATTTGATATAATTAATGATTTATGATGGAATAAATGAAGTTATGAGATGTAATGAAAACTATTGGAAAAGGGTTTTTGAAGTGTTATTTTTTATTTTCAATTGATGTTATAATTATAACTTAAAAGAAGTTAGTAAATACATTAATTATAGGACATTGATAATAGGCAGAGGATGATTCAAAAGCTTTTAGTAATGGATAATGCACTAAATTGATGCTCAAATGATAGTTCAGAGGCAAAATTTCTCAAGTAAATGTGAAAGCAGGGGAGATAAAGGATTAGTTAGAGGATGTTGATATTAAAACTTCTATAGAAAATAAAGTAAGAGGATATCTTAGAGGATTTTTGAATAAAGAGTTTAACTTGGAAAAGTTCAGAGGATGTTTCAAAGAATAAAATCAGTATAGTAAATAACCCTTGGATAGCTTATAGACAAATTTAGAGGATTTTTTACTAAAGGAATTTACTATAAATTCACCTAGAATTAAACTCGGAGGATTTTAGCTTAAAGAAAATCACTATAAATCTACTTAGATGATAACATAGAGGATTTGGCCGATTAGGGATAATTGTAAAATTCATTATTTGATTAAGAAATCATGATTTATAAGTAAAAGTAACTTAAGAAATTTATGACTAAACAAACAAAAACATATAAAACAAACTAATGCTTAAGGAATTAAGGATTAAAAACTAATTTATTGTGAATTTTTAGGAGCAATTAAAGAACAAGGAGGCAACTATCAAGATTAGGGTGTTTGTAAACCAAGGTAAGTTAGGATTTGTGTGTTGTGGCATATTGAAGTATCATATCGGGATACTTGGAGAAGTAAGAATACTTGTCTGTGGTTGTAATTAGTTTGTATATACGCATGCTATGTGTATGCTTAAGTTACTGATTGATGAATTAGTAATTGAACTCTAGGTGCTGCTTTCTACTTAAATACTTATATATTATCTTGTATGTATGAGCTTAGTTGATCACTTGATAAACTGGATTAATCTTAAACTAATTAAAGATCTAACTTAACATTCATGATATGTCATGACCCTAAAGGAGACTTAGTAGGATTGTCTAAAATTTTTATATCACGTGTACACCCATGATACGAAAAGCGCCTTGTAAGTCAGAGGTTGCAAGACTCTAAAAAAAATTAGTTACTAAAGTTTTTGTATTTTTAATTTAATTAACTTATTATAACATATAAGTGACTATAGATATCCAATAAGCTACAATCCATCAGAACCGTAGAGAATCGGTATCCCCTATCAAATGGTAAGATTAGGTAGTAAAGTTTTAAAACTTAAACTTATGAAAATCATAACATATAATTCAAACAAAATATATAGTTTGACATCAGATTCTAACTTCTATGTATCTCAACACTGGTACTTAACATTTGGCTTTCAAACTATGTCTGATTATCTATCAACTTGCAAAAGAAAACTATTAGGAAGTAAGCTACAAGAGTTTGGTGAGTTATCGCTTATACCATATCAACAAACAAGTTTTCAAACAGTTTATTACCAAATATATGAATGCATGAACAAGTAATATACCAAACAATATATATACAATCGACCGATGCTACATACAACATCAGATTTAATACCTTCCGAAGTAAGGGTTGGAGATATATTGGTACCAATCACAACTAAGCTCTAGCACCTAGGTTTTTAACCATATATAAATATATATAGAAATTCTTCGTTTTACGAAACAGGTTTCTATTTCCAATAGTCAATAGTATACAAATATTTAGGTCTAGTGGTAAGGTGGCCCCCGCAGTCTATGCTCACACCCTATAGCGGTGGTCTCTAGACGCGATTCCCAATCACCTACAGTTAGCATTTTTAGCGCCAAGTAAACCTGCGAATTAAGAGTAGGGTCTTGTTGTACTAATGCTCATGCACTATACTAATCAAATAATGCGAGAATCCATCCCTTCAGGGTCTTTCATTACCAACCGCGTGAGGTAACAGTCGGAACATTATATGCAATGTTCGTGCTTTATGCATGATCCATTTAATTTTAGTTAAGTCGAATATGATTAAGTCGACTTATGAGGTGATAAACAAATATCAACAAAGCATTCAATTATGCAGTAATAAATCAAGTAATCAATTTTTCGGCTATTATGTTTCATAATCTTTTACATAATACACAACCAGTATTCAAACATATGTATAACCCATACCTCCATACATTAAATTATTAATATTTATTTTAGGTGCACTAATTACAAGCATAAAACAAGTATAGAGTCATTGGGAGTACTCATTTAGTCATTAACTTAATCAACGATCACAATAGTCTACTTGGTAAATTAGTATCTGTATCGGAATCACCTGATATTTAGGGAATATGAAAAGTGATAAATTTGGGATTGAAATAATTAAACTAGAATGCTAAGTCGTACTATTTACTTAACTTAGTTATTGATTTGAGTACAATTATCGATTCGAGCATTTTATTGAATCATATATAACTTTTTTATCTAACTCTGATCTTTATGAACTTATAGTTCATTTCGAATGTTTTCGAACGTATTTTCTTGTAATGAGATCCGTTTTGGGCATTGTGACTCATAATTTAGACTATGTTATAAAAATATTACAAAATTCATTATTTTGAATTAAAATGTAGTAAAATATCAAATTAGGCTTTTCTTAGTATAATTACGAATTAATAATTATTTGTATCGTATATTTTTGTAATTTTCTTATTTTGAGTATATTTTACTATGATTACTTCTTTTTAATTTTTTTTTTGGTTTAATATTTATTAATTCGAATTTTTCTACCTTATTATTTTTCTACTTAATTAATCATTTATTATTATTAATCACAAAAATTACTTAATTTATATATATATATGATGACTTGGCAGCACGTGAGAGTGCTACGTGTCATACTTGCAGATTTTTCATGATTTTTTATTATTTTCTTATTTTATGGTATAATTATATATATATAAATACTTATTATTATATTTCATTAAATTTTTCAATTTACTTAATTATTATCTTTTTTCCTAATTTACGGTAGTTATGTATATATATATCTATTAACTTACTTTATTTATTAAATTAATATTATAGTCTATTGTATATACTATTTACACATACTAATATATTTATGTATACATATACGTTATTATTCATATACGTACATTTATCCGTATAATATACTTTATATAATTAAATTACTCTAACTTTACTTATGCATTATGTACAAGTATAATATACACTTATTTATACTTTTTATACTTATGTACCTATATGGTTTTACTATATATATGTATATATACTAAAATACAAAATATTATTAATAATAATATATATACATCTTGACATCCAGCAATATACATATACTATATATACAAAAATTCTTATACTTTGAAAACACTAAGTATATATATATATACTATATACGTATACATGTATATACCTCATATAGTAAAGATAATAATAATTACATATATATACATAATCACACATATATACATAAATAATTAAATAAAATACTAAATATATATACATGTATATAAAGGAAATACCTAGTACATATCCATGTACTATACATGTATACATACATATGGTATATACTAAAATACTAAATATACATATATATATATATATAATACACAGACATATATATGTACAAACATACATGAATAGGAAAATACATATTATATATATCACTATTTATACCTATATACATATACCGTACATTATACATAATATATATATATATATATATATACATGCCTATATACATATGTATATACACAAATAAGTAACATACCTAATACATATGTATATATCTATTCATACATACATATATATACATGTAAATAAATAAGTAAACAAATACTTATAATATATGTACATACTATATGATATTTATATATGTATAAAATAAATAAATAAATACTTATCTAATTGTTTTAGTAAAAAAAATTCCTTGATCTTCTCCTTCTTCTTCTTCTTTTTCTTCTTAGCTTTTGGCCTTTGATGATTTTTTTTTTCCTTTTCCCTTTCGGTTTGTGTGTGTGCTTTATGTATTTGCTTTTGTTTCTTTTTCTCACTTACAGGTTTTTTTCTCTAAGCTTCCAGGCAAAAAGAAACAGCAAAATGAGAGCTTAAAAACAAAAGAAAATCTTAGCTTAATCTTGAAATTAATTAGAAGAGACATCTACTTTATGGAGTTGTCCTTTTTCTCATAATTCTTCAACACTTGTACATGGAAAAAAAGTCACATGGGCTACTGGAATTTGTTGGAAGCCAATGTGGAGCAAGGAAAAAAAAAATAGAAGAAAGAAAAGAAAAGAAAGAAAAAGGAAAATAAAAATAATTATATGCAATTTTTCTAAATATAAAAATAATAAAAATAACATTTATAAATTAATTTTCGAATTTTATGAAAATTTATCAATTTAATTAGTATCAGTTACGATTATAATTTTTACGAATTATTTCGACGTTTTCATTAAAAGTTTTATGCGATTTAGTCGATAATTGTAATTAACTACAATTATATTACTATTAAGTTATATTTATTCATTTTATAAGTTTAAAGTTATAGTTTTAGGGTTTCAATCAAGTTCAAGTTTGATTTCGAATATTTGCGCGTACATCGGATTTAAGGTTTTTATATGCGATTTAGGTTTTGATCGATTTTTCTAGGCTTTTATTACTTATAATATATTCAAATTTATAATTGTTAAATTTTTATCTTGTTTAACTTTAACGACTCATAAAGTCATCTACAGTATTATGGTTCAATTCTACTTTTAAATAACTAAATTTGCGGGGTTTACACGATAACCCAATAGGGGTAACAATTAGGTTGTTAAACTAAATATTGATACTTTAATGAGAATAGCAGAAATAGTCCTTTTCCCACTTTAGTCAAACTAAATGACAAGTAAAGGTTGTGGTAAGGTTGAAAACCGTGATTCGAATGTTGTCTAAGGAGGAAAAGTGTCTCTATTGCACAAGCTCGGATTTAGTTTGATTGTATCACATTAAAACAACCGAAAATCTAAGTTAGAGTGGACATAATTACTCTAATTTCATAACAAACTAGTTTAACATTGTAAGAGATGATATCATTTGTCAGTTGCATTTGCATTTAATTAATGATTAAATAACTATATTTGTAATATATTCTTTTGACTCTATCCCTTCTTACTAAATTAGCATAACTTATATCCTAATAGATTATTTTACAGGTGTATAATAGTTTTAGAAGATGCTATGTTACAACTGTCCACAGGTTAGTCCTGATGAGTCGATGAGTGAAGTAATGAAGTCTAATGATTAGAATAAAGCCTAAGTCTCTTTTATTTTTCTTTTGTGGGAGGATTATAAGGTATTTCTAGGAGGCTTTATAGTCTTTGCTGGATTGCTATTATATGGATATGTAATGTAGGTTTCATTGTGGATATGCAAGGTTTCTTTGAAAACTTTGGACTCTTAATATATATAAGATAATATAATGAACGGATCTATCTGTAAGTATAAGAGTATATATGTTGTTAAGTGTTACTCCATAGATTTAATATATTATACGTACCCATTTGACTATTTTAAAGTTGGTTAAGTTGTAGTTTGCCTTATTTGAACTATATTTATGTTAGCAATTAAAACAATAGCTTTTAGCTTAAGTTAGTTTATACAGTGGGATCGTTACGACTCTTGGAGTTTAGGGCATGACACAATATACATATCACAATTAAAAAAAAATTCTTTTAATCTTTACTAAATACACTAAATATTGTTAATCGTTTCCTTAAAAAATCTAAAGTTTCCTTCTAATGGAGTATTCAATAGAGTTGGTGGTATACTAGTTGACAAAATCCTTTTGTATGTTTGAAATACATTGTAATTGCAAAAGCAAACATACATTTTTCTTTTAGTAGTTTTGATATTGAATCAAATAAGGTAAGTCTGGTCCCAATCATATGGTTTTATGTCTCTCCTTAGTCCTTAGTTTAACCCCAGTATATAGGCAAGAATAAAGTAGGCAACAAGTATTCATGGTCATGTAAATGCCACGAGAAGAAGTCGTCATCCACGTGAGCTTTCTTAGAGTAATTCGTCTGAATAAAATCCGATTTCGTTCGAACAGCATCGGTCCTGTAGCTACCATATTTACAGTACCAATTAGATGTAGAAACACTTCGATCTGTACAATTATTCTTGCAGATGAAGGTCATGATAATTGAAGTTCAGACTAAATATAATTGTAAATTGATAACAAAGATTCGTACAGAAACAAGAGCATATATGCCATGCTGCATTTCTGATGATAAACCTCTCACAAACTTATTTTGGATAAATGGCATCCCTTCTTTCGTAATGCCAATTTATTTTCAAGTTTATTGGAATATAACTAAACAGTACAGGTTTAGGATTGAGCCCTAGTTAGCTGTTCCAGAGGCTGCTCCTTTATGTGCATCTCCTGCCAGGACCGTGGCATTTGTATTCATGCTGCGGGACTCGGCTGTTGGATGATGAGTGTGTGGCTTGGCAACAGCACAAATCGCTTTTACCAGGGTGGGAACGCCTCGGTTAGTAGGGAACATTAGGCTCCAACATTTATCGTCGAGCTCACTGATGGTCTCGCAACATTCCTCTCCAATTTTGCTGCTCGGACGCCTAGTTGCAGCAGCACGGCTGATTTCAGCAGCACAACCGCTGATTTGCGTCAAGGAGGACCAGCAATCTTGAGGAGATGGAACCATTTCAGCTCCGGTTGATGAAGTGAAAATCGCAGTGAATGCGATTGTCCATAGCAATGCTAGTGGTTTCCAGGACATGCCCATGTTTTTGTTGTATGTATTTGTTAGGAAATCAATTATCTCTTAGCTTAGATATTTTATTGAGGTAGTGGGGACTTTGAGGGGATTTAATAGCACACAAGAACTGTTTGGGAGAGAAGTTTTGGTAGTACTTGTTGGATTGCTTCAGGATAGATGCAAGCATCTGGAGATCCTGAGATCACTGGAAATATCCCATTGCTGAGGCAAGTTTTACTTGTTATTTACTAAAATATAAATCCAAGCTATATTTATCTCTTTGCGTGTTATTTTGGATTGTTTAAGAACATGTGATTATTGTGGAAAGACCATACGTGTATTATACTTAATTTTCAGTTATGATTATTGAGAAACGCTTGTGTTAAAACTAGGGAAGTCAATTTGGGTAAGATCCCAAACAATAACCGGATATTATGCCAGTTTGAGCTTGTTTGGTTTGGCTAACATTCTTAGTGCTTAATACTTAAGGTTATAAATAAATCAAGTCAATCAAATCAATGAATAAGCTAGTCAAGCTTTGTTAGGCATTAACTTCAAAGCTTTAAGTTCGATTTGGCTACGATGGAGCCAAGTTTGGATTTGAATTATTCGAGTAGCTTATGAAACTAAGCTTGAGTTTTAACTATTTGGTGTTGTAAATCTAAATGAATTAAAATTGAGCTTAATTATATAGTGAGCTTTATAGAAATTTGGTCAAACTCAGTCTTTTAACATAAATTTAATTGAAAATGATATAAGATTTTCTACATAGTCAAGTCATGCTTAAGTTTATTAAGTAGCACTTAGCAAATTTGGATTCAAAAGTTTAATGACAATCAAATTTTAAATTTAAATTTTTGAATCAAAACTCATTACTATTCAGCACGATTAATTACATTTACCTTCCTGCTATAGTGCTATTGCTTAAACAAATTAAACTAGTTTATGAATCATTTTAAATTCGGATTTAGATTCAAGCCTCACATGTGAACCCGTGCAATGACCCTGGTATGTCATGGGACATTTAAAGACATTGCTTTGTTAATATTATATATATATTATATAGCAAAACATATTTTGCTTCTTTCTTGCTGAGTTTAATTAATCAGATCAATATGAAATTAGTCGATGTCAATTTTTCAGACTTGGTTTGTCTCTTCCATCTCTATGTTTTTAACTGCGGTTTAAGCTTTTCTCGTCTTCGTTAATCATATAATGAAAGATTGCAAGTTTAGTAACTCAAAATCAAATTGGCAGCGGTTGCAACTCAAAATCAACGAAGTGGAAGACTTACATATTAGCTCAGTAAATGAGGATCGTCTCTTTCCAAGAAACGGCACACGTCTCTTTCTCATGTTCCGTCTCTCATGCTACTACAGCATCATGATCATCGTTGCCCTTTTCTTTTCTCTTCGTCCATCTCCATTTCACTTTTAGAAGACAGCATACTAAACATGATATAAGAAATCTCAACAAACTTCTTATTCAAGATCGTCTCCATATGGGAATCAAAATCTAATGAAACAATTTGCATAAATGAAATTAGAGATGTATAAGTGAATTAAGCAAATTAAACTACTTGGTCCTTTTTAGTTTACGAGTTAAACAAGCCGAGCTCATTTGGTTTGTTTTTTAATCAGGTTAAAAAATCTTAACTCTAACCCATTTAAAAACCCGGTTAAATAGGTTGACCGCATGCCAAAGGCGTAAATGCATTATACGGCTCAATCCAAACTTGTCTACTATGGTTAGCCCATTTGTATACCTTTATATGAAACTAGCAAATGTTAGAAAAAAAAAAAGAAATAAGAAAGAAAAAAGATTAGCAGTAGCACGCACCGTTACTAAGGTGCATTAAAATTAGTAAATAAATAAACAAGCAAATAAATGAATAATCTCAATGGATTTTAAGACTTTTTCTAAAACCATTTTCTAGCTAACTACATATTTGGTTGGCATTAACAAAAACGGTTTTATTTAAAATATACTATCAGCTTACTCAAACTATTTCTTCTACATTTATAACATTTAACATAAATGTCTAGCATTTTTGTATCATATTTAACATAAAATATCTAACTTAAGTTCATTTGTTATTTTTGAAAACCAACCAAACGCTTAAACCTCCCACATGCAATGCTCTTAAAAAAAAAAAGGTAAAAATATTAAAATAAAATATTATTTTCCTTATTGATAAAAAAATAATAATAATAATAATAATGCGGCCTTATTGGTAAAATGAATATAAACATGGAAAATGGGCCTTTTTTTTTTTTGTTCTTTTGATTTCAAATACATTCTAGGTAGCCCAATACCATGAACATTGGTTTCTCAAATAAGATTAACTAGTTTCAATTCTCTTCTTCTTTTTACAAAGTTGTATGTGTAATAATTGGTTTAAAAAAAAATACATTTAAGTTTTCAAATGGGTGGTTTTGGAGGAATAATGCAAAATCATTTTAATATTTTTAAGTCATTTAATAAAGATACCCAAAAACTTTCGTTTAATAATATAGATATATAGTTTACCTCTATTAATACGGTGAAATATATCTTAAAAAAGTAAAAGAAAATTGATCCAAAAATGGAAAAGATAGATTGATAACATGGAATCTTCAACCAGTTTCATAATTTATCTGACCAAATAAGCTCAATCAAAAAACAGACAATAAATATCGGGAATTTTAAAGAGAACAATAAACAACTCTCGCCAATGTCACTTATTGCTTGACAGCAACGACTACGATCTCCTCCAGCCGATTCCCTAATAAACTCTTTGATTTTCTCCTTCATGTGATCAACAAGGGCTTTCGAAATAATCGGCAGTGGACCAAGTTTTTGTACTGATGATGAATGTTTTAGATTTTGCTCCAATCCTTCCATATGTTGTCTTGGACCAGGACCAAACCTTTTAAACGGATTAAAAGCTTTTCGACCTTTTAAAATCGCCAGAATCTCTTGCCCACAAAACTTGGTTCCAGGGATAGTTGCCTTGCGTTTTAGCATAAAGGTGGAGGGTGGTTTTCTATACCTTTAGCTTTATCAAGCTGTTTACTTTCATCTTTCAAGCTGCCTAGATCTAACTAAGGTAGGGTCTAGGGTTCGGTCATGGTTTAGGGTAAGACACACATTTGGACTTTGGGACATTATCATGCAAGCCATGGCTAGTCTTCTCACGTGAAGTGACCAAACTGCCATGGCTTCTCGACTTGCAGTTATATTATATCTCTTGATTATTGAGAAACTATCTCAAAGTTGCTTACGATTGTGTGCAAGTAGCAAGGGATTAGCATTTAGCGTTGTCGATTATAATGCAATGGAATCGTTGCTATCATAAAGGATGATTTATGTTGTCTGGTTACTTTATTATTAATTTGCTTCGGTTAAAAAAAAGTCATGATCCATTATTCTACACAGTTAATGCCACTATGTTTTTGCTTTTTAGGAGAGTTTATCTACATTGTCTGATGAATCGATAAATATGAAATGCATAATATCACGGCTTCTTTAATGTATGGATGGGGTTCAATTTCTATCTCTTAAAGTCTGAATATGATAGTAGTATATTATTTTTTTTATTTTTTTCCCTCCCCTTATGGTCGGAGTATTAAGTTTTAAAAAGAACAGAGTCATCAATCTTACTCAATCCTAGTGGTGGAGTGGAAACTATGCTTTATAAACCATGACTGCGATTCCAAGGCCATAGATAGTTTAAAAAAAAAAAGAAGAAGAAGGGACTACATTTTTTCGTATTGATATTTTGTAGTATATGTATGCATGATATAACAAAACCTATGAAAGCCCATCTTTTGAATTAGTAATGATAAAACATTATTGTATATTAAGAATTATAAATGGATGGTATTTATAGGACTAGCAATCGTATCACGTCTTGTTTTTGTATTAAAATGGGTTCGTGTTCGAAGAACCTCAACTTATTACATGATCCATTTATTAATTATGTATGGATACTTTAACCCCTTATCTACCGTGTTTCGTTTCTAGGTTTGACCTGTTTAGCACCTCTTCTAGTTTTATACTACTTTGTATATTTTTACAACATTAATCAAATAAAATTCATTGACTTAAAAAATTTGTATATTTGAATTTATTGATATTCAATATCCAAATTGAATTATGACACCATATCATATATGAATAATATACTATATTGATTTAGTTAATGGATAGTATTTCATATTTCTAAAAATCAAGTTATCTAGTTAAAAGAAAACAAATACACAAAGGAAGATATAGAAATAGCATTCTAAAGTGCTTGAAAGGCACCTATTACCTACAAATGAGGAGGATGGAATGGAACATGGATAATAATATTCTATTTGCCAACTATTAACTACTACAATGACTATTACAAAACTTTCTTCTACCACTTTATTGCAATTATAATATAATGTTCTAGGATTAGGACATTACAACTTACCACGTATCTCTAGTCATCTATTGACATATTAGATATTAACTATAATTTAAAAACTCTAAAATATTACTATTAGCTCCCAATAGTCTCATAAAAATTCCACTAATTAAACTCAAAATATCCTTCAATATTGATGAACATAAATCTCTACAATTGAGTTCAATTGTAAAATTTCTCATAAAGTCTTTATTAGCACAAAACATCAACTATTATTAAGTCTAAAGAAAAGTAAACATCTTTCGTTGGAAATTAATCCCACAATTTCCACTACAACTAATGGTCTTCCTCGTAGTAATAATAGAAAGTGTTACTTCCTAAATCCTGGCAAAAGGAAGCATGACTATGATCCTTGTAGATAACAAGTTTCTCATAAATCTCTGCATCTAAAAGAGGAATAAAAGAACTAGTGCTAACACCTAGTACGTGAGTATCATAAACATATGCACATGCTACACGATTATACAAGGCACATGCCACATAATTATACAAGTCAATAATTAGTTCAATAATTCATAAATTTAACTCTATAAGTAATAAGGGAATACTCAAGATTCTAATCACAAAACTTAAATGAGAACGCTACTACGACCCCAAATAAAACTATAGGCATGAGTTTGCTACTCAGGCTCCAATACTACCTTAACATTACACTCCCTATCAATAGGGTTTACCATCACACGATCCCCATACCTTCCTAGTTCTCACCAATGTTATTGATAGGGGCTCACCATCCATGGTCCTTAAACTTTCCCAACTGTTACAAGTTCACCACAATGGTCCTGTAATCCTAAATCTACCCCTAATCATATCTAGAAATAACTCTACTAGGGACAACGCCATTCAAAGGTCATAGGTGTGTGCTTTAGAAAACTATCACTAGATTGAGCCATGTAGAAGCAGTAAACACATTGTTAATAGCTAAACATTTATTAAGTTCACTTATATTTCTAATTAACAAGCACACCCAATAAGCAAGGTAAACATGTGCTTGAATCTTAAGCAAAACACACTCACAATTATTTCCAACACCTTGTCACTTTCAAGGTTTCATGAAAACTATCTCTCTAAATCACAACCTTCAAATTTGATGCTTAAAAGCCTTGTAGCAAAAACACCATATTTAGAGCCAGATTACCAAAATCTCTTATTAGAATCATAGATCTTACTTACTTTTCCTCGATTCCACTAAGATTCGATTACTCTGTAGAGGTTCATATGAGAGAAATAGGATGACTAATTTCAGTAGAGTGTTAAAGTGAGGGTTAGTGTTTTCTTCACCCCCTATATAGTTTTCTTGTCTATTACCAAAATGCCTTTCTATTAGTGTTATAATTACTTTTTAATACCTTACCTTATCTTTTATTATTATTATTATTATTTTATTTTTGTGCGTTTTACATATAATATACACATTTGTCTTTTCACTTGGAATATTGGTAAAACTATCTAATCCTTGAGTTTAATATTAAAGTTTACTAGAGAGATGGATAAAATGTATTTTACTACTTTATCATTATGAGATGGTGGAAAAAAGATACCAAGTCCAACAAGTTAATGACATTTGTTGGGTTGATTTTATGCCTAATGAGAGTCGGTTAAGTGATTCCTTGTAAATTACAAAAGACATGAGTTTCTTAGAAGAAGAAGACTTAATTGAGAAGAGATGATGTGCAACTACTTAGATATGGAAGTGTGATAAAGAGGGGAGAACAAGTGAACCTTAATTGTGACTTGATGTCTTTTACTTTTTACTTTTGATATTTTATTTTTTTGAATTTTGTTTTGTAGTACTACATTGATGGGGAAAATGGAAAAAAGCAACTAAAGAAATAAAATATAAATTCAATGTTAGATGGGTTTATGGGTTGAATCCAAACCTATTTATGAGATATGTTTATTTAAACGGGCTTGCAAACGGGTCAAGGACTTGGATGCAGACCTAGACACAAATTTAACCATGTCTAAATGTGTATGACCATTTTGGGGTCTCGTGTCAATTTTTTCCATACACTAACCTCTTTAAACCATATTGTATCATGTCCAGGTCCTAAATTGCTAGTCTAGGTATTTATATGGTCGAATTAGGTATAGCTACTGTCATGAAAAACGCTAAAAGATCTTTAGTACTAACCTAAGCAAGATTTATCAATATATATATATATATATATATATATTAATTTTTTTTTTATCAAAAAAATTTTAAACTTAACTTTCTAAGTCAAACCATTTTGTTTACATGGCATTATTATATCCAAAGAACAAATAATTTGCACAATGCATATTAAAAGAACTTAACACAATCGTTGAAATTGAACATTCATTCAAAAGTTATAACTAAGATCACATTCAAGAATTTTACAAGTTCATATGTTGTTTGAAAAGAAACATAATTTGTCATCCTACCATTGAATATCTTAATATCTATTCTATATCCTTTTAAGAACATTGTGTACATGCAGGTGCTTAGGTAATGTGATCACATGCATGCAACATGAGTCTAACAACTTCTCTTCACATGAATTTAGAAGAGTGACATGGCTTTAAATGACAACAAGAAGTAAGATAGCATAGAAAAGGTTTAAGGAGGGGAAGTATGCAATCTCCATAAGATTAAGCATCGAATCCGCATAAATAGCTATGCTCATGGATTTGTGGTTTTTTTTTTTTTTTCTAATCTTTGTTCAGTTATTGATCATAGGAGCTCAATAGCATACTCTCATTTTCCTATCCTCTCTAAATTATTTGAGATTCAATCTCAAAGTTAGGAGTTGAGTGCATTTAAAGAATTCAAAGCTTAACTACTACAATCAAATGGCCTTGTAATCAATAGATGAGGTGAGCTATATCTTTCCTTTTTAATTTTAGTCCCATTGAGTGCCCTAGCTTGTTAAGAAAGGCCAAGAATAGTCCAACCAACCTTAATTGGTATGCTTCAAGGTCATAACCTCAAAGCTTAATGTGCAGCAATAAGTAACAAATAGTGAAAAGTATTTTAGGTTTTTGGGTTGGTAATGAAAACAGTAAAAGTAAAGGATATGAATGTGAATGTGATTAGATATCATTCTCCAAATATAAATAAAAATGGGTTTCGAATTGAAATAGAGCTTGATGTTACTCATAAGCAGCAAATCAACACTCATGGGTTCAAATGAAAAGTTAGATACAACTCACCAACTCTCAAATGAAGAAGCTCACTACATCTAATCATAGAATGATAAGAGTAAGGGACTAAATAGGAAGAAAACTCACTTAGTAATTAAGAGAACACTTAGGTTTCTTAAATACAAGCTTAGAAGCTTTCAAAAGGAATATCTAATTATTTTGATCATGCTTACTAAATACAAGAAATATATTATTTATAGTAATCCTAAACTCTAAGGGAATAAGTGTTAATATCCATAAGGCCTTAAACCTTAAAAGAGAGGCTTGCAAGGACAAAATAGTAAGACAATAAACCATATGGTCAACCTATGCATTGTAGAAAGAGGGCAGATTTGTAGCTGTCAAGAGTGGGCAAAGAAATCAAATTCGAAATAAAATAGGTTAAAAGTAGGATAAGCAAGTTTAGGGTAAAGGCTTGAGTATTTTTTAGTGCTTAGCCAAGTTATCCAATTGGTTGACCCTTAGAGTCTTAGCTAAGGAATTGGTTGGGGTGGTCATTTGAGCTATGGAATAAATAGCAGGACAGTTACCTAAGTTAGACAACAATTGTCTAAGTTGGTTTCTTATTGGGGGTTTGGACTTCTGAACTATCCTTTTGTTCTTAAGCTGAGTTAATGGCTTCCTTTTATCAAGGATGAGACATATCAACTTATACGTAGGTCGAAGAGGGGTGCTCATGTTCCTTATAGAATAGTTAGAATGAGAGTTGCCTTTCATTATCCGACTCCGTAAACTCTAGCTTCCTCTTCTAGTTTTCCCTTTGTTTAACAAGTTAGGAACATTGAAATAGCCTGGTCCTAGCATGGAAGTGGTTGGAATCTCATTCTTATTATTAATGGTCCCTATTCTAAGCCTATCAAGCCAAATATCCTTAAGTTATTCTAAAATATAGGTCTTTTTATTAAAACATGCCATTTAAGCTACATAGACAGTCTATACAACTAACAGGCTAACTCAATTTAATGGAGCATCTTCCAACTATTGTACATTCATATTTCTTATTAACTCTAAACTTCTTCATTAGACCTGCACCATTTGAAAACCGTATTAAAATCTTATGTTTTATCATTAAAAAAACCAGTAAGCTTAGGCATTAACACTCTCATCTAGCTATGAATCCTAATGTTGTAAGACTTCACCAAAGTAAAGAACGATGAGTAATGAATTAAACACATCATGAATTTTTAAAAGATACTCTTATAATGGATGAACCACAAGAAATGGCATTAAGAAGATCTCAAAGAGAGAGGGAATTTGTTATTCCAAATGATTATGTGATTTATCTACAAGAGTCAAAACTTAACATAAAAAAAGATAATGATCTAGTTTCATTTTCACAAGCTATAGAATGTAATGATTTTATTAAGTGGACAAATGCAATGAAATATGAATTGAAATCTCTTGATAAAAATCAAGTTTAGGATCTTGTTGAATTGCCTAAAGAATGCAAAAGAGTTGGCTGCAAATTGGTCTTCAAGACAAAGCAGAACTCAAGTGGTAATACTGAATGATCTAAAATTAGACTTGTTGCTAAAGGTTTCACTCAAAATGATGGCATTTATTATAAAAAGATTTTTTCACCGATATTAAAGAAAGACCCACATAGGATCATTTTGGCATTAGTGGCTCATTAGGCTTAAAGTTGTATCAAATGGATGTTAAAACCACATTCCTTAATGGAGATTTGGATGAAGAGATTTATATAGACTAACCTGAAAGTCTTTCAATTAAAGGAAAGGACTACATGATGTATAAACTTAAAAAGTCAATATATATACTTAGAAAGTTTTCTGTTAATGGTATCTCAGGTTTAATATATTATAACTTCTTTTGCTTTAAAGAAAACACTACTGATAAGTATATATGTGTAAAGATCAATGAGAGAAAACTTCTTTTCTTTATTCACATGTTAATGATATTTTAATTGTTACTAATGATCTTGGTTTATTGTATGAAATCAAGAGTTGTCTCTCTAAGAGCTTTAAGATGAATGATGTAGGAGAGGCAACATATACGATAGGAATTGAAATATTTTATGATAGATCACATGAATTGTTACGCTTATCTTAAAAAACCCATATTAATAAAATTCTAGAAATGTTTTAGATAGATAAGTGTTTAGTAGGAATAGTCTTAATTTAGAAAGGAGATAAGTTTGGCGATACGCAAATGTGATGGAATGAGAACAAATGGTAAGAATTTCTTATGCATCTATCATTAGGAGTTTAATGCACCTTCAAATTTGTACTAGACCTGACGTTAGTTTTAGTGTTGGGATGTAGGGCATATATCAAAGCAATCTAAGATTGGATTATTAAAAAGTTGCCAAAAAGGTCTTGAGATACTTGCAAGGAATAAATGACTACGTGCTCACTTATAGAAGATCCGATTAGTTAGAGGTGATTGGCTATTCGGATTTAGATTTTGTTGGATCTGTTAATACAAGAAAATCTACGATTGGTTATTTGTTCTTATTAGCTAAAGGTGTAATCTCATCTAACGTGAAGCAGTCCGTCATTACTACATCGACTATAATAGCAATTTTGTCACTTGCTTTGAGGCCGCAATCATGTTTTATGGTTGTGGAACTTTATTTCAAGGTTTCAAGTTATTGAGACCATTATTAGGCTACTAAAATTTATTATGACAACTCCGTAACTGTCTTCTTTTCAAAGAACAACAATTATTCAAATGGTACTGAACACATGGAAATCAAATATTTTTCCATTAAAGAAGAAGTTCAAAAATAAGGGTTATTAATTAAATATATTACTACAAAACTAATGGTTGTAGATCTGTTAATAAAACCATACTATTGTTTGAGCGCATGTTGAAAGGATGGACATTATAGGATGTCTTGATTAAATAATGTTATATTTTATTTATGTGACACTCAAGAGCTCAATTAATATGTTTTCAAAAAGGTTGTTTTATTCAAAACCCCAATTATGAAATCCTTTCTATCTTACTTCGCACCTCCTGTTTTCTATGTATAATATACATAATCAAGTTAAGATTATTTTAACAGGAATTGTCTTTTAGAAGAATATTAAAGCTAGAACTTATTTATCTCTTCATCAAGTTCAGTTTAAGATATAATTTAATTTTTTATTATATAGATAGGACTGCATCATTATGGTGACTTACAATCGTGATGACTCTAATTAATTTTTAACTCAACCATAGTATGATAGTAAAATCAATGTAATAAAAAACTTATGCTATTGTGCACATTATATTTATTCAATGTTATTAAAGAGTCTAGGTCCCACAAGTAACCAAGAGGAAGGTAATTGAGTTACTTTTAAAATTAAAGTTTTTTTTTGTAAAACAATGGTAAAAATTTTCTCTTTTGATTACTTAATGTGATAGGTATGTAAAGAATATAAACAAGCAAAAATTAGCACAAAAATAAAAGAGTAGGTTGAGAGAAGATTAGCACAATTAATTATATTACTTTGACCTCATACTTACTATACTCTTCTAACTCTATAGGGACCTAATATTTCACACTAGTGTCATTTTACTATCTACTCAAGATGATCAAATCAAATAAAGAGAATATAATCCAAGTCCTATATTCTATCTCCTAGCCTGTCATTGGCCTATCATAGATATACAAGGTATATAAGTAAATTATCTACTAACAATCCTCCTAACTTTCAAAAATGATGATTAATGAATACTTAAGGAGAAAATACAAAGTGTCCTTAAGTATAGACACATAATAGTAAAGTAAAAAATAAAAATCGTAAATGTAGGTAATCTTTTGATTTTGCTTCTAATTTTTCTCAAACTATAGAGATACAGAAATAAATTAATCAGATCAGACTTATGTCTTCAAAATTTGAAATGACTTGATATTTGAAGCCCTTGGTGCAATGGCTGGATGAAGGTTATGTGATACTCTTGGATAGATTCCTTGTAATTTTGATTTGGCTATTGACTTGAGCTTATCCCATCAGTTGTGAAAAGTATCTCTTCAAGTGCTTTTATCTTTAAGGATTTTTCTATGGTAACACTGGTAATATAGTGTTATTGTAATGTTGGCTAAGGTAACCTACTATAAAAGATTAACGAGTTACCTTCTCTCTCCCTACTTTCCCATTTAATTAATTATTAAGATTAAGCTAATATGTTATTTAGGTAACATGTTAGTCTATTTTAATAAGATAGATAGTGTAGATTAAGTTTTATTAAATTAATGGTTTAGATTGGCTAACGTTACGGTAATATATTTTTGCTAACATTACCATGGAAACCTGTTATCTTTAAATTTGAAACTTCAATCTTTTAGAATGATAGAATTTTTTCTTATTTTCCTTGAAATAATTTTAACATATTTAAGATAAATCCATGCAAAAATCAAATAATTTGCTCCTAATGTTTTTCACCAAATGGCCCAAAATATCTTCATAAACCTTATCCCTTCATATATCTATAATGCCTATATATTTTAAATTCAAACTTCCTTGTAAACTATATTAGAGTAGTGCTCCCTCTATTATTACTTATTTTTATTTTTGTAGGTTTTCTTTGTAAGGAGAGTAGTACTCCCTTATATATGTTTTTTTACATAAACTCCTCTAGACCCCAATAACCCCAAACCCCACCTCAACTAACCCACCAACACCTAACGCAACCCA
>JAMXBB010000007.1:88544975-88819576 GCA_024138015.1 Lumnitzera littorea
AATCTAAAAAAAAAAAAAAAAAAGAAAAAAAAATGTTCCTTGTGGATGTTCATATGTTGAATTTAAATATATATATATATATCTTGCACTAAGTTATGCATCTTATCTTTATACTATATCTCCTAATTTAAATTTAAATTTCAGATATTTTACCGATAGAAATGATCATGTTAAAGTTTAAATCGAAACTTGATATTCAGATATAAGCTAGTCTTCAGAAGATATTGCCATGCATCTGGAATAAATTAGAATGGCATCGAACATATGTTAGATGGTCATGTTGCAAGACAATATTGACCTTCATTGTAAAAATTAATATCTTCCTTGCCTTGTAAAAATAAAGTGCTTGTTGATTTTAAAAGATAATTCCTCTGCTTGTACTCACAAGTAGAAAGATGCTACTCCATATTAATCAATAATTCACTTGCTACTATAAGTGAATTACGCATGGGAATTTATAAATATGATAACAGAGAATGTCCTTAGACATATTAGATAAACCTTAGATGATTGGCTTCAACGGCTATCATATGACTTGTAAAATAATCATATACTTGAACTTTGTCTTCGACACGTTGCTAAAAATAATCACTAGTTGAATTGTTAGCTTATGATAAATGCCTAATGGATCCTTGAATGATGATACACTCAACTTCTTGTTAAAATTTGGCCTTCACGTTAAAAATACGATAGATACATTAATTGATTAAACTTGATAGAGACTAGTGTTACTACTATCATGTTGCTAATTCGAACATTACTATTGCACTTGATTGAAATATTCGATTCAAACAGTAAGATTTTAAAACTTTATTCTATTTTCATATAATTTAATCTTCATCTGTAAACAATATTCCACCTTTAAGAGAAAAAATTAATCCCTATTTAAACTTAACCAACTTAAGTAGAGTAAAATACTCCTCCTCAATCCATATGGATATTTGTTTTACTTAGTGGAACCATTGAACATATTACCTAAATACATCTAGTATTTAAAGTTAAGCCTTCAACTCATAAAAAATCCAACTTGTTTAATTTCATTACTAAACATATATTAACTTAAGTTTAATCTCACCTAATGGAGAGAGGTGACATTTTTTTTTTCCAAAAATTTTCTTTATGAAACTCATGTATATTCAATTACTTAAGCTTATCATGTATATTCTCTTATAGTATCCCACACGTTGCCTTTGATCTTCTCATAAAAGAAAGTGTTATTCCATCCAACAAGTAAAAGCTTAGTCATGTAAGTTTTGTTTGGTAAAAAAAACAAACAACAGGTGTCTTAAGAATTACTCTCAATGTGGCTTCTTGGGATCTAGGTTTCTTATTCTAAGTTTGTGATGAGGGCTTCATAACTTTAATATATCTCCTCATTTGCCACATCTAATAACAATGTGTTATGATGCTTTACGGAGTAAATATTGTTAATTTTGGTTGTGACATTTTAGTTATATGCTTTAATTTGTTGCAAGATATCCTAATTCAATAAATGATATAGCTTGTTGTTAGTTCACTAAAACATTGTAAGTAACTTGATAGATACTCACTTTTAAATCAATCACCATGTATAATTTCTTTTGCATCAAAAGTAATTAGGTGTGATCCTCTGTTTATTGGAAAAGATAATAATAATATATCTAGTAAAAGGTTAAATACCATAATATTATATATTCATGCATTCCTTTGTGTGTTAATGTTGCTCTAGTAAGAGCTTTAAAAACATATATGCATATTACCATAATCCTATATACGTGATACTACATAAGTATTCATTTTCATATATTTTACTTGATATAATCCATCACACCTCATCATATTAACATATTTTTAATGGCATGTTATATCTTGGAACTTAAAGTTTGCTGATAAATAATAATCCATATCATTAAACTTATATTTATATCAAAATAAAATTGTTATAAGCTTTATTTTGACAAATGCATTTTATGGGGTTATTTTATCTAACTATTGTGACCTTATTGTAAAGTTCAAATTAAAACAAATGACACTTCTCAAAATCCTCAAAACATAGTAGCTTGAAACCCCAAGATACTATACGATTCGTTAACAATCACAGTTCTCTTTATAAAACCATTTTTACAATTGTAAATTCTTTAACTTACTAGAAGCATTTTGAGTATTTTATCACTTTCATTAAATTTGTTAAAAGTGCTTTTAATTGATTGAAAAAGATCATCAACTCTAACTTTTAACCCTTTTATCTCTTCTTCAAAACAGGATTATCTTTTGATAATCAAATGTAAAACTTCATTATCATTTATTAATATATGACTTTTGTTGGCCAAAAGTGAATTAGTTTGATTTGAAGCCTTTTTGCATTTTTTAGATCTTTGACCTCATTTTTCAACTTTTAGTTTCAACTATAGATTTTAAAACAAATCCTTAAGTATACTATTATTGCTATTGAAATTAAAATGTATCTTAAAATTTACCATTAGGCACAAGTTGGACACCTCCACCCCACCCCACCAGCACCACCCCGCCTCTCCCCCAATCTTCGTAATTTCTTCTCATTAGCTTTTAGACCCTTTGGGGTTACTTCATGTAACCATCACAACTTTTCTTTTCTTACGCTCAAAATAAGTTTTTTCTTTTTTTTCCTTTTCTTGTTCTCCTTCTTCTCTTCTTTTTCCTTATGAGTTTTTCCTACATTGAACTTAACTTTATTAGAATTATATTGTCATAATCAAACTTTTTTCTTACCTCTTTTCCTTTGAATTTTGTTGAGTCATCTCATCAACAGATTATTTTCCTCATCATTACATGATATCCATTGTATGAATCTTCCTCAACTTCATTTGCTTTAAAGGCACTTGTTTTCTTTTTGCCTTCTCGATCTTTAAATTGAACATGTTGCATTCATATGACATTAGCTCGCATCTTAAGTTGTTCAAGCTCATTCTAGACATATCTTGAGCCTCCTCTACAACTGTTTTTCTTGCATCCCATGCTCTAGCAAATTTCTCAAAATTTTCCTTATAAAATCATGGTTAGAAAATGTATTACTAATAGAAGTAGATTCATTAATGTGTAAAAGAAATTTATTAAAGACACTTTTAATCTTTTCACTAAGCTAAATCTTGAGGAGTTCATATTTCCACAGTAAAACGTTAATTCTTTATTTATTTATTTATTTTTATTGTGGTTGTTTCATGAGTTTTACACACTTTGTCCTACACTTCCTTAACTATTTTATACAAAGAAACAAAATTAAATTCAAATAATCTATAACACTAATTAAAAGATGTTCATCTCTTGAATTGATTGAAGGTCTTCTTTTTATTTTCATCATTGGGGAATGGATATATTAGCTCATAGTTTGTAATTTCGATCACTTCATAATCTATTGATTATAAAAGGTCTCTATCTTAATTTGTTAAGATGAGGTAAGTTGAGGCCAAAGGCAAACTTTCTACCATGGGATATTTCACTAGATTAGATAATAGGCCACTACTTTGAAATTAATGGTTGCTACCACCAAGCAATCAATTGATTGCTTTTAAAATTTTTAATTTTTAATTTTGTTTTTTTTTTTTTGCAAGAAACCCTTTTGATTATTTTTCCAGTATATGGTAGAAATAGTAAATATCACATATGATTAAGTAAAAATGCAATAAATAAATAAATAGATTAGGGATAAGAGGATGAGGCAACTATTTATCATAGTTTCTTATGAGTTAATCCACTATTTTAGCTTTAAATATTGCAAATGAAAGAGAGGAGGCTCCTATATATAGATTTTGTTCCCTCATCTTGACCATTAGATGATGTAAGGTGGACAGGCAAGATGAGCCATTGATGGGAAGCCATTAGATTGACTCTCAGTGATCGGCAGTCTAGATTTAAGCCTTTAGTTCTTATATAATGGATGGCCTTAGGCTTAGCTTAAGCTTGAGCTAGGTTAAGCCTAATTGTTTATAAGGTTAGGCCATGCTTATTTAAGTCTTTTGAAAGCTTGTAAAGGTCAAATGAGGCCTAAATAGACTCATATAAACCTTTATAAGCCTACTTTTCATAATTTGATTGATTAAGACTGACAGTAAAAAAATCAATACAGCGATCCTTATTCTAAACCTAACAACTCAATTCTCTCTTAGATATTCCTAATTGAGCAAGTATCTTATGTTATGTGACTAGCCCATTAAACTGGCTATATCATTAAATTGGGCTAAAAACCCAATTATCGAATTGGCCATCTACATCATTAGAACACACATAGAGAACTTGACACTTATTAAATAGTTGTTGTTGTTAGATGTAATCACGTGCTTATGTTATTTAAATTGTAGAGTTTGGAGGTTTCGTCTATAAGATCTTGCTGGTACATATTGGCAGTGAAATGGGCTTTGCACTTCAAGTCAGCCTGCAAAAAAAAGCATAATGAGGAGCATCGGGGTGTTGTCCAGCATGGCCACTTCGTTGCCTATGTTAATTGGTGTAATAAAGAGAGTAAGAAAGCTAGAGTGCAAGAAGTAGGTTAAAGTGTGTAAAGTATTAAGTAGTTTTACTGTTAGGAGGTGGCTTAGTATTTATAAATGAGGGCAGGCAGTGGTTAAAGGACCATTAGTGGGTAGAGGACACACCTACAAGTCGTGGGTAGTAGAGTCATGTAGTCCGACATGGATTTGAATTGTAAGAGACTTTTACTGACTCAATCATCTAGCTTTATCTACAGTCTCTTAGCTGTTATGAGCTTCAATAGTTGGGCAGGTCGAGCAATGTGCGTAGGCTAAGGTTGACCATGTAGACAAAGAGACTGAATTCGGAGTAGAACAGCTTAATCTATGAGCCTAGGTAAGTTGGCATGGGTCTGAGAAGCCTAAGTCCCCTTCGTACAGTCTTATTATCATTGAGGAGGCAAGGAAAGAGGAAGGATGGGTTCCTCAAGCATATGGTTGAGCAGGTCTTGAAGTTCTTATGATGGGTGTATAATCCAATGAACACACTACTATGCCAACATCCTAGTAGAAGTGCTGATACGGCATAACTTGAGTCTAAGTTAGGGAGATGCTAGATGAAGATGTCTAAGTTGAGTGCTTAAGGGGGCTAAGTGTGTCTGGCCAATTCAAGTAGCTTATCACCTAAGCTAAGCTAGGTGCTCAAGCACCGAGGTGAGATATAGGAGGCCCAATCTCTTCGGTTGATAGGAAGTGTTGAGTCGTAGAGGAGATCATGCGAGGCACTCGTTTAGTCAAAGTAGGCAGGGCTAAGTAGCTAATGGTAGAGTAAAATTGGATTGATGTGTTTGTACCAAAGTGTGGTATCATGGTGGGTGTAAGAGCTGAAGGGACCTTGGTAAGACTTATTGGGGAAGTTAAAATTTTTAAATTCCTATGCTTAGCGTGCATTTCTCAAATGCATTTATTGCAACATAACAATTATCATATCTTATGCAAGCGTTCGTGTAGTAACAGCTGTCTTGTTATTTAAATGAGACCATTCGATCAAAATCGTTGCCACATGACTTAATGCGTACCATGACTAAGAACAAACAAGGCCAATCGTAGGGATAGGTCTAAGCTTGCCAAAAGCTTGAAAGGGTGATGGAGAAACTTACGTAAGGACAAAAAACGAATGAAAAAGTAAGCAAAACGAATGAAAAAGTAAGCAAAACCAACGAATAGCTCCAAAGGATATAACACACCAATGGAACTTTCGATTACTCATGACACAGCTCGATATGATACACAAGATGGTCTAGTGAGGGTATTCGCTACCTAACCTTATTTAAGGGTTAGGATAAGAGTAAAATGAGAGTAAACAAACAATGTTTACGAAGTGAAAAATATATAGTGTATTAATGATAATCTGATATTCGCAGGTACATGTACAAGGGAGTATTTATACCCAAGAAATTAGGGCAACCTACCTAAAAAGGAAAAGACCAAAAAGGTATTGTCTTAAAAAAGTAATGTACAAAGTATATAAAGGGTGAAAAAGAATATTCACAGAAAAATCAATGATTATAGAAGCAGGTTCTATGAGTGGTCTCGGATACATGGCGGTAATACATTGGTGGTGCTGTTGGAGGATGCAGACAAAAGAATATGAGCTAATCGGGTGTCTAAGCAAAGGTGTCGAGCTAGTATGGACTCGTTCGAGTAGGAGTGATTGAAGATTTTTTTAAGGTAGATCTCTCGGCTTCTCGACAATAATAGAGTCGAGCAAGTGGTTGGCTTGGACGTGATCGAGTAGGCACACTAGGTTTGGTTGTTATCAGGGCATTCTTCAAGTCGACACATAATTTTCGAGAGATGGACAATCATTCGACTCAGCACAAAAAATTGATCGGAAACAAGCAATAACTTGGCTTCAATAGAAGTCAGCTGGAGCATGAGGATTCGCTTTATCACTCCCTTTAGTCCTCAGGTACGACTATGGGTTAAAGGCCTAATAACCCGATTCCTATTATTCCCTCCAGGTTGATTTAGATTTGGGATCAAATTCGACTAGTCTTCATTTAGCTCTCCATAAGGGTGATATGGACTAAGGTCGGCAATGTTGAAGGTGTCTGAAACACCATAATCTTTAAGCAGCTCCAATCTATAGGCATTGTCATTGATTTTTTGGAGGATTCTGAAGGGTCCCTCAACCCTAGTAGATAGCTTGTTCCTCCTCTTGCTTGAGAACCTTTCCTTTCTCAAGTATAGCCACACCAAGTCTCTTGGCTAAAACTGTTTTGTCACCTTACCCTTGGCCTTCTCATGCATTTAGTGGCTTGGTCAATCTGTAGAGTAACTTTGCCGTATATGTATTGTAGGGACTAAGCTCTTGCTCGGATACAGGCACAAGGGTATGATCGAGCGGTAACTCGAGATTAAAACCATAAATAACCTTGAAGGGGATCTGCTTGGTGGTGTCATGTACTATTTGGGTGTTAGCGAATTTGATCACTAGTAAGCAAACGTCCCAATCAACTAAGTTCTTGCCCATTGTAGCTTAGAGCAGCGATCTCAAAGTATGATTAATTGTCTCTGTTTGGCCATCTATTTGGGAGCAATAGGAAGTACTAAATAGTAGTTTAGTCCCTATCTATCACCAAAGAGTTCTGTAGAAATGGCTCAAGAACTTTGGGTCTTTATTTGATACTATACTTCTCGACACACTGTGTAACTGAACAATTTCCTGCAAAAAAAAAAAAAAAAAAGAAGCCATAGCTGAAGTGTCATTAGTCTTAAAGCAGAGTACAAAGTATGCTATCTTACTGAATCTATCGATAACAACCATTACAAAATCTTTGCTTTAGGCAGTTCGTGGTAATTCGAGAACAAAGTCTATGCTCAATTCAGTCTATGATCTTGTTGGGACAAATAAAGGCATTGCTTTCCTATGCTCGGCTTAGCACTTGGCCCTTTTACATGTAGTATAGCCTTCAACAATTTAGTGTACATTTTGCCTCATTATCGGTCAGAAGAAATGCCCACTTGACAGCTCATATGTCCTTTTCTCCCCAAAGTGTTCAGAGAGACCTCCATTGTGGGCTTCCTTAATCAGTAACTCTCTTAATCAACAGGTCAGCACATACAATTTTCCTCTTCAAAATAAGTACCCTTCTTCCATACGATACTTATCCATTGTTCTTCTATTTGCACAATGCCCAAGTATAGGCCCGAAGTGTAAATCCTTGGAGTACCATTCCTTGATACTTGCAAACCTAAACTAGGTTTATAGTTTAGTCAAGAGCACATGTCTCCTTCAAAGAGCATATGTAACCACGTTGCTCTTTTACTGCTTGTACTTGATAACAAAATCGAATCCCTCAAGGAATTTAACCTGCCTTGCTCTCCGCTTTGACAAATTAGTCTGACTTCAGACATATCTTAGAGACTCATGGTTTATATAAATGATAAATTCTCTCAGTAGTAGGTAATGCTACCGTACTTGGAGTGCTTGGATGAGTGCTAAAAGTTCTTTATCATATATAGAGTAGTTTAGTTGAGATCTTCTGAGCTTTTCACTGTAATAGACGATTGGTTAGCCTTCCTACATTAGGACAACACCTATCTTAATGTCTGACGTGTCAAATTTTAGCTTAAATACTTTCTCAAAGTTAGGCAAAGATAGTATAGGTGCAGAGGTCAATCTTTCCTTCACTTTAGTAAAGCTTCTCTCCTCCTTTTCTCCCCATCTAAAGTCGATGTTCTTCTTCGTCAACTCAGTAAGGGGTATGGCAAAGGTACTGAAATTCCTTATGAATCTTTTGTAAAAGAAAGCCAATCCATGGAAACTTCTCACCTTAGCACAAGTAGTAGGAGTCGACCACTTGATGATTGCTCGGATCTTCTCGTCGTCCATTCGTAAACCTCCTCCACTTATTACATAGCTTAAACCTGGCAAAAGCAACATTTCTTAAGATTGCCAAATAATCTCTCGGTACGAAGGACATCCAATACAGCACAAAGATGTTCACAGTGATTCGGCAAGTTGGTACTATATACTAAGATGTTGTCGAAGTATACCACGACATAATTTCCTATAAGATCTCTTAGGACATGGTTCATCAGTCGTATGAAAGTGCTTGGGGCATTCGATAAGCTGAGTGGCATAACCATCTACTCATAGAGTCCATGCTAAGTTTTGAACGTAGTCTTCCACTCACCTTCTATCTTCATGCAAATTTGATAGTAGCCAAACTTTAGATCAATCTTGTTGAAGATCTTAGCTCCACTCAATTCATCTAACATATCTTCTAACCTGGGGATTAGATACCTGTATTTGATTATTATGTTATTCATGGCTCGATTGTTAACACACATTTGCTAAGTACCATCCTTTTTTGGCACTAGGAGTGCCGAAACAGTACAAAGGCTGAGACTCTCCCTTACATACCCTCTTTCCAGTAGCTCGTTGACTTTTCGTTGTAGTTTAGAAGCTTGCTCGAGACTCATTTGATAAACTGGCTTTTTCTGTAGGGCGGTATCGAGTATCAAGTCAATGCAATGCTCTATACCTTGGACAAGGGGTAACACCTCAGGTAGCTAATCAGGAAACAGATTGGCACATTCATTCAACAACTCTTTTACTTTCAAGGGTAGTTCACCTCGCTCCCTTAACTCTAAGAGTCACCTGACCAACATGAAGGTCGGTGCATCGGCTTAAATAGCCTTTCGAAGATCGGTTCTACTCATTGTTAGAGCCTTCTTCAATCCTCTAGCAAGTTTTTCCTGCATATTGTACTAGATACGTAGGTGTTCTTATATTTATCATGTATAACTCTTGTATCATAAAGCCATGGTCAACCTAATAAAACGTGTGATGCGTATATAGGCAGTACATCATAAAGGATCTCGTCAGAGTAATTTTGACTTGTAATTAGCAATAGTACTTGCCAAGTGACATGTACTGTTCCCTTCTCATTCAACCAATACAACTTATACAGCTTTAGATGCATAATAGTTGGCAACTTTAACTTTGTGACCAGATCGGCTGATGCCACATTGGTGCAACTATCACTATCCATAATTAGTACACACAGTTAGTCATTCACCTTATAGGTGATATGAAACAAGTTCTCCCTCTACTCTTCCTTACATAAAGGTTCCATGCTCATTACACGTCGAACAACTAAGATCAACTAATCCAAGTCCTCGGTAAACACATCCTCCTCAATCAGTTCATTCTTCTAAGAAGTTTCTTTCTCGACAATGCATTCTTCCTCTAGTTCCTTATTAGTACTTTCCACTTCCAGCATCGAAGCGTCTCCCTTGATCAACATAGTCCTTCGGTTCAGATACTAGGCAACTATATGTTCAAACTCTTAGCACTTGAAGCACTTGATTTGGCCCGTCTTCCTACTAGATCCTTACCCTTTCTCATACGTTCATGTCAGTACATTACCTTTTGTTCGGCCCTTATAGTCAGTCCTAACATCCCCTTATTTAATCGGATCGGTATTCAGTTGACTTTGATAGCTTCCTTGAATAGATTGGTTAGTCAACAGTCGAGTCGACATTTGGCTTCTTTTTTGCCTTTCCACTCGTTGAGTAATTTGTATGGCCTCATCCATTATGGTAAATTATTGGAGTTCCACAATGTCCTGGATGTCACTCCTTAATCCAGTAAGGAACCTAGAGATTGTTCGTGCTAGTGGTTCCTCTACTTCACAGCGGATCAAAATCATTTGGAATTTTTAGATATATTCGTCAACAGTTTGGCCTCCTTAGCTCAGCTCTTGAAACCGAGTAAATGTGTCTTGTAAATAAATATTCGGTACAAATTTATTTTTGAGTATTCTCTTCATCTTAAGCCTAGTATTAATCTCTTTGTATCTTTCTCGTCTCCTTATAGCTTGGAAATTCTTCCATACGTGGCGGCATATCTGGAGAATTTAACAGCACTAGTCCTCACTTTTTTGTAATCTTCATATTAGTAATAATCAAAAACACGTTCCACCTTCTTCTCCCAATCTAAGTATTCATCCGCACTTCTTGACTCATTGAAGCTTGAAATCTGAAGCTTCACATGATTAGATGCTAAAGGTGCTCAAGCTCATTTTTCTTCTTCTTTGTAATCTTCTTCCTTGACGTCGTCCATTTCTTCTAAGTCGATTCTTCTTCTCACTTGTCCACCTACTCCTTTACCTCGAACTTGTCAAGCTAAGTTCTAACCTCTAACAAGTTATGCAGCTTGTAGAGTGTTATGTGCAGCTTCAGTAAGTTGATAAGCCAATGCATGAACTGCTCAAGTTAAATCCAGTAGGAGGTTAGCCATATCATCAAATCTCTCGTCAGTACTTTTGGGGGTACCTTAGGATTATCGGCCATGGTGGACAACACCACTATTATCGTCTCCAACACTAGCGTTAATACTTAGATCAGTAATCTTCTTTAACAAACTTAACCCCAAATCTTTAAGTCGGAGTTAAAATTGACACTACTTCTCTAAATCTAACAACATGCAGTCCCTTCAAACTAGAAGCTCAATATTCAATAGACACAACAGCTAAATCGATATAGAAAAACTACTCTGTTTCACATACCCAAAACAGAGTATAGACAGAACTTTGAAACAAACTCCTTCAATTCAAATGAGATCTTTACTCTGATACCAAAATGATGTGTACCTTGATCAAGAACAAATTAGGTTAGTTGTAGGGATGAGTCCAAGCTTGTCGAAAGCTTGAAAAGGTAATGGGGAAATGCACATATGGATGAAAAACGAATGAAAAAGTAAGCAAAACCCACGAATAGCTCCAAAAGATATGATGCACTAACGGAACTTTTGAGTACTCACGATACAACTCGACACGACGCACAAGATGGTCCAATGAGAATACTCACAATCCAGCTTTGCTCAAGGGTTAAGATAAGACTGAAATGGGAGTAAACAAACAATGTTTACGGGAGGCAAAATATTAAGTGTATTAATGATAATATGATGTCTATGGCTACATGTACAAGCGGCTATTTATACTTAAGAATTTAGGGCAACCTGCCTAAAAAGGAAAAGACCAAAAGGGTATTATCTTAAAGAAGTAATGTACAAAGTATACAAAGGGTGAAAAAGAATATTAACGGAAAAAGTAATGATTGTAGTAGCAGATTCTATGAGTAATCCTAGACATGTAGTAGCAATACATTGGTGGAGCTGTTAAAGGATGTAGACAAAAGAGTATGAGTTGATTGGGTGTTCGAGTAAGGGTACCGAGCAGGTATGGACTCATTCGAGTAGGAGTGATTGATGATTAGTTTAGGGTAGATCTTTTAACTTCTCAACAATAATGGAATCGAGCAAGTAGTTAGCTCGAACATGATTGAGCGAACGCGCGGGGTTTGGTTATTATTAGGGCATTCTTCAAGTTAGCACACAATTTCCAAGAGATGGGCAATCATTCAACTCAACACATAGAATTGATCGACAGTAAGGAGTAACTCGGCTTCAACAGAAATCAGCTGGAGTATGAGGATTCGCCTCACCAGTTTTTCTAGTCCTTAGGCATGGCTGTGGGTTAAAGGCCTAGTAGTCGAATTCTTATCATGCTTGCATCATAACACGCTAAGGGATTCGTGTTTATATAGATCCTTATAACCATTGATTCGCTTTCTTAGGTACTTAGCCTATAAATACCCTCAACATTTGTACAAATTACTCTTTCGCAACTTATCTTATCTCACTTTCTTACTGCAATCTAAGTGATTATTTTCTTTTTCTACTCTATTCTTCACCAACAAAGCTTTCTTCATCAACTTCTTCTTCCTCATCAACAAAACCTTCACTCTTCTCCCTCTCATCAATCATGTTGAATGTTTCAGGGTCGAACTTAGGTGAAGTGACTTCGATAGACCATGATTTAACATCCTCTGACTCAAAAGAAAGGAAGGGTGCTACTCCCCCTCTGTGAAGGGACAAAAAGGCTTCATCCTCACTAGCACAATTGGATAAGGAGACAAAGAGGCACTTGGAGGCATTTAACAGGATGACAATGATAAGGGCTATCCCTCGAGATAGGTATTCACATGAACCTTTAGAGGCAGGTATCGACACTTACAACATTATTGAGAATAACAAGAAAACGAACGGTCAGATGAGCAAAAGCAAGGTGATTGTTGTAGATTGGGTTCTTGAGAATTTTACTGTAGACGAATTCCTTGCTTGGTAGTGTAGCTACCATAGCTGGATGAATGGGTAATCTTAATATCAAGGAGGCGATTCGCCATGCATTAGGAATCCCTACAGCATAGGGTACACTTACCCTTCACTGAATTTGAGACGAAGCTATTCGAATATCATCAATGTTGCCCTACGCAAATACCTTCGAATGGGTAGAGGTTAATGAAGGCCTTCTAAGCCTTATGTGAATACTTGGTGGTGAGAGCTACACTTGAGCTCTTCAATAACTTTTATTTGTGGAAGTCTCTAAATGGGTAGACCTACTTCTAGAATCAAGTGGGTAAAAAATTATTTAGGGGCTTAGACTTGATAGTGAAGAATTGGTAGGACATGTTTGTAGTGGTAGAGTTGCTGAAGGAGGCAGACTTCTAGATGCAGTGGATTTTATTGGTTTGAATTGGGTCCTAAAAGAAGCTCAACCTGAATGATTGTCGCGCCCCAAAGCGGCAGAGTCGTAACAGCCCTGCCGTGTAAATCATTCTAAGATAGAAGTTGGCCTTACAACCGCTATCTTAGACATGATTTACACAAAGCGTCCACGACTAACCCGCTTTGAAGTAAACAGTTTGTAATTTAAATAAATCATTTACCTATAAAAGTGAGGAATTATATTTATATGTTATAATTCAGTTATTGCAGTTAAAGTTTACACTATTTCTCTATAGTATTTTTTCTAAATTATTACATCATTCGGAAATGAAAAATAATTCTAAAATAAAAACTTAAACCTTAAAAATATGTGTTTATTCTTCAATATTTTTCCTCACTCCCTAGGATCCAGCAGTTGCTAGCTTCAGAGTAATTAGTTGCCGTTTCTTAGCCAGTACATGCATGATGTCTATAGGGATATGAGCAACTACAGCTCAGTAAGTTAGGACGGAGGACTTAAAACTATACCATATACACAACAAGGTTTTCAAGCACTTATTAGGTGCAATGCATGTGCAAGCAAATGCCATCGCACGACGTTGTCCGGCCCATCGTGAGATTAGAGAAATTGTGCCCGCTCTAATCCGGGTTGAGGAGTTACCGTTAATGCAACAGCTCACGACCAAACCCAGGCTTGTGTAATGGAGACCTTGCTCCTCCCGCGACTACCTTAGAACCACTGTCTTCACCCTCGCCGCAACCTCCTCTCTTGTTACTTAGTTCGACTGAGGATGAAAAAGGGACCATTTTGCAATCCTGCGCTATTCCTTCCGAAGGGGTCGGTATTTGGCCAGAGAGTCCTAAGTTCCCCTAACGGGTTGCCATGCATATCCAATTATGATCACTGGTCGTATATTAAATTAAGTCCAGTTTAGGGTGATCAATCCTTTCATACAAATCATACAATTCGTGCCAGAATAACAAACAGAATCATAGCATCACCCATAATCAAGCACATACACACATTCAACTATCTAACAAGCACAACCAAGCATAATCTTAAGCCTCCAAAATACAGCATCGTATTAATCTCAACTTACCTCGACAACTCGCTCACTCATTTGAGGTCCGATTTGCTCAGGCCATCGCCGATTATCCCTATAACATGAACGTGGTTTCAGCTTTTCATATAAATATTATGAGTTCATTTTATCCTATAATGCTTATTGTTAGGTTTTATTTAAGGTTTAATATGCCTAATTATCTAGGTATTATGTCTTTTACAATTATTCTAGGTTTGGGGTTAGGTTCAGGTTCGGTTTTCGCATCGATTTCTAAATTAAGTTTTTAGTTCGATTTCTAAGTAATGTTTTAGATTCCAACCCTAGAAATCCGTTTCAACCCATAATGTGAAATTAATCACATTACTTCCCGATCTCCTAAATACCATCATTACTTCTAATTAGTATTTTATTCCATCCGGTACACTTAAATCCTTATTTGTGTACCGAATTTACTCCTAATGTGAGAATTTTTTTTACATTTTTCATATAATTACATAAATTCAAGTTTCCCCTCAAATTTATTGTATATTTTTATTATTATCATAATATCAATTTTTATTCTAATATTTTCTATTTAATATATTTCCAAAAATTACATATTATGCATTATTGCCTATTATGTACATAATGCACTTCTAATATTTCTATCACTTTAATTACCATCCCTAAACATCAGTTATCATTTCAAAATGTCTAAATTCATCCTAAATCAGATTTTACTCCTATTTTCCTAATTTACAAAATTAACTTAAAGTTAACTATTTTTCCCTATTAATCAGTTACTACATAATTAACCTAATAATTATATCTAACACCCTAATTGCTACAAGTATCATACTCTATCAGATTTCCACATCCTAAAACATATATTTATTCACTAAATCAGTAATTAACCATTTAATTACCTAATTATCCCTAAATTACCCATTTTATGCCTCATTTTGGGGCCTAAAAATTTTGAAAATTAATTTTAAAAAATGGCTTCATAGCACTGTTCTATATCACATGAGCATCCTACAGAAAAAAATTGAGCTCCAAACTACACTCCTAAGCCTATTTATTTTCCGTTCTAATCATGCTCGGTTTTGCACGATTTCTTAAGGACCCTATATCACGAGACATATTTTCATAAAAATAATATTTTTCCTATAAACTACATACAAAAATATTCCAGAATAACAAAATTCATAATTTTCTAAGAATATTTAATATTTTTACAAAATTATACAAGAATCGGGCTGGAAATCGGACTTACCGATTTGGTGGCTTCGGCCACCGCCGGCCGCTGTAGCTTTGTTGGCAGGCTTGGGCGCTGCCACTACCATGTGGTGGTGGTGGCCGTCCACTTCCAGCTGCTCGTCTGGTGGGGGTTCCCTTGAAAAGTCCTAACTGCACAGTTTTTCTTATTTTTTTTCTAACTCGAATTTTTCTCTCAATTTTTGCCTCTCCCAAATTTTCTCTGATTTGTAACTGTCCAAATGAGCTTTTGAATGTTTCCTGCTATTTATAGGGCTTTAGGGGATTTATTGTGCATTAAATGGGACAAGACAATTGCCTTATCCCTTATTTTTTGGCTTTTGCGTTATCTTAATTTAATTGGCCGAATTTTTTCTTATTTTTCCCAGCTGTCACAACCCAATTCTGGATGATTCATGATTTTTCCTGATTTTTCCTTAATTAATTATGAATTTTCTTTAAGCATTTAGTATTATTTTAGCACATTTCGCATATTTTAAGTAATTACGCGTATTTATACTTACATGTAAATTCATATATAGTACAAAAAAATATTCTTAAATATTATTTAAGTCATTCTATTATTTTTAGTATACATATAATCTATCTCTAGTAATTTATTAGTTATTAGATTATACTTTTTGCCTTTTCAGTAATTAGCAATTATTATGCTTAAAATTTGAAAATTTGAAAATTTTATATTCTCCTATTTTATTACTTATTTTCTGAAATTCAAGTTTACGGGATCATTTTTACTAATATTTCTCTCAATAGTTTATAATTTGAGGTTTAATCGGATTCCTTAACCGATCGTCCAAAACTTATGTTCTAAGTTCAATCCTATAGTCAATTGGCTTAACTTTAGGGCTTACAATGATGCCAAGGCCGCCCGAGAGATTGGGGCCTTCATAACTTTAAGGAATAGCGAGGAGATCAATACTGAAGAGACAATATAAAGGTACTTCAAACGACCAATCTCCGAGCTCTTCCCAAACATAGAGAAGGTTGTCATGAAGGCAGTCGCAAAGAAATGGTTGGAAGGTATAGGTCCACCTTTAACGTGAATTGCCTCCTTCGTCATGCCAACATGGGCCTTCTTGAAGTTATACTTCATTTATGATGATTCTAAGAAATAGGGAATCCTCTTTGGTTGTGCTAGTCACAGCGAAGTTTGTGAGCAATCGTAATATACTTGCCTTATGTTGATATTGTTTATTTGTTTCTTTACAAGTGAGAAGTTAGCTAGGGCTAGGGAGCTGCCACATCCAAGCTAGAGATACTAATGCAAGAATGGAGTAAGGTGAAGCCAGTTGCTAAGGCTACCTCCCTAAAGGCAGGGGTATAGGGGCTACATCAATGGTGACAGAGACTAGTCGAACGGAGTCACTTGCTCTTCCTCAAGGGGTTCCCATCAATGGTACCTCTATTGAGCTGGTAGTCACCAAGCTGGTGAGCACAGCCTCACCTGTGGCTGACTCTACTCATGTATTTGAGTCCATTGCTATAGGGGATGACACTTTTGCTGTTGATGAGTTGAAGCTAATAATGCTTCCCTTTCCCTCCAAGGATGAGAAGAGGCTATGAGCCAGCATTGCTAAGGAGCTAATAGGCTAAAAGAGAAAGTTTCTAGAAGAGGTGAGGAAGCACGTATTGGCCTTGAAAATGACCAAGTTGCCAGTGCCACCTAGTAAACCATTGTCAGATTAACTCCTATCTAGTTACCCTTATCTTACCATAGACTAGATGAGTAAGGTCCAAGGTAAAGCCTTGGAGAAGCATTGAAGGGAGAAAACCATTCTAAGCTCTTATAAGGGGGCTTTGTATGAGTCTAGGAACCTTTGCTTCTTTGACGATGGTTTTGAGTCGACCACTAAGTAATATAGAAGGAAGATCTTCAAGCCTCAGTAGGGTATCCGAGGCCACGACATAACGCTACACAATTGGTATCTTAGCTTGGAAGCCTCTATGGGGCCTTTCACCCCTGCTGATTGTAGTGTCTTAGAGTTAACACTAAGGCTCCAATTTAACGAGCCCTTGACTTAGCAAGCTACCTTAGCTCCCTAAACTGTCAGGTGTGTCTTTGTTACTCTAAGTTGCTTTCTTTTGTGGTATTTTTTTAAGTCTTTCTTATGCTATTGACATTGACATCCTTGTGTTGTAGTGCACGGTTAGGTGCTGCTTTGGGTTAATTACTATAAAGAGTTGCTAAGAGAGATAAAGGATCTCTTATTAGATGTGCTCAGTGCATACGAGGATTTAGAGGAGGCAAAGTCCTATTCTAAGTGAATTCATAAGAAATTTAGTAGGGCTAACCAACATCTCAATTGTTGCTATGTGTAGAATATTGCTCTAAATATCGGGCTGTAAGAGAAGGAAGGCTGGAAGGTAAAGTTGTCAAACTCATGACTTTATGTAGAATTGCTAGAGGATTAGTAAAATTAAAATATAGAAACGTAAGTTTCTACCAACTATGTAAAATAGCTGTAAAAAACTATGGAGATGTTTATAGTAGTTATTTAAAACTTAAAATATATGATGAAAATACAAAAATGACGAGATTAAGTTATTTTTTCATAAAAAATTCTTAATACTGTATAATTAAACATGTACAGACAAAAAACAAATAAAGTCAAAACTAAAATTTTTCCATTATTTTCTTTTGAAAAAAACAATAAACTAAAGAGAATAAAATATTTTAACTCATTTCAAATTATTAATGGTATAAACTTAATTATATAGTTTTTTTTTTTTGTAATTTTTGCTATTATAGCTAAATCCCGAGCGAAGGCTATGAACATAAAATAAGGGACTAAGAGAGAGAAAAAGAGAAAAATAAAATAAAATAGGATACGGAAGATGATCTAATGCCTTAATAGTTGATGGCTTGTAAGAATCTAGTTATATATATATATATATAAGTTAACTCGAAAGGGCTTCTTAAAATCTAAACTTATAGATTTGCATAGGCAGATTCACGATTTTGACAACTATGTTGGAAGGAGGCCAAGGGGGCCAACAAGGAGGTTGAGGTACTGAAACCTTAATTGAAGGAAGAGTGGAAGTCTAAGGCTAAACTCTCTAAGAAACTGGAAGAGGAGAGGAAGGCTAAGGCAGAGCTCAACCAACACAATGTTGAGCTAAACATGTTGGTCTCTAAGTTATGGACTGAGTTAGTGATGAAGGCAACAGAATGTGACTCTACCAAAAACACTTTACTGGAGCTAGCCAGTGAAAAGGTAGGGATGGAGCGAATGATCCACGAGCTCTAGGAGGAGGCTAAGGAGATGAAGGAGATCATTACCAAACTAGAGAACAGCGAAGTCCTTAGTGAGGTTGCCAAAGGGAAGGCCATGGATAACTTCCTCATAAGTCAATGGTAGACTAAGCAGTGCGTAGGCATCACTGTTGAATATGGTTAGGATCTTCACAATGATGTGCTCAACCATTACCCTTGCCTTGATCTAAGCTTTTTGGACTAGTTAGATAGTTTGACTTACAAGGAGGAAAGGGTAGCCACAACAAGGGAAAGGATGATTGCTCTGATAGCCAAGGTAGCCCAAGGCGCTCCTCCTATTGCTGGGGTTACGCAAGACACTCTTACATCCACTTCCACTTAGGTAACTTAGTAGGATGTCACCTTTGAAGGTACTTTGAAGGAAGGATAGGGGCAGGGTGACCTTGTTGTTGACCCAAGCTAGCAAACTCTTCCTCCTCCTTCTTTAACTTAGGTCTAGGCAGCTCAAGACCTAGCTACTTAAGCGGATAAGTCCATCGAGTGGATAAACGGATTAGATTTATCAGAATTATCAAAGTTGGCTTATCCAAAATGATGAACTGTTGTCTTTTCTTCTCTCTCTCTCTCTCTTTCTCTTTTTCTATCATACTTATGTATAGGAAACTACCTATAATAGGTTAGTGTGTTGACCCTTTCTTCTTGTATACATCTTGAAAAGCTGAATGAAAGACTTTAATTTTATTATTGCTTACATTTTCTTTCAATTCCTATACTTCTAGTTTGCTAATGCTCGAGTAGTTCAGCTTGATGCTTAGCAGTCATGCACTTGTATTCAGTTACTTAGCTGTAGAGTTAGTCATTTGCTTAGGATTACTTAGTTGTTGGGAGGCTAAGGTTGTTCTGATCTTAAAAAGTAGTTGGGGTCATTATCCTTAAGGGACTGTTAGCTATTTGTAGCTCAAGTCGTATTAAGGGCTAAGCTATCGATGTTTTAGCAAGCATTATAGGAGTTCCTCGATTGTGCAAAGGGTGTTTCCCATTGCCGAGGTTACTTGATGGGAGTTAAGTCGGTGGTGTTCTAACCTACCTAGTATACGGGGGTCCCTCAAAAGTACAAGGGGTGTTTCCCCTTACTGAGGTTATCCAAGGGGGGTCAAGTCAAGAGTGTTCTAACCTGCCCAAAATGTAGGAGTTCCTCAGTTGTGCAAAGGGTGTTTCCCTTACTGAGGTTACTTATAGAAGGTTAGGTTGGTGGTGTTCCAACTTGCCCAAAAAATGAGAGTTCTTCAATTATGCATGGGGTGTTTCCCCTTACTGAGGTTACTTAAGGGGAGTTAGGTCGGTAGTGTTTCGACTTACCTATGCTTGAGGAGGTACGTAAATTAGAGGTCTATTCACCTAGTAAGAGTTGAGATGACTTGAATAAGATAAGAATGCAAAAAACATACACAAATATTAACGAATGAAGCGTTTCATTAATAATCTTAACAAGTAATTTCATCAAAATTTACAAAGTTCCATTTGAAATAAAGCCAAAGATTATCAGCATTCCAGGTGCGCAGGATAAGCTTACCATCTAACCTCTCTAGTTTGCATGCCCCATTGCCTAAGTTCTCCTTGAATCTGATAGGTCTTCCCAATTAGGGGCTAGATTTCCTTACCCCTCTCGAGAACCTATGGCCTTAAGTTTATGGTAGACCAGATCTCCTACCTTAAACTCCTTAGGTCTAAACTTCTTATCATAGTATCTCGTTGCTTAGTGTTGATAGGTAGCCACTTGAGCTACTACAAGGTCCTTGATCTCTTCAATGGTGTCAATGCTAGCCTATAGTAAGGATTCGTTAGTGATGGCATTCAACGACTAAGTCCAGATGTTAGGGAGTTCTAACTCGATGGGGAGGATTGCTTATGAGCTGAAGGTTAGGCAAAATGGAGTTTTGCCTATAAAAGTATGGTGAGTAATCCTGTATCCCCATAAAATATTTAGCAGCTCATCTGCTCATTTGCCTTAAGCTTGGTTCACCCTCTTCTTTAGGCTCTTGAGGATGACTTGGTTGATGGCCTCAACCTAACCATTGGACTAGGGGTATAAGATTAAGGTAAAGTAGGGTGTGATGTGGTGCTTGGCATATAACTCTATGAACTTAGAGTTATCGAATTGCCACCCATTATCCATAATGAGGGCATAGGGAACCCCGAATTTGGAGAAGATGTTGTTGTGCACGAAAGACTCCATGCCCTTCTCTATTATTTTGGCTATGACCATAGCTTCAACCAACTTGGTGAAGCAGTTGATTACAACAATGCCATCCCCTCAAGGCTTTTGGGAAAGTGCCCAAGATGTCGATGCCCCATTGTGCAAAGGGCTAAGGACTTGTTAAGGGTTAAAGGTTAGAGCTAGGGGCATGAGTGATCGGAGCAAACTTTTGGCACTAAAGATACCTCTAAGCTATCGTCTTTGCATCTTATTCATAGTTAGCCAGTAGTATCCAAGTCATAGAGCTCGGATGTAAAGAGCTTGTGACTAGATGTGGTTGCTATACACTTCGGCTTGCAGCTCTTCCATGATGTGTAGCCCCTCTTTGACTCGAAGGCACCTAAGGAATGGGAGGCTAACTCCCCTTCAGTACAAGACACAGTTGATTATGGTGTAATTGGTGGCGTAGTACATCAGTGACTACAATATATGCACTAATCTTATCTTGATATCATTTCAATCTAATATTATTTTAGAAATTTACAGTCACTCCTCTAACTCTTAAGGCCTCACTTACAACATCCCATACAGAGTTTTGACCATAAGTTTGATTCTTGATTGCCTTACTCAGGAAATTCAAATATCCACAAAATAATCTTTAGAAATACATTTGAACCCCTATATGTTACTGGTAGATTCAATACTTATTGATGTTTTCTTTCAGTTTCTTCTTTATAGATATCAACAAACTTCTCATAATCTACCATCAGTAACTTTCCTTTTAAATTCCATTTCCATCATATCCTACAATTCTATGGATTAATATCCTTCTTCTAATATAAATTGATAGGCAACGATAATCTCAATCACCTTAAATTCTTTTCCATTCACTAGTTTCTAATTTATAGGGAATGAATACCTCAATATCATCACTGCACTTGCATTTCATTCATTTGTATATTCTATGGTGAGGGTACTCATCAACAAATCCTTTTTTTTCATATTTATTATTATTCAACTAAGATCAAATGAAAGTCCTTTGCTAAAATCACCACTTATCTTCTAATCCCTTTAAGCTCAAATCCTTAAATACTATCTGTGATTAACATTCCTTATTCTAATTAGTTTACTAATAGATTACTGTCTCATAGAAATTACTTTCTAGAGAGTTATGCCTTGCTAGATGGATCCTTGGGATAACTAAGTAACTATTGATTGAAAGTCCTAATCGTCTCCAACTGGTTACTTTAATTCCATCTCCACAAGATCTTCGCACTCGCTCTGAAGTTTCAGAAGAAATCCGTTGGGGAAGAAAACGGGCATACAAAAAAAAGAAGAAGAAGTCCATTCTTTTGAAGTTGAAAGGGCGGATCTCCTCGCTTGTTACTCATCTTACTAATATTTTACAGTGCTTGGATACTTATTCAGTTGCAGTTTACGTAGCAATTTTACTTCATTTCTTATGTATCATTTAATAGCTATCTATCTCATATAACCAATTATAAGTACCATAAAATTTTTTTTATTATTATTATTATTTTGTACTTGCCTCAGCACTATAAAAATCTCATGATCTATTTCATATTCATTTGACTTCATTTATACTTAATTATCATTATAAACTATAATTCTCCAATTCATGATTCACTAAAAACCTAAGAAGTCTTAATCTGATTGTAGCCTTAGAGTACTATTCCTTCTACTGTTCTTACACATATAAAGAACTTTTAAAATTGACCACCAAAATACATTCGATCTTTGTTACACTCCTAGCTACAAACATGTCAATCATTCTTGTATTTGCACATATCCAAAAGAAAACACTTCATTGAGAAGCACAATTACATCCATTAAAAGATCGTTTGGATATCCACACATATAAATAACTAATGCAGAATCAATTCTAATTCTTCAAAAAACATGATCAGCTATCATACCATATCCATAATTCAAATTACTTATAAAAACTATCCATTCAAAAGAATTCCACTACATCTGTCTTCTATTTAATTCGGTATCTTTTCCACTTATTGATTTAATACTTTATACTTCCATAAGAAAATCAAAAACAATGATCACTTCATATATCTTATCATTATCAGACTCCTTATTATTGTCATCATCTGTCATCTCCTATACTGCATTCTCATTTTATATAAGGTTTACTCTTGAATTAAGTTTTGATTATACCTTTAGTATAGGTTTTGATTCATTTCCGAATCGGTTTCTAACTTTTCCCTCTCAATGTTTTATCTTCTTAGAATCCGCTTTTATACTATGCTTAATTTCACTCCAAATTATACTATCTCATATTCATATTAAGCATCAAGCTGAGATTATCTCAGAAATTATATAAGTTTTGGATTCACCTAAATTTTCAATGCATATCATCATATCTCTCTTATTCCAAAACTCAAATTGATTTCCACTATTGTTCATGCGTCTCGTCACTTCATCACATCTCTACTCTATATTAATTCAAGGATTCTTCTTCATTCAACTTAAATCACTTCAATAAACCACCAATTCTTATAAAGTACTTCTAAGATCGGTTATCTAAAACGCATCCAATCCTCTTTTATATTTTACTCACAAGAGTATATTACATTATAGCATATGTACATATCTAAGTATATATGTCCATCAATGAGCACTACTATATCTATTAAAAGATCAATAGAATCCCAACTTATATGAATAACTAATCATATGATTAATTCAAACTCCTAACAAAAATGTAACCAACTAGTACATTGTATTTATCATTCAAGTTTACACCACATTTATCTTCCCATTCATTGAGTATCATTTTCATTTGGTGATTCAGGACATTATACTTCAATAGAAAAATCAGAAGTAGTAATCATTTCCTATACTTTATCATTACTAAACTTCTCAGTTCTATTATCAACTGTCACCTCATATACTGTATTCTCATGCTGTATATGATATTAACCTACTCCAACTGATTCAAGAAAATGCGATAGCCATTCATTAAACCTTCGGGGTTAATCATCTAAAGACATATGCTGTGTTAGTTGAAATATAAGTCGTATTAGTAGACTAGGGTATCTCTCTTCTATCGTTACTACACATATCTTACTAACGTCACTTGAGTTACAATCTTCCACTTCCAAATCGTCCACAAGCCATATCACATGATCCCTATTATGCTAAAACTCGAATTAATCTTCATTATTGTCCATAAGTCTCATTACTTCCTATCAATTATAACTTCGTTAACTAGTTCTCCATAATTCAATTCTGAATTAAATCAGGGATTCTCCTTCGTTCCACTTGAATCACCTCAACTAGTCACCAATTTCTCCATATGATCCCATCACTAGAGTTAAATTTGATCAATGCCTATCTTAATGTAGTGTTACAGTCATTACCTATCTTATAATTTGTAGTTCGTTACTTTAATATCCATTTGTTTCTATCCACTCAATGTACTCCTAAAATGTCTAATTCTTTTAATTGTTTATTTCAAAGTGAGTTCAGTAAAACTACGCTCTGATACCAATTTAGAACTGTCACGCCTTGAAGCGGCAGAGTCGTAACAGCCCCGCCGTATAAACCATCCTAAGATAAAAGTTGCCTTACAATCGCTATCTTAGACCTGATCTATACAAGGCGTCCACAACTAACCCGCTTTGAAGTTGACAATTTATAATTTAAACAAATCATTTACCTATAAAAGTGAGGAATTATATTTATATGTTATAATTCAGTTATTGCAGTTAAAGTTTACACTATTTCTCTATAGTATTTTTTCTAAATTATTACATCATTCGGAAATGAAAAATAATTCTAAAATAAAAACTTAGACCTTAAAAACATGTGTTTATTCTTCAATATTTTTCCTCACTCCTTAAGATCCAGCAGTTGCTAGCTTCAGAGTAGTTGTTTACCGCTTTTTAGCCAACATCTGCACGACGTCTATAGGGATGTGAGTAACCACAGCTCAGTAAGTTAGGATGGAGGACTTAAAACTATACCAGAAACACAACAAGGTTTTCAATCTCTTATTAGATGCAATGCATGTGCAAGCAAATGCCATCGCACGACGTTGTCCGGCCCATCGTGAGATTAGAGAAATTGTGCCCGCTCTAATCCGGGTTAAGGAGTTGCCGTTAATGCAACAGCTCACGACCATACCCAGGCTTGTGTAATGGAGACCTTGCTCCTCCCACGACTATCTTAGAACCACTGTCTTCACCCTCGCCGTGACCTCCTCTCCTGTCACTTAGTTCGACTGAGGATGAAGAAGGGACCATTTTGCAATCTTACGCTATCCCTTCCGAAGGGGTCGGTATTTAGCCGGAGAGTCCTAAGTTCCCCTAACGGGTTACATACATGTCCGATTATGATTACTGGTCGTATATTTGATTAAGTCCAGTTTAGGGTGGTCAATCATTAAATACAAATCATACAATATATGCCAGAACAATAAACAGAATCATAGCATCACCCATAATCAAGTACATGCACACATTCAACTATCTAATAAGCACAATCAAGCATAATCTTAAGCCTCCAAAATACAGCATTGTATTAATCCCAACTTACCTCGACTCTTCACTCACTCACTCGAGGTCTGATTTGCTCAAGCCATCGCCGATCATCCCTATAACACAAACGTGGTTTCAGCTTTTCATATAACTATTATAAGTTTGTTTTATCCTATAACACTTATTGTTATGTGTTGTTTAGGGTTTAATATACCTAATTATCTAGGTCTTAAGTCTTTCATAAGTATTCTAGGTTTGGGTTTAGGTTCGGGTTCCGCATCGATTTCTAAATTAGATTCTAGTTCGATTTCTAAGTATTGTTTTGTACCCGGACCCTAAAAATTTATTTCAACTCATAATGTGAAACTAACCACATTATTTCCAGATAGCTTAAATAAGATCACTACCCCTAGTCAGCATTTTATTTCATCCGGTACACTTAAATCCGTATTAGTATATCGAATTTACTCATGTTGTGAGAAATTTTTACATTTTTCATATAATTACCGAAAATTGAATTTTGTTTTAGATTTGTTATGTTCTGATTTCCATTATTTTATTATCTAATTAAACCTAATTTTTCCATATTTATTAATTTTCAATTCTACATATTCCTAATTTTCTACATTTACCACATAACACCTTCATTACTTACACTTAACACTCCATAGACTAAGATTAGGTTTCCACATCAGTGATTAACATCCCTAAACATCTAATTACTATCTAAATCAGTAATTAATATCCTAATCACCTAATTAACTCCAAATTACCCAATTTTTCCATCATTTTAGGGCTAAAAATTAACTTAAAAATTTCAAAAATTAATTTTAAAAAAATGGTTTCATAGCACTGTTCTATATCACATGAGCATCCTACAGAAAAAAATTGAGCTCCAAACTACACTTCTAAGGTCATTTATTTCTAAACCGAAATGTGCTCGATTTTGCATGATTTCTTAAGGACCTTATATTACGGAACATGTTTTCATCAAAATAATATTTTTCCTACAAACTACATACAAAAATATCTAGAATAACAAAATTCATAATTTTCTAATAATATTTACTATTTTTACAAAATTACACAAGAATCAGGCTAGAAATTGGACTCACCGGTTTGAGTGGCTCCGGCCACCGCGGGCCGCCGTGGCCTTGTCGGCCGGCCTAGGCGTTGCCACCACTGTGTGGTGGTGGTGGCCGTCCATTTCCAGCTGCTCGTCTGGTGGGGGTTTCCTTTAAAAGCCCTAATTGCACAATTTTTTCTAATTTTTTTTTTAAACCGAATTTTTCTCTCAATTTTTATCTCTCCCTAATTTTTTCTGATTTCTAACTGTCCAAATGAGTTCCTGAATTTTTCCTGCTATTTATAAGGTTTTAGGGGATTTATTGTGCATTAATTTGGACAAGACAAGTGCTTTATCCCTAAATTTTTAGCTTTTATGTTGTTCTAATTTAATTGGTTGATTTTTCTTTTTCAGATTCTGACTTGCCATGACCAACCTTGCATCATTCCACACCCTTCTGATTTTTCCACAATTATTTTATAATTTTCTTTAATTATTTGCTTAGTTTTTGGCCAATTTAGGTAATTTCACGTATTTTTATCTACACGTAAATACATGTGGGGTACACGTGAACATTCCTAATTATTATTTTGGTCATTCTAAAATTTTTAGTATACATATAATCTATCTCTAATAATTTATTAGTTATTATATTACACTTTTCGCCTTTTCGGTAGTTAGCAATTATTATGCTTAAAATTTGAAAATTTTATAGTCTCCTATTTTACTATTTATTTTCTTAAATTTAAGTTTACGGGGTCATTTTTACTAATATTTCCCTAAATAGTTTATAATTTGGGTTTGATCAGATCCTTTAACCGATTGCCCTAAACCTTGGGTTCTAAGTTTAATCATACGGTTACTTGGCTTAACTTTGGGGCTTACATCTTTTTTTAGGTCGATATAGTCAACATACATATGCCACTTCCTATTCTTCTTCTTGACCAGCACAACATTAGCTAACTAGGTTAGATACTTCTCCTCTCATATAAAGCTTGCCTTCAGCAGCTTCTACATTTCTTCCTCAATGGCGACCTACCTCTTTGGTACAAAATGTCTTTTCTTCTACTTGATAGGTTGCATACTATTGTCGACAATGAGGCTATGGGTTGTTAGGTTAGGAGAGATTCCAAGCATGTCAGTCAAACCTATCCAAGTTGGCTTGCAGGAGTTCAATAATGGCCTCCTTCACCTTAAGAGGGGTCTTGATCTTGACCTTGGTGGTCTAGTCAGGATTAGTACCAATCCACAACTCTTCTGTTTTCTCGATTAGCTCACCTCTCTCAACTGACTACTCTTATAGACTGGTCTCCAGAGTGAAGATGCCATCAACTTTGGTAGCCTTGACATAAAGCTCTCGATAGAGCTTCTAGTTGCATCTTTAAATTCCTCCCTTGGTAGGGGTTGAGAACTTAACCTTTAGGTGGAGGAATGAGGTGATAACTCCAAAGTTGTTCAAACTCGATCATCCCAGTAAAGTGTTATAAAGGGAGGGGTAGTCCACAACCATGGATTCCACATGTTGGCTGACAATGTTTTCATCATCGCTAAGCTCCATGTTAAGAGTAATGATACCTATAGCTTGGAGACAGCCGATTCGTCTTACTAACATGTCTTCCGCTGGGATTAGGTGTCTGGTGGTACCTTCTGCAAGAGCCCCTATTGGTTCAACCAACGGCTTGCTGCTCACCATCATAAGTGTGTGCTATACTAAAAAAGAAGTCGCACAATGCCCAACGAGGAATCTAGGCTTGTAGCGTATTCATTCGAACCAGTTCCATGATAAGGTTATGGAAAGGTTCATGAAACTGGAAGTCTTTGAACCTCGAAAACCTAAGCTCGATAATAGAACAGTGGCTTTGGCAGTTATGGTTGGTTTAATTATTTTGAGTCTAACACTAGGAGAATCAACAACAGAGCAGAGAATAGTACTATGAATTAGCGATGAAAAATGGCAAGGGCGGACGCAGATTTGTTTTTCCTATTTGTTGTGGGTGGGTGGGAATAGGTTGTAGGGTAGGCCTTGACTTCGGTATTCCCTCGCTGAAGCCAATGAGATCATGGTGGTATGGCTTCATCTTGATAAGCAACTTCTTCCTCATCTTGTCATAAGTATGCTTAAAGAGGATATTGTTGGAGTTACCAGTATCTACCATGATCTTAAGGACCTTAAAGTTTGTAATTCTTACCTTAATTACAACATCTTGGTAAGGGGTGTTTACTCCCTCTAAGTCCTTATCAAAGAAGGAGATTGAAGTGTCTCTCCTCTGTATCTTTGCCTTAATAGCCAACATCTCAGACAAGATGTTAGTTGAGCTACTAGAGCTCGGTCGACTCCTAAGGTATAGCCCTTAAATGATAATGTTGATGACACTATTAAAGGCTCGGTTGTCGTTGATGGTCGTCATTATACTCTTCTTCGGCATTCTTTGAGGTGCCCTCTCTTTTCCGTCATTGGAGTTATTGATATTGTTGGGGTCAGCTATGTACTCACGAAAGTAGCACTGTTGAATGGTATACTTTATTGCATTCTTCAATTGGAAGCATTCTTCTATAGTGTGGTTGTACTCATCATAGAACTTACAATACTTATCAAAGTTCCTACAATTGGGATCCCAGCCCCACCACGCCCTCTTAACATATTGGGGGTCTTCTATAGCAGGCCCTTATATTGTACTTCCATGAAGACCTGAGCGATAGGTTGGTTCAAAGGTGTAGATCGAGCATAAATAGGTAAGGGTAGTAGGTCCAGCTTAGCTCATCGCTTCTTGCCACTAGAACCTTCCCCATTACCTCGGCTCCAGCCCTTACCGCTGAGGCAATCCTTCATGAACACTCTATCCTTATCTTTCTTCGCAACCGGCCTAAAGAAACCCTTAAAGGGCTTTATGCTGAGCTAAGCGACATATACAACAACTCCCTCATCAAATTGGGGAATCTTGACTATAGCATTGTTGAACTAGGTCACATATTGTTGTAGAGTCTCTCCTTCTCTTAGCTTGATCAGATATAAGGAAAAAGTGTTCTTAAAGGGGGGCTTACTAGCCCTGAAGTGGAGATGAAGTGATGAATAAGCTCTTCAAAGGAATTGATGGAATTCTTGAATAGGTGGTTAAACCACGTCCGAGCTACCTTCCTTAAAGTGCCTAGAAGGCCTTGCACATAATAGCATCCCCCAAACCATGGATGTTCATAAGGGTGCAAAAATGGAGGAGATAATCATCAAGATCATTAATGCCATTGTAGTGGTCTAAGGTAGGAAGCTTGCTATTATGAGGGAAGACCTCATCCTAGATACCCTTAAGGGAGGTTTTGTTGTAGGCCATCACGTTAGTTCCGTCCACTGCCTTGCTCTTCATCTTCTCAAAGCGCCTTCTAAGTGTTTCATGGAGCTCATTCAACTCGGTATTTTTAGCTTGATGAGCTCTGCGTGCTGTAGACAAGGCAGCTCCCCCATGGGAATTAGCCACTTATTCATCTTTAATAAGGGCTTGGTTGCAGTTTGTCACGAATCATACCAGTTGCTCTGGCCTCTAGGGGTTAAGTTGTGGCGCCTTACCATTATGTTGCTACTGTTGTGGGTAGTTCTACCCATCATGAGCATCCGATACTTCAAGAGCATAAGTATGCTTGTTACGCCTTTCGGCTTCATCGAAGTACTATTGGAGCAATCAGTTGTGAGCAACAAACTCCTTAAGCATCGACTCTAAGCGGTTCAGCCATTGGTTAAGGGTTTCTCCAGTTGGAGGTAGGTTGTTTTAGCTGTGTTTATGGTTGGTTGTTGGGATCTACGACGTTAGACATAGTGGATATAAGGGAAATAAGGAATGTGTTTAGAAACTGTTTGAAGTGTTTAGGTGTTAATTGAGTTGGAGTTCCCACAAATGATGCCAAATATCACCTATAAGATCTTGTTGGTAGAGATTGGTCGTGAAATGAGCCTTGCTCTTTGGTGAGCCTGTAAAAAAGAGCACAATAAAGGGTGCTGAAAGTGTTGTCTGATGTAACTACTTCAATACTTGAGTCATTTAAAGTAGCAAAGAGAGTAAGTAGGTTAAAGTAAGCAGAGTATCTAGTGGTTTTACTGTTGGGAGGTGGCTTAGTATTTATAAAGGAAGGCAGCCGACGATTGGAGGATCATTAGTAGACAGAGGACATGCTCGCAAGTCATAGATAGTAGAGTCATGCAATTTGACGTGGTCCTAGATTGTAGGAGATGATTATTGACTTAGTCATCCAACCTTATCTAGAGTTTCCTAGCCATTATGAGCTTCAATAGTTAGGTAAGCTATGCAATGGACTTAGGCTATGGTCAACCATGTAGATGGAGAGATCGAATTTGGAGGAGAACAACTTAAGCCATGAGCCTAGGCAGGTCGCTATGGGCTTATGGAGCTTATGTCTAAAATACCTTATTAACAAAAGGAATATGAATTATAAAGAGGACATAAATGTGGCTAAATGTATAATGGAAAGTGCCTATACATAGACCATAAAGTTTTGTATTTATTTGCAAATTATTAAAACAAGGGGTAATTGTCACAGTTAGTACTTAAATTTTGTCCAATTTCTAGTTGACTACTTAAAGTTTATAAGTGTCAAGGTATTTGAAATTTACTCATTTTTACAATTAATTATTAAATTTTACTTATTTTTTATGATTAGTTATCTAAACTTTATTTTTTTTTTTACAATTAACTATCTAATCCAAGTATTATAATTGACCTTAAAAAATTTGTAGGTGGCAAATTAATACTTTTAAATTTTGGTTAGTTAATTTCAAAAATAGGTAAAATTCATGTATCAAATATAATATAAATCGTTTAAAAAAGTGATACAAATTTTAGGGAGAACAAAAATGTCTACTATAATGGAGATTTTGTAACTCACAAGATGATTTTAAGACACAATTCTAGCGGTAACTTAAAATTTTTTATTGAAGATTCAATTTAAGATTATCTGGAGGAAATTTAGTTTATGAAATCGTGTACTCTTCAAACACGGTTTCATAAAAAAATAGTTATGGATCTTTGGATTTAGATATCTAAGGTTTTTTTTTTTTCAAAATTATTTTTTAATATGTAATCAAGTATAATTAATTGTTGAGATTACATAAAAGAAGACGATGTCATGTTTGCATTATAAGATATTTTAAAATTCTAGATAATTCTAATAATGAATTTGTAATTTTATGTGAAGTAATTTTAGAGACCCATTAGTTGAAACATTGCTCGTTTTCTGTTTTCCGGATGAGGCATTTTAATTTATTTTCAAACAATTTTTTCCCCATGTTTGCTTTTGCAACACTTTTTTTATTTTCGTTATTTTATTTTTTTATTTTAACTTCTTTTTTCCCATACTCACTCGTTTCGCGGTTGCCCTTCGTGGTACATTCAAAACAGGCGTGACAAAATACAAAGGCCTTAATGGTGCAAATTGCATTCACATATTGAAGCAAAAAGATGCTCCGAAGACAACCAACCAAAATCGAACTCAAACTCGAGGACAAGGAAGAAATCGACGAAGCTCGTAAACGCGCCGCCACCGCAACCGCCACCACCACTTCCACCACCGCTGCCACTTCTTTCCTCCACCACTTCGACCGCTCCACCGCCAACCCCACATCCAAATCCCACCGCATCGGCCTCTAAGCACCCGAAAAATCCTAACCCTAGCTCTAATGGAAGTCGAAGTAAAACTCCGTCTTCCTGATGCCTCCTCCCACGGCCGCCTCAAATCCCTCCTCTCTCCCCACCATCGCCGCACCCATCACCAGCACAACCTCTTCTTCGACGGTGCCGGCGAGGAGCTGTCCTCCCGCCGCGCCGTTCTCCGCCTCCGCTTCACCGAAAACTACACTCGCTGTATTATCACTCTCAAGGCGAATTCCGTATTAATTAACGGAATCAGCCGCGTGGAGGAGGATGAAGAGGAGCTAAAATCTCCCGCCACAGTGGCGGTCGCGAAGGATTGCATCGCAGAGGCAGGGAAATTAGGGTCCTTAATAGAGTCTAGGGTTTTGAGGAGGTGTAAGGAGGAATTTGGGGTTGCGGAATTTGTAGGGTTAGGTGGGTTTAGGAATGTGAGGGATGTTTATGAGTGGAAAGGTTTGAAATTGGAGGTTGATGAGACGGGTTATGACTTCGGGTGTTGTTATGAAATTGAGTGTGAGAGTGAAGAACCTGATAGAGTTAAGGGATTGCTTGAGGAGTTTTTGAAGGAGAATGGGATTGAGTACAAGTATTCAGAGAAGTCCAAGTTCGCGATATTTCGGTCCGGGAAGTTACCATAAGTGAGTGATTCTTGTTAAGCCGTGCAGTTGATTGTATCTTGTTCTACCTTTTCCTGATCAATGTTAGTGTTCCTGTTGCCGTCTAGGTTTTAGGAATGCCAGTAATCTGGTTTTTAATAAAATTTGCCTTTCTCTTCAAATGCTTGATTGATACTTCGAAAATAACATATCTCCTGAACCAAAAAAAGAAAAAACCTGCTGGCTGCTCACAAACATAACTGCTTATAAATGTTGGAAGTTATCAGAGCCTTAACTGGACCTGATTTAGTTTCTTGTCCCTTGACACTGGGAATAGTTTAGGTTGTAGTTTGTGCAGTTATTCAAGCTCTTTGATCAACCTATATTGCAATATCTTCATGGTTTCACTCCCTTTGATGTTTAAGTACAAAGCTGTTTAGTTTTGTCAATTCTATGGTTGGTAATGGCCAGCAAGCGTGGGTTGCTTTCATCAATATCCTTCAATTATATTTATCTTTCTGCATAACTTGTATTCTCCATCACCATCATAATAAGGTTCATGTATGAATAATGTCAATATTTAGAACAATGAGTTGGTTCCTATAAGTGGTTCTTTCAATCTCCTTTCCTTTGATCCAATGGGTGGGTGTTTACTGTCCGAACAAGATTATCTCTACATAGGAATGTTTCTTTACTTTGCTCATGAAATTGAATTAGTCAATCACTCTGAGAATCTTGTCGAATTTTAGGTTTTGGTAGCTTGAGACATAGAAAGCGTTTTAATAGTCATGTCCTCTCAATGCTGTGAAGATCCGATTTTATGATAGACATTCTCGTATTAGTGTCTTACAAGTTAAGTCCTTTTGCAGGAGTTATGCAGTTCAATGAGAGCTGTTGATCCCAAGGAATTGTGGTTATCAAATAAAGAATTCCAGAGGCCATCCTTCTTCAAGGCAAGAAGAGAGTCCCACCTATCTTGATTTATTATTGTTGTTTGGATGTAAAACTACTGCATCACTTGTACTCCATGACCTGGCTCAGAGCTGACTTAATCTTCTATTTGCCTATGGCAACTATTGAACCGATAGCTTAACTTTTCCTCATAAGGTGAATTTCATTTTGTGAAATGGCATCGGAAATTCGTTTGATGGATTTTTTATGTTGTTTTGTTTGCCAAGAACTTGGCTGTTTTGTGATTCAAGAATACAAGAGTACCATGTTTTGTGTAGTTAGCAAAAATACATACCATGGCTGCCAATCCTGTGCAAAGCATATTGAGACAAACAAAAATTATCACTTCTACTGAAAAACTCTTTTTTAAGTGATTACATGCGAACAAAACCCAACTTTCAGCATATCTACAAATACTAGAAATTAGGGAGGATGGTGATAATAACCCTTGGGGTGTTCTGGAGAGATAGCATGAGACACTTCTTGATAACAGCAGAAGCCTTGGAATTATGAACTCTGGACCTGATTAAGTAGGGTTTGAAAGTAGCATCAGGCCTACCTTTCTAAATAACCTGGCCAATACGCAAAACTCGAACGGCATTTCCTCTCGATTTCAATGTTATCAAGTCAATATTAGAACGATCTTATCATTGCAATTATATTGTATCTCTTACATACAAAAGGATTTTATTAGCAAGTGTACTTATAATACTTTTTAATGATTCAATAACAATGAAATTTTAAATTTTTTGTTTTAGGAAATGAGTAGGGTACTCAGTATACTCTGTAAGGCCCTAAAAGAAACTTTTTTATCTTTTCGTTATGGCATGTATGTTTTGTGGTTTAACTATCAATTTATAGTTTGGAAAAGTAAAATTATAGAAATAAAATTAACATATGAATTTTTTGTAAGTTGTTATCATAAAACTATCTCAAAAATAAATAAATAAATAAATAAAAAATTAAAGGTAGAGCTAAGATTGAAACATATGGTCGTTATTATTTATCAATACATTGTGCTAGAAGATTGAAACAGTCGTAGTATCAATAATATAATTACCATTTATGTTGAACAAGTAATAAATAAGTAGCAACTTAAGAGAATTTAGTTATTTAGCTATTCGTGATTTTGTTATGAATGAAACTTAAATATTTATTATTACAAAGAAAAACTAAAAATAGAAAATCAGGTGATTCAAGTAAAAGATAAATAAATGCAATTCAAAAAAAAGTAAAATACCATTATTTATATGAACTTGATTCTTTGGGTTAGGTGACAAAATCAAAGGAGTTTGGTTTATATTTTGGAATGATTCAAGAAAATTTGGCCGTATAAGCTTGAAATAGGGATTACTGTACCGGTTTGTTTGCTATTAACTTTTTTTAGCTAAGCTCATGTATTCATGAGAAAAGCTATTGGTCTTGAGCCTATATTCAGTATAACTATGAATTGAGCAAGTTTCATCTTATCTATTATTTATCAAAATGATTCGACGAAAGTAGCTACATTAACAGCTTATAAATACTTAGTTTTTCCTCCTCATTTGCAACTTTTGGAGAGAGAATTGATAAACAATATTATTTTGCAAGAACTTTATTTTCTAAGACCAAATAAGTAGTTCAAGTAAAAAATCAATCTCATTAGTTTAAGCTATAAGGTGAATGCACCTCCTTAAGGCTGCCATATTTGTCATTTATACTTTTAAGGTTATTTGTTCTTCTTCCTCCTTCCAGCCTTATACTCTTCTAGACATTCCACTGGGCGTCTTACTTGCATTATTTTTTTGAAATCATGTATAGTGTATCATTCATATAGTATGCATGTAGTTACTATAGTCAAACTTTTGCATCTATAAAGAGAAGCAAAAATCCCTCATTATTTACCAAAGTGTTACAAGATAGTGTAATGGATCTAAGTAGTGAGTTAGATTTTCTTCATTGCTTACTTATTTTGGTAAATGTCAGGACATAATTTGCATTTGCATTTTTAGATACTCAAATACAAGCACATAAAATATCAATTAAATAATTGCACAAGAAACAATTGAACATCCTAACACCTGTCCTAATTAAACAGAAAAATACTATGCAGCACTATCCTTCGCTTCGTAGAAAATAACACGTGAAAATGAAACATTTATCATAATAATGACTCCTGACTTTGGCACGTAACACTATATTTGGTTTCGTTCACATACTAATAACTATGAAGATCTATATATTTAGGACAATAAAAATATTCGAGTAATCGATTTTTATGATACAAATGATATTAGCAATCATAAAATTTGTTAACTTAAGCCACAATATAAATAATAAGATACTATATAGACACAAAATCAAATAAAATAAATAATAAAAAATGAAAATAAGATGACAAATTCCAAATGTAAAATAATTTGTACTCTAGGATGATATAAATACCGACATAACAATCGAAGTCTGAAAGTATGAAAAATCCTGAGTTCAAACGATGGGCAAACAATAAATAAATGTTGATGTTGGTATCCAAAAATATTAATTAACATGACAAAAATAATTTTCCAAGATATGTTCACATTCCAATATACCCATATATTTCAACGAAAAAGCTCAGAAATACATACCGAAACCAATTATAAGAACAACTTATTCCATAGGACTTCGAATTTAAAAGTTATAATTATCTTTTTCATCTTCAACAATCATATTATGCACAATTGTACATACTCTCATGATTTTCCCTATATCCTCTTAATCCAAAAAATGTGAAGGCCCATGAACTTTATGGAAATGAGACTTAACATTCCAAAAGCCCGTTCAACATCCCTTCTACATCCTTTTTAGTTCTTAGCGAATAATTGCTCCTTTGGTCCACGCGAGTGTGAAATCAATTTGATAAACATTGACCACTTTGGATATATATCATTCGTAAGATAATATCCCGTATCATAGTTTCTTCCATTAATGGTATAGTAAGATAGTAGAGCCCATCTACTTAAAATGTCATTAAATAGGGGTAAACACTCTTATCACGCCCCAAACAGGAGGAGTCATAGCAGTTCCGCATTGTAAACCAACCTAAAATAGAAGCTGACTTCACAGCTACTATCGTAGATATAATCTACATAAGGCTTGCACAACTCAACTAGCTTGAAGCATCTATTCTGATATCTATGAGTAATCAAACTTGAGAATAATCAAATATGTGGTATAGCTTTACAAAATACTTATTTTATATAACTTATTGTCTCATAATATAACAGTATTTATATAAACGTCTTACATCTAAAGTTATGATTTACAATTAAAGTTTATCAAAAAGTCATAAGTTTTGTAAACTATTTATGATAAGTTAGGAAACTAAACTAGTAAGCATCTCAAGGAATTCATAGTTAGTTTCCTCAAAATTCTAAAAACAAGACAAAAGCTCAAGTTTAGTTGATTCTTCGTTCCTCACTTTCCTAGTCAACAACATACTAACCTAGGGATGAAGGTATCGGAATATCCTGATCCTTACTCAGTACCTACAAAAAAATCAATGGGGATATGAGTACAACTAGCTCAATAAGTGAGATAGAGCCAAAACAGTACCAGATAATTACAAGTAAGATTATTAATTATGATGAAATGCAATTAATTAAATGAAATATCGCACAATGTTATTTGGTCAATTGTGAGGTTAGATAAAATACATTTGCTCTAACCCGAATTGAAGAGTTTTATTGCAACTCAAATCAGACCTAACTCAGATCATAATTAAGTATTTGACGTTAATTCAAGAGTAAAATCAAACTACGACCCCCACCTTTGCCGCGATCTCCTCGCCTATCACTTAGTTTAACTAAGGATGTGGAGATGACCATTTTAGCTATTTTCATCTAAGGAAGTCGATATTTAACTCGATACTTTTAATCGTTTCCCCTAATAGATGTTATGTATGTTCGGTTTCATTGTAGGGGTGACTAATTAAGTTCATGCATTACAAATATAATGTAGTATGCAAAGTAGCACACCAAGGAGTTCAACTCCTATCACAACTGAGTATCATGTACATACATGACATGCGCACAAATAACTAATTACACGCACAAATAAATACTTTTATATAGTATCTTAACAAGTGGTAAAACTACAATCTCAACTTACTTATTCAGACGCTTACTATAGAAGACTCGACCTATCAACAGTGTAACCATTAGGAGATTCTATATATACACAAAATCCAGTTTTTATAATAATTACGAAAACATTAAGGTTTGATATAAAATAAATATATATATGTGAATGTATTAACACAATAATATATAATTTTATTATTATTATTATTATTAGAAATTTATTTTATATCAAACCTTAATGTTTTCGTAATTATTATAAAAACTGGATTTTGTGTATATATAGAATCTCCTAATGGTTACACTGTTGATAGGTCGAGTCTTCTATAGTAAGCGTCTGAATAAGTAAGTTGAGATTGTAGTTTTNACATATATATACATCAAGTTAAGTTATTAATTATTAATAATATATGTAATTTATAATATTACATATTATATATCGTTTTGATTGTATCGAAATGTACTTTTAATTGGTTAAATCATGTTGAAATTCCAATAAGGTTATCGTAATATGTATATTATAGTAATATTATAGAGTTATATGTTATATTTCCTAAAATTATCCAATTTTAATAAAAACAGTATCGTTGGGTTCATACAAATCCAACGATACGTATTATGGGTCCTATTTCTAAAGATAACTTTTAACGAGTAATTCGAGTTTTTAATATAGTTATACGGATCTAAATAAATATTATCGTATTATATGTATTTTATATTATTAAGCCATATTTTACTTAATTTGTCGATATAACCCCTAATATAGGTATTATTTAACCCTAATACCCTTATAAATAATTTTGATCATTAAAATATCATTAAATATATTAAAAATAAACATTTTGTCAAATCTAACCAAAACATGTATGGGTAGTTTTTATTGTATTATTTATCATATTTAGCCTATTATTACTAGAAATATGTCCTGATTTATAAATTAAGCTATTTTACAACATAAATTCATAGTAATTAGCTCAAGTCACCAAATAATTCCTCAAAAATTTCTATAGAGTCTTNATATGTAATTTATAATATTACATATTATATATTGTTTTGATTGTATCAAAATGTACTTTTAATTAATTAAATCACATTTTAATTCTGGTAGGATTATCGTAATACATACATTCTAGAATATTATAGAGTTATAGGTTATATCACCTAAAATTATCCGATTTTAGTAAAATTAGTATTGTTGAGTTCATACAAACCTAACTACACGTTTTACAGGTCCTATTTTAAGAGATAACTTTTAACGAGTAGTTCAAGTTTTAATATAGTTATACATATCTATATAAATATTATCGTATTATACGTAATTTATGTTATTAAACCGTTTTTTACCGGATTTGTTAATATAATGCTATAATATATATATTGTCTAACCTTAATACACATATAACATATCCCAAACAATAAAATATCATCAAAAATATTAAAAATACACTTTTTTATCTAATCTGATTAATACACCTATACATAGTTTTTATTTAACTATTTATTTCATTTGAACCTATTATTGCTAAAAATACATTCCGATTTATAATTTAAGCCATTTTGCTACATAAATTCATAATAAATAGTTCGGATCACTAAATAATTCCTCTAAAAATTTTTGTAGACTCCTAAAAATATGTGGAACTTAACTATTACTTGGTTTCAAATTTTTGATCTATTGCCTATATATTCGTGTTGACGATTTTACTCTTGAATTATCCTAAAATACTTAATTATGATTCTTTTTACACCAAATTAATTTCAATTTTACCCAACATTATTATTATTAACTAGTGATCAATACATATCTATTTCATTATTTAATTTCATAATTTCCTATTTATTTCACAATTTCAATCTATTTTCAAGCTATTTTTAGGCCAAAAAATGCAATAAATATTAAAAATATTCAAATCAAAATTCAGGTTGGAGAGCAGTTATCTATATATTACACATATCCTATACAAAAATTTTGAGCTAGAAACAACCTTATTTAGTACATTTATTTTACAGTTCAAATTTTGGATGAATAATAGTTTTCTTAAGCAAGTATATTAAATATTATAAATTTTTCAAAAATAAAAATATCACACGAAAGCATATTTGAACTAACCTAACTTAAATTTTTTTTCATAATTTTCTAGGTGGTTTTGGTATTTTTTTACAAATTATTGAAAAATAAAGCAAAGAATCAACCTTCGTGTTCTTAGATGCTACGATGACTAGCGGCGGTTGGATGATTATCGGAAGCCTTAGATGCTGAGGGTACTCTTTGGTGGTGAAGTGACTCAACAATAGAACATTGGGAGCCCTAAGAACTAACTTAACTCGGTGTGTGCTCTATTTTTCTATTTTTTTTTATTTAATTTCCCACAATTTTTCTAAATCTTTCTTTCTATATTATAGGTCCTAAAATGTCTAAACTTAGTATAAATGATGTTAAGTGGTATTTATAAGGGTGCAATTGGCAGTGGAAAATTTTTTCTCTATTTTACCCCTCATTAATTCAAGTAGGAGGCATCTCTTTTGGGTAAAATTGCTTTTGATTCATCCTTGTTTAATTCTCCTTAGCTTACCACGACAATTCTACAGCAATTCCCAATCGAAATTGAGTCTATTGGATGAGATTTGCAATTATTTTAGTATTTTAGGTATATTTTATTAATATTTAGTTATTTAGTAATATATGAGTATATATATCAAGTGTATATATCATACGTAGTATATAACTATACTCGTATAATTAAGTTTCTAATATATCTTTTATTTTTAAGATATGTTTTCTTAATTATTTTCATGAATTCAACACATATATATATAATTAGGTAATTTAGGGTTAATTTATGGGTATTATTATTATTTATACCAAATATACTCATAAAAATACAAGTATATTCATATAGTAAATTATATTATATTATCCCATTTTATTGCTTAATTAACTTATCCTTAAGTTTTTGTCGTATTCCGAGCATTTTAGTACTATATTAAATAATCTTACTTCTAGAGGTAAAATTGGGACTTTAGGTCGCTATTTTCAAAATCTAACTTTACTAAGTCACTTTGCCTAACTTTTTTATCTTAGTCGTAAAATTTGAGTTCAATTGAATAACTTTGCCTAAAGGCCTTAAATTTAGACTTAGTTGTCCTAAACACAATTTTAGGGGCTTACATTTCCACTCCCCTTAAGAAAGTTTTTTCCTCAAAAATTCGAATTTAAACATAACAACTACTTATTTGTTAATAAAGATCTATTATTTACCTTTTTCCTCAAAGAGTTCTGGGTAACGATTTTGCATTGTTGATTTTGGTTCCTAAGTTAGCTCTGCTGTTGAACCGCTACCCTACTGAACTTTCACATACTTTACTTCTTGATTTCTTAACTTTTGAATTTGGTTTTTCAAGATCTTGATCGGTCTTTCTTCAATGGTATAGTCTTCTTGTAAGTCCACTAGTTTCAATTCCATAACAATATTTTGGTTCTTCACGAACTTTCATAACATTGACACATGGAATACGTCATGATATCTAGTTAAACTCGGTGGTAAAGCAATTTGGTACGCAACATTCTCAATTCTTTCCAAAATTTCAAAAGGTCTAATATATTGAGGACTTAACTTTCCTATAGTATTGAAACACTTAAATCCCTTAAATTGACTTATCTTTATATACACATGATCTCCTATAGCAAATTCTATAGGTTTTCTTTTCAAATCAGCCCAACTTTTGTATTGATCCTGCGCTTTTCATCCCTTACCGTATTATCTTAACTTTATTGTTCATCTGTTTGATCATGTCAGGTTTTATCACTACATATTCATCATTTTCCCAATATAACGGTGATCAATATTTTCTTCCATATAAAGCTTCATATAGTGCCATCTGAATTATTACTTAATAACTATTGTTATAAGCAAATTCCACTAATGGCAAATAATGATCCTAATCTCCATTGAAGTCCAAAATAAAACCTCTCAACATATCCTCAAGTATTTGAATAACTCTTTTTGTCTATCCATCGGTTTGTGGATAATAAGCTATACTAAACCATAGTTTAGTTCCTGAAGATTGATGTAAGCTTTTCTAGAATTTTGATACAAATCGGCTGTCTCTATTTGATACAATACTTATTGGCACACTATGCAGTCTAATGATCTCTCTAATATACAATCATGCCAACTTTTTCATTGAATCACTAATTCAATAAGGTAAGAAGTGAGCACACTTTGTTAACCTATCTACGACAACCCAAATTGAGTCGTGACTTAATCTAGTCATTGGGAGTCCTATTACAAAATCCATTATAATATGATCCATTTCCATTGAGGTATTTCTAATAGTTACAGTAAACCATTGGGTCTCTGATGTTCTACTTTCACTTATTGGTATATATTATACCTAGCCACATATTGTGCTACATCCTTTTTCATACCTTTCCATCAAAACAATGATATCAAATCATAGTACATCTTATTCCTACCAGGATGCAATGTGTAACTCGTGTCATGTGCTTCAGTCATTATTTCATTCCTTATCTTTGAATCACTAGGCACACAGACTCTATTCTTATATCTTAATACACCTTCGATATCAATTTTAAAGTCAAGTACATCGACTATATTTAATTTTTCCTTAATTTCCTTCAATATTTGATCCTTGTCTTGTTAAAGCTTAATTCTTTCGATCAGGGTTGGTTGCACTACTAGACTTATCAATTGTGCCTTAGTTTCATGCCATCTGAATTCAATTTCCAACTTCTCAAATTCTTTTATCAAATCACATTGAATAATGAGTAATGAGGCTACTTGTTTATAGTTCTTATGGTTTAACACATCTGCTATGACATTGGCTTTACTAGGATGATAGTTGATGGTCAAATCATAATCTTTGATTAGTTCCAACCAACGTCTTTGTCTTAAGTTCAACTCTTTTTAAGTAAAGAAATATTTCAAACTTTTATGATTTGTGTATATCTTACAATGTTGCCCATATAAGTAATGTCTCCAAATCTTCAAAGCAAACATTACAGTCGCTAATTCTAAATCTCTAACAGTTCCTCTCATGAGGCCTCAGTTATCTACATACATATGCTATCACTTTCCTATCCTGCATCAATACATATCCCAGTCCACTTTTGGAAACATCACTATATACATAGTAAGATTTATTTGAATCTTATAAAATAAGTATTGGTGTAGAAATCAATTCTTCAAAACTTTGTTCACATTTGTCACTCCATTCAAATTTAACATCTTTATCCGTTAGTTGATTCATAGGTTTGGCAATTTTAGAAAAATCTTTTATAAATCGCATATAATATCCCGCCATTCCAAGGAAACTTTTGATCTCCATTATAGTAGTAGGTTGTTTCCATTCAGCTACTGCTTTAACCTTTTCGAGATCGACTAAAATTCCTTCGCCTGACAAAATGTATCCTAAAAATGATATCCTATTTAGCCAGAATTCACATTTACCCAACTTAGCATACAATTGATGGTCTCTTAACTTTTGCAAGACTAATCGTAGATGGTTAACATGATCTTCTTTAGTCTTCGAATAAATTAAAATATTATCAATAAATACCACAACAAATTTATCCAGGTAAGGCTAATAGATCCGATTCATCAAATCCATAAACATATCTAGTGCATTTATTAATCTAAAAGGCATTACTAAAAATTCGTAATGCCTATATCTAGTTTGGAAAGCTGTCTTTGGTACATCTTTCGGCTTAATTCGTAATTGATGGTATCTAGATTTTAAATCAATTCATGAAAATATAATAGCACCATGCAATTGATCAAACAATTCATCAATTCTAGGTAGTGGGTATTTATTCTTAATAGTTACCTTATTTATTTCCTGATAATTCATACATAACCTCATGGTTCCATCTTTCTTTTTCACAAATAATACTGGCACTCCCCAAGGAGATACACTAGGTTGTACAACCCCCTTGTCCAATAGTTCTTGAAGTTGCTTCTTTAACTCTTGATATTCTATCGATGACATTTAGTATAGAACTTTTGATATTGGTTCGGTTCCTAGCACCAATTCTATAGAAAAATCTAGCTCTCGCTATGGTAATAATCTAGGTAATTCTTTCAAAAAGATATTAGAAAATTTATTCACCACTAGTATTTCTGATACTTTTGGGGTTTCCTTCTCTTCCTCAATAGCAAATATCCAACAGAATTGCCATTCTTCAGTAATTTCATTCACTTCCTCACTTACTTCTATTACTAATAATCTTAAACTTCGCTCACTCGTTTTTCCTTGAAATATGACCTTACCCTCATCTAAGATTATGTTCTTATTTTGGCAATCTACTTTGGCTCTTTGTTTGGACAACCAATCTATTCCCACAATAACATCATATCCCTTTATTGGTAATATTATGAGTTTTATCGAGAATTCTTATCCTTGGATTTGAAATTGTCCATTATCTACTATTTCCTGTGTTAATACTTATTCTCCTGTAGGTGTTCTTATTTTACATGTGGATTTAACTTCACTCGTCTTAATTCCATTTCCTAAGACAAACTCCCGACTACTAAATGAATGTAATGCTCCACTATCAAACAATGCATAAGCAACTTGACCATTTACAATGACATTTCCTAAAACAATTACTATTACTATAATTATCTACTTCTTAAGTACTATAATTATCTACTTCTTAAGTAGTCACGTATTTTCACAATTCTTAACACTATCTACATTTATATGACTTTGTAACTAACTGATTGATAAGTAAAAGTTACGAGTTAGTTTTACGTACCTATTACTAAGCTTTAGTCAGCTCCATTAACCTCCATTTCATCATCTGAGCCATCATGAGAGTATTCCTCTATCTATTCATCAAAATCCTCAGTATTTTCTTTTGTTCCTTTAATTGCAAACACCCGTGCTAGGACAGCAGTTGTCTCTACTCCTCTGGATTTCTTTTGTTCGGCTTGTCTACAATACCTAGAGAAGTGTCCTTTCATTCTAACACTTTACTGTTCTCATCTTTGGCCATTCTCTTGACATATGGTTTGGATCACCACACAGAAAGCATTTGCCTCTTAACTGAGTGCATTGCCTGGGGAAATGTTGAGCTCCACACTTCTAACATCTCACATTTTTCGCCTCATTATAGAAACTAAATCCAATCTTATTTGAAGTAGGGCCACTAGTTACAACAGCTAGCTTCTTTCTTCTCTGGTTCAAGTTATTATTTACACTTGAAAATGTTCTCTTGAAAGTGGGCCTGTATTGATTAACTCTCCTCAATTTCTTACTCCATTCATTTTGCATAACCGGTCGATTATTCTCTAATTCATGCACCTTATCCATAATCTGATGATAAGTCGTGAATCTATAATCCATTAACTTGCATTACATTGTAGCATCAAATCCAATAAAAAAAAAAAAAGGATCCTTTTTCAGCACCTAATTATCCCTGTACGATTCAAGCACATATTACGATAACTTGTTAAACTCATTCTCATATTGTGCTACACTCATAGGCCTTTTCTTTATTTCCATTAACTGTCAAGTCATCTAATTTTCCATACTGATAGGGAAATATTGGCTTTTGAATGCTTCTCGAAATACTTGCCAGGTAATGGGGCCTGTCATTATTCTTACTGTTGAGTCCCACCGACTCGTGCTCCTATCTTTAACATGAAAGTGCCATAAGAGGCTTTTTTATTTTTAAGAATCCTATATGCCTCAAAACTGTGCTCAATCTAAGCTAACCAATCATCAGCTAAAGCAAGCTTGCCCATTTTACTTTCGAAATACCAATTCAATTTTATAAACTCGGGAATTCAACTTGTATTTTGGGGTCAGATTGCTCTAGGTTCTACCTCTACTGGCCTTTGGTTCATCACATTTTCACCTGTGATCAAGTGCTAGATTAAAGCTCCTTGTTATTGGATCATAGTATTCATATTGGCCAACATTTGTCCAAAATGAGTTGGGTCCATCACGTTCAGAGCAAGTGGTTGTATATTATTTCTAGGTAGTTCTAGTGGATTAGGTATGTCAAATATTCCTTTTCTATTTGCTTCTTCTGCAATATTCAAATTCACAATTCATTAATTATCAATCCTGCACTCACCATATGTGTACCTGAGATTAATATTTGACCTAAGCAACTCATATTCACATATAAATTAATTATTCTTTGCATTAGCAATATACGACTACAAATTTCCTCACCAAGGATCTTAATCAACACAAAACATGTACTAGTTCATCCCTGTATAAGCAATGATATATTCATATATCACTCATTACATACTATATGTATATTCAAATATACACCTGTATGTCATAAGCTAATCGCATTTCACCTGTAACATTTATGTCATATCCATAATGATATCTCATACAAATACTGACCTATAAGAAAATATACTTTACAATAGTCATGAGATAATCGAAACTTTACATTCAAAAGATCACATTACTTTATTTACATCATCATATTATACATTTGATTATCTATGTACATCATTTACATGCTTAGTAGCTGCAACATCCGAAAATATATTAGTTACATTCAAAAAGTCAAAAGTACATCAAAATTGCTAAGGGGGACCTAAATACATCAAACAACTAGGTCAGGTGATGTCAAAAACTCTAGACTTACTTTCCTACCATCCTCTTACTTTTGGTTACCCGCATTATTTGGAGTTGCTACATCTTCTAGGGGAAACCAATCTCCTATCCCAGTCTCATCAAACCTTAAGCTAACCTCTACCACTACAGGAATATCTGGTATGATCATTATTTCGTACATCTCACTACTATTGTCCTGTGCTTCATCTTCTAGTTCAGCCTCCTCTTCTTCCGAATCTTCCTTAGGATCATCATCATTATCATTATTCATTCCTACATTTGTCTGTGCTTCTTGAGGTAAATTGTCAGGCGATATTATAAGGGATTCAGGCTTATAGGGCTGCAATGGTATTTCCATACCCTTAATTTCATCTAGGGGGTATTTGGGAAACCAGTCAATTATATTAAGAGGATAATTTTTAAGAATATGTAGAACACTTAGAGGTATCTAATTAAAACCTATGGGACAATCCTTACTTGCCTCCACTAAAGCTGGAAAATACAGTATAGGAATCCTCATGGATAAAACTTCATTTTATCGGAATTACTTCTTTTCATAGGTAGCTATAGCAATATACTCATTATATGTAGGTCCTAACTCGTCTCTCATTATTCTTCAGTCATCTTGCATACTAAAAGACAATCTACGCTTACAACTCTCGATAATCTCATCGATAGTATAAAACATCTTCCAATCAACCATATCTAGCAATAGATTCTGTATTCAAATCCTATACTTAATTGGAGTCCTATCCCCTTCTCATTCAAAATTTTACCATGCATGTAATAAACCATACATACGAATTTGAAATAATAAGTTAAAGTCAATTTATAACCCCATTTTACATATATATATATATATATATATCTTATGAATCTAAGTCTTTTATGCTCATTATCAACCCCATTCTCAGTTATCCTATTATCTATTCATTTCAATTAAACGCTTCAAAACTTGGTTCTTTTTAGAACCATGCTCTAATACTAACTCAGAACTATTATGCCCCGAATAAGAGGAGTCATAACATTCCTACCGTATAAACCAACCTAAAATAGAAGTTGACCTTACAGTTGCTATCGTAGATATAGTTCACACAAAGCATGTACAACTCAACTAACTTGAAGCATCCGTTTTAATACCTATAAGTAATCAAACTTGTGGTATAGCTTTACAAAATACATATTCTATATAACCTGTTATCTCATAATACAACGGTACTTACATAAACATCTTACATCCAGAGTTATAATTTACAATCAGAGTTTATCAAAAAGCTACAGGTTTTGCAGACTATTTACAATAAGTTAGGAAACTAATAGGCATCCTAGAGAATTCCCAGTTAGTTTCCTTAAAATTCTAAAAAAAAAAAAAAAAAAAAGATAAAAGCCCAGGTTTAGTTGGTTCTTTGTTCCTCACTTTCCCGATCAATAACATACTAACCTAGGGTTAGCGATATTGGAACATCTTGGTCCTCACTCACTGCCTGCAAAAAAGTTTATGAGAATGTGAGTACAAGTAGCTCAATAAGTGGGACAGAGTCAGAAGAGTATCAGACAATCACAAGCAAGGTTATTAATTATGATGAAATGCAGTGCAATCAATCAAATGAAACATCGTACAATGTTATCCAATCCATTGTAAGGTTAGAGAAATTACATCCGCTTCAACCCGGATTAAGGAGTTTTATCGCGACTTAAATCAAACCAAACCCAAGCTTATGCAATGGAGAACACCTTCCTCCTGTGACTGCCTTCAAACCACGACCACCACCATTATTACGACCACCACCATTATCGCGACCTCTTTACTTATCACTTAGTTTGACTAAGGATGGGGAAATGACCATTTCAGCTATTATCATCAAAGGAAGTCAATATTTGACGTAATACTCTTAATCGTTTCCCCTAATAGGTGTTATGCATGTCTAGTTTCATTGTAGCTGCATAATCATTAGTTGTATTTAGGGGTAACTAATCAAGTTCATACATTATAGATACAATGCATTATACAAAATAGCACACCAAAGAGTTCACCTCCTATCACAACTGAGTATTATACACACACATAGCATGTACATAAACAACTAATTACAAACACAATCAAAAGTACTCTAAGTCTTCAGATACTTTAATACGGTATCTTAACAAGCGATGAAGCGCTACAAATCCCAACTTACATGTTCAAATGCTCATTACAGAAGACTCGACCTATCGCCAATCTAACCATTAAGAGATCTTATATACATACAAAACCTAAATTCAATTTTTGTAATAATTACGAAAATATTAAGGTTAGATCTAAAACGGTTTTATATATATATATATAAATATATTAACACAATAATATATAGCCTTATTATTATATATATTTTGTGTTAAGTTATTAATTATTGATAATATACGTAATTTATAATATTACGTATTATATATCGTATCAAAACATACTTTTAATTGATTAAATCACGTTTTAATTTCGGTAAAGTTACGTAATACGTACATTTTAGAATATTATAGAGCTATAGGTTATATTATCTAAGATTGTTTGATTTTAGTAAAATTAGTATTGTTGAATTCGTATAGACTTAACGACACGATTTACGGGTCATATTTTTAGAGATGACCTTTAACAAGTAGTTTAAGTTTTTAATACAATTATACGTATCTATATAAATATTATCATATTATACATAATTTATGTTATTAAACCATTTTTTACCTGATTTGTTAATATAACGCTATAATATATGTATTATTTAACCCTAATACACATATAACATATCCGAGATAGTAAAATATCATTAAATATATTAAAAATACATTTTTTATCTAATCTGATCAATACACCCGTACAAAGTTTTTATTTAACTATTTATTTCATTTTAACCTATTATTACTAAAAATACGTCTCGATTTATAATTTAAATCATTTTACTACATAAATTCATAATAAATAATTTGGATCACTAAATAATTCTCTGAAAATTTCTATAAACCCCTAAAAATATGGGAAACTTAGCTATTATTTGGTGTCAAGTTTTTGATCTATTGCCTATATATTCGTATTTACGATTTTACTCTTAAATTATCCTAAATTATTTAATTATGATCCTTTTTACACCAAATTAATTTCAATCTTACCCAATATTGTTATTATTCACTAGTGATTAGTACATATCTATTTCATTATTTAATTTCATAATTTCCTATTTATTTCACAATTTCAGCCTATTTTTGAGCTATTTTTAAGCCAAAAAATACAATAAATATTAAAAATATTCAAATCAAAACTCAGGTTGCATAGAAATTATCTATATATCACACACATCCTACATAAAAATTTTGAGCTAGAAACAACCCTATTTAGTATATTTATTTTATAATTCAAATTTTGAATGAATAGTAGTTTTTCTAAGCAAGTATACTAAATATTACAAATTTTTCAAAAATAAAAATATCACACAAAAGCATATTTGAACTAACCTAACTTCAATTTTTTTCATAATTTTGTAGGTGGTTTTAATATTTTTTACAAATTATTGAAAGATAGAGCAAGGAATCGACCTTCGTGTTCTTGGATGTTACGATGGCTAGTGGCGATTGGGTGGTTATTGGAAGCCCTAGATGCTGGAAGAATTCCTTGGTGGTGAAGTAGCTCAACAGTAGAACATCAAGAGCCCTAGGAACTAACTCAGCTCGGTGTATGCTCTATTTTTCTATTTTTTTATTTAATTTCCCATGAATTTTCTAATTTTTTCTTTTTGTATTGTAGGTCCTAAAATGTCTAAACTTAGTCTAAATGATGTTAAGTAATATTTATAAGGGTGCAACTGGTAGTGGAAATTTTTTTCTTTATTTTACCCCTCATTAATTTAAGTAGGAGGTATCTCTTTTTGGTGGAATTGCTTTTGATTCATCCTTGTTTAATTCTCCCTAGCTTACCACAACAATTCCTAATTGAAATTGAGTCTATTGGATGAGATTTGCAATTATTTTAGTATTTTAGGTATATTTTATTAATATTTAGTTATTTAATAATATATGAGTATATATATCAAGTGTATATATCACGCGTAATATATAACTATACTCATATAATTAAGTTTTTAACATATCTTTTATTTTTAAGATATGTTTTCTTAATTATTTTTATGAATTCAACACATTATATATAATTAGTTAATTTAGGGTTAATTTACAAGTACAAATATTATTTATACTAGGTATACTCATAAAAATACAAGTATATTTATATAGTAAATTATTATATTATCTCATTTTATTACTTAATTAACTTATCTTTAAGTTTTTGTCGTATTTCGAGCTCGATTTTAGGAGTTCTCAGTATTTTAATACTATATTAAATAATCCTACTACTAAGGGTAAAATTGGGATTTTGGGTCGCTATTTGCAAAATCTAACTTCACTAAGTCACTTCGACTAACTTTTCTATCTTAGTTATAAAGTTTAGATTTAATTTGATAACTTTCTCTAAAGGCCTTAAATCTAAACTCAGTTATACTAAACACAATTTTAGGGGCTTATAACTCTAACACATTAATATTATTGCTTGATCTCTTGATATCAAGAATGGCATGCTATATCCAAGTGTTATATGATAGAACGGTTTTAAGTATGATTATTTAAGAACCATAATCACTTAGAGTGTACATGTCTTGCTATGCAATTGGGCAATTCTTCCATTCTTAACATAAATAATCAATACTCTCTAACATATTTAGAAATCCCCGTTGCCCTGCAACATGGAGCAAGCGCTTGATATCAGTAGGAGTAGCTTACATAAGTATTCATCACTAAAACAAGTAATAACACCTTGAACAAATTTCTTGACACATTTTATTATCGTGCATTTAGTCATACGTATGTAGTCATTGTAAGCCCCAAAGTTCAGCCAAATAATCGTAGGATTGAACTTAGAACTCAAGGTTTAGGGCGATCGGTTAAAAGATCCGATCAAACCCAAATTATAAACTATTTAACAAGATACCAGTAAAAATGACCCTGTAAACTTAAATTTAAGAAAATAAGTAGTAAAATAGGAGACTATAAAATTTTCAAATTTTAAGCATAATAACTGCTAATTATCGAAAAGGCAAAAAGTATAATATAATAACTAATAAATTATTAGAGATAGATTATATGTATACTAAAAATTTTAGAATGACCAAAATAATATTTAGGAATGTTCACGTGTACCCTACATGTATTTACGTGTAGATAAAAATACGCGTAATTAGTGAAATAGGCCGAAAACTAAGTAAATAATTAAATAAAAATACAAAATAATTATAGAAAAATCAGAAAAAAATCAGAAGTGGATAACTAAAGTAAGATCAGGTCGTGGCAGGTTCAAATCAGAAAAAGAAAAATTATTTAATAAGAATTGGACAAACAAAAAGCCAAAAATCAAGGAATTGGGGCAAAATCCCATCAAATTAATGCACAATAATTACACTAAAACCCTATAAATATCAGGAAAAATCCAGGAACTCATTTGGACAGTTGGGAATTAGAGAAAATTAGGGAGATTCGAAAATTGAGAGAAAAATTCGATTTGGAAAAAATTAGAAAAAATCTGTGCAATTAGGGCTTCTAAAGGAAACCCCCACCAGACGAGCAGCTGGAAGTGGACGGCCACCACCACCACATGGTGGTGGCAGCGCCCAGGCCGGCCGACAAGGCCATGGCGGCCCGCGGTGGCCAGAGCCACCCAAATCGATGAGTCCGATTTCCAACCTGATTTTGTGAAAATTTGTAAAAATAGTAATTATAATTAGAAAATTATGAATTTTGTTATTCTGGGATATTTTTGTATGTAGTTTTTAGGAAAAATATTATTTTGATGAAATTATGTTCCGTAGTATATGGTCCTTAAGAAATCGTGCAAAACCGAGCACATTTCGGTTTAAAAATAAATGACCTTCGGAGTGTAGTTTCAAGCCCAAAATTTTTGTGTAGATTATTCAGATGATATAGAATAGTGCTATGAATCCCTTTTTCAAAAATTAATTTTCGAAATTTTTAGATAATTTTTAGGCCCTAAAATGAGGCATAAAATGGGTAATTTAGAGTTAATTAGGTGATTAGGAAATTAATTACTGATTTAGATAGTAATTAGATGTTTAGGGATGTTAATCTCTGATGTGGAAACATAATCCTAGTCTATGAAGTGTTAAGTGTAAGTAATGAAGGTGTTATGTGGTAAATGTAGAAAATTAGGAATATATAAAATTGAAAAATTAATAAATATAGAAAAATTAGGTTTAATTAGATAATAAATTAATGAAAATCAGAACATAACAAATCTGAAACAAAATTCAATTTTAGGTAATTATATGAAAAATGTAAAAATTTCTCACAACATGAGTAAATTCGGTACACTAATACGGATTTAGGTGTACTGAATGGAATAAAATGCTGACTAGGGGTAGTGATCGTATTTAGGGTATCTGGAAATAATGTGGTTAGTTTCACATTATGAGTTGAAACAAATTTCTAGGGTCCGGGTACAAAACAGTACCTAGAAATTGAACTAGAATCTAATTTAGAAATTGATGCGGAAACTGAAACCGAACTCGAACCTAAACCCAAACCTAGAATAATTATAAAAGACTTAAGACCTAGATAATTAGGTATATTAAACCCTAAACAACACATAACAATAAGTGTTATAGGATAAAACAAACTTATAATAGTTACATGAAAAACTGAAACCACGTTTGTGTTATAGGGATGATTGGCGATGGCCTGAGCAAATCGGACCTCGAGTGAGTGAGCGAGGAATCGAGGTAAGTTGGCATTAATACGATGCTGTATTTTTTGAGGCTTAAGATTATGCTTGGTTGTGCTTGTTAGATAGTTGAATGTGTGCATGTGCTTGATTATGGGTGATGCTATGATTCTGTTTGTTGCTCTGGCACATATTGTATGAATTGTATGTAATGATTGATCACCTTAAATTGGACTTAATCAAATATACGACCAGTAATCATAATCGAATATGCTTGGCAACCCGTTAGGGGATTTAGGACTCTCCAGCTAAATACCGACCCCTTTGGAAGGGATAGCGCAGGATTGCAAAATGGTCCCTTCTTCATCCTCAGTCGAACTAAGTGATAGGAGAGGAGGTCACGGCGAGGGTGAAGGCAGTGGTTCGAAGGTAGTCGCAGGAGGAGCAAGGTCTCCATTACACAAGCTTGGGTTTGGTCATGAGCTGTTGCATTAACGGCAACTCCTTAACCCGGATTAGAGCGGGCGCAATTTCTCTAATCTCACGACGGGCCGGACAACGTCGTGCGATGGCATTTGCTTGCACATGCATTGCACCTAATAAGTGATTAAAAACCTTGTTGTGTGTATGGTATAACTTTAAGTCCTCCGTCCTAACTTACTGAGCTGTGGTTGCTCGCATCACTATAGACGTCGTGCAGGTGTTGGCTAAGAAGCGAATACCAATTACTCTGAAGCTAGCAACTGCTGGATCCTGGGGAGTGAGGAAAAACATGTGAAGAATAAATATATATTTTTAAGGTTTAAGCTTTTATTTTAGAACTTCTCATTTTTGAATAATGTAATAACTAGGAAATATATTACGGAGAAATCTTGTAAACCTTAATTGTAATAACTGTATTATAATATATATATATATCTTTCCTCACTTTCTTAGAGAAATGATTTATTTAAATTACAAACTGTTTCCTTCAAAGCGGGTTAGTCGTGGACGCCTTGTGTAGATCAGGTCTAAGATAGCGGTTGTAAGGCCAACTTCTATCTTAGGATGGTTTACACGGCGGGGGCTATTACGACTCTGCCGCTTCGGGGCGTGACAGTCATCTAAAGCAAGCTTAACACTCCATATGCTAATAGTCGAATAGTTACAGTATACTTTTGTAATAATGAATTGCTAAGTTTACCACTAACTTCTCTCTTTTGTTTGATATATGGAGAGAAATCTTCAAGTGCTTGTATAATGCAAAGAGATAGAGCTTTTCTCATTCGGAACCTTCATCAAAATTGGTCATCAATATATACTAGGTTGTCTAAGAAGTAGTCATTATACGAACGACTATGTCCAACTTGACCTTTATCTATGTACTTTCTCTTTTGCCTTCTTGTGGAAGAACTCTTACATATCTTTGGGAGCATTTAACGTAAGTAATCAGTTTTTCCTTCTTACTCTCAAAGAGTAATAATTCTTCAACTCCTTTATTGACGATTCTTTCCATCTTAGAGTTAGAGTTACTAGTTGACATGATTAAATGAGAGAGTAAAGAATGTATAGGTTTGAATGGAAATGAGAAATAGATAGTGCATAGTGAAGTATGTACTTGTACTTATATATAGAATACCAATGACTACTTTTATAATGACTACTTTTTTTGAATTGATTAATTGATGAATACTTTTATAATGGCTACTTTTTTTTTTAGTTGATTAATTGATGGATACTTTTATAAGGCTATTAGAATGGCTAATGCTTCACAATGACTTTATTTAAATAGAACCACTAGCTTGAAATTTCTATATACTGTTTTCACAATAAACTTTTACAGCTACTCATTAAGAGTAGTTCTCTAACACAATCAAATTTAGAATGGCTAATTGAAATAATCGATTTTATACACTATTATAATGGCTAATTTCATTAATGGATAATGAAAAATTGCTAATTGGAAAAGAAACTACTGGCTACTGCTTCCTTGAATTATTTGTTTACACTTTCCCTTAGTCCATTTCTTTTATACTTCATCCATTGATAATGTATTTGCAAACATTATGTATTTCTCCCATTGAAGTTGCTTTCGATGCTCCTTCTATTGTTGAATTTCACTAAATTTTAGTAAGACTTCAACTCTTTGTTGACTTACATTACCTAAATCATCTAACTTTTGAACCAGTCTTTCAATTACCTTATTATGTTACAGTTTTTCTTTTCCCTTCCTTTTATTCATTACTCTATCAAGACAGAGAATGACTTGTTTGTTGTCCTCATAGTTTATTGGTATATCATTATTTAAAGATGAACTAGTATATGCTCCATCTTTGCTCAACATTATCTACTTACTTTGGCTTTTTTTGGCATTTCTAACTTCAAACCTCTATTTTGGTTCATTAATAGCATCAACCAACAATGCTTGACCATGTATTGTTTTTTCATAATCTCTTTAAATAGATCATGAGCATCTTTTATATAATCTTCCTTATTTTTGCTATATTGTGTTCGTTGTTTTATTTGGTCATAATAAGTTTCGAATTTCATGACATCCTTTATATTTTATGGCACTGGGATTTGTATTGTTTCCAAGTTCACTTTTGTAGACTCATCTTCTTTTCATAAACATATTCTTCCTCAAAGCTTTCATGAACTTGCTGTCAGAAACTCTACACGCTAGTTATGTCCAACAATTACGTTTTTACTAACCCTTAATGTAACCTTGATCTCCTTCACTGTCATTATCATTCTCAGCCTCCAATTTTATTTGTGGAATGTTGTGGGTATTATGAACTTACACTACTCAGTGTTTGTGGTGATAGATCAGATGTGGTTGAGAAGGATCCATTGTTAAATGCTTTTGGGCACAACGTTAGGAGGACATTGAAAATATGGAGGCATCATATTTCTTAGATTATAATTGAAATTAGATGCCAGATTGAAATTGTCGAGTTTTGGTTAATGGGAACATTTAACGGTATAAAAAATTTGGAAGGATTTGAAAATATGAATTGAATGGAAAATAAGAGCCATTTTATGTAATTGAAGGCATTTGAAAATTTTCCATGTTATGTAAGTGCTCAAAAGGTGGTAAATTTTGAGAATCATTGGAATGCATAGGTTTTCTTAATTTTTAACTAAAAAGAGAATTTTACAATAAGATAAATTAAAGTGAATTTCATATGAAAACTCCAAATTGACATATTATTCATATATGAATAATAAATACTGACCTAAAAATTCGAATATCCCTAACTAAATGCAAAATGAAATGTATATAACTTACCTTATTTATAGTAGAAAAGGAAAAAATATATAAAAATAGCCGTTGCAAAATAATGGATAAATTTAGTATGCTTACGTTGCCATTTTGTTGCTGTACACTATTAGATTTTCCATTGGATTTTTGAAATTAAAATATAACTATTGAAAAACAAGCTCAATTCCATTTTTGTCATATTTAAAAAAACAAAAAAAAGGAAGAAGGGATGTCCGTTGTTAGAAGGAGGTTTCCATGTGAAGGAAAGCATTATATTGCAAAGGAATATCTAAGTATCCTACTACATAGGCAAAAGGAACCAACAAAATGCTAGTTTAACACATAAGTATTTTGCACTTACATTTAGAGAGAGAGAGAGAGAAGACAGAGAAAGAATTGATTTGATAGTGATATTTAATTAGAAAATTAATCATACTCCAACTTCTAATTTGCAAATGAATAAGGATAATAATATACCACCACCCTTCCTCCCCCTACCCCCCCCACCAACCTAATGCCACATCACCACCCTCATCATCACCTTACGTCATACACATACACTCTTTCTTTCTCCTTTTACTTCCCAACTATTTCCTCTTTTTCTTCTTTCATTTCTTCTCTTTTTAAACCCCACAAACATGCAATTTATTTCCCTTATTTATTTGAATTTATTTACTAAAATCAAAACGCATAGGCACCCACAAACGTTACTCCCCCTAATGTAGTGTATGCCAAAATTGTAGAAAATATAAAATTCTCTTTTTTTTTTTTTCTTAAAAAGAATGTTCATAATACTGATAAGAAAACTATATATATATATATATATATATATATTATTAAAACGCTTGAAATCTTAAGTAACTATCAAAATAATATTTTAATTATTTTTACTTATTTAACCTTTTAAATGAAATTTTGATTATTGATAAATAATTTTTTTATTGCATTTGATTATAGATATAAGACAATTTAAGGATTTACATAACCCTTCCTTATCTCTTTTTCCCTTCTACAATATTCCTACTACTCCTTCCCTATCTACTTCTCTCCTCCAACATTCCTACTATTTTTTATTCCTCTCCCTACAACCTATATCTCTCTCTCTTTCTCATTTATTATCATCTTTTATCGATATTATAATATATTTAATTATATTATATAATTTTATTCATTTTGTGTACACGCAACGAGAGTATATCATCAGCTAATATATATATATATATATATGTGTGTGTGTGTGTGTGTGCGCGCGCGCGCGCGCGCACAAGGCTAAAAAAAGAACTCCCAAGAAATTTTAAAATAAAACCTTAAAATATTGAGTAAGCTTGTGTGAAGCCTTAAAGTCAATTTTTTAGGCCTAAAACAACCTCAATTGGGCTTACTTGGATTACCTTGTTATGAAGCTTGAAAATTCCTTTCTAGAAGTATATTATAATAAGAAAAATTCTTCGTAGATCAAAGTTGTGCCCATTTTATCCATAACAAAAAAATCAGCTTATTTTCAATGTGTTTTATTATTTGGCCTATCCATGTCATCCATGCAGCTTATTAACCTAACACTCTACAACCAGCTAACTACCATTGTATCACTTGATAAAGCCTATAAATTAGCCCATCAAGTTTGATCTCTACGACTTAAAAATTATTATCCCAAGTGTTGAAACTAAATTAGTTCAGCAACTTTAAACCCCTATATCTCCTTCACTTGACCACTAAATTGCATTTCAATACTACTAGACCTACCTAAGGGCTACTTTCAAACTGTAAACAAGTTCGAAATTTAACCAAGCTTGCCATTTGCAAGCTTAAGCCACTAAGCTTGAAGAGCTTTCGTGATTCAAGCATCAAAGCCCATTGATTTGGTGAGCTCAAGAATAAGCAAATTGAACCACCAGGTTTAGCTCACTAATTTAGGCTCAAAGATTTAAAAAAAAAATGCCCAAGTTTTAGCTACAATTTGCAACCTTAAAAAAGTATGGGTTAAAAAAAAGGGACCATTCACTTGTCATTGTCATTTAGTGTAACTAATGCCTTAATATTAGTAATTAGCCTATGTCTTCATTTGTCCTATCTACACTACATGTAAGTTGTACCTTTACTCTTTGGCCAAAATTGAAGTGGAGCTTTGAAGGGGTCAACAAATATGACCTCTCATTTGTCCTTAGGTGAAAGCAATAAAGAAAGAAAGCTTTGAAATTTAAAGGCATGTGTCTTTGGTAGAAGAAAGTGATGAACAAGTTGTGACTTTACTAGAATTAAAGAAAGAAATGATGATAGAGACATATTGATTTTGGTAGAAGACATGACTATACGCATAGTGGAAATCAATAAACATTTAAATTTGAACGTTTGAAACCAAAGTAGGAAATTGAATTCAAAAAAAAAAAAAAAAATACATGCACACACACAATCTCCACAAATGCAAAAATCTTATTCATACATATGTATTGCTCTCTCTACCATCGTGATTTGCTCTCTAACTCATACATGACAATGTATTTTGCTTGTTTTTGTTACCTTTGCTCGTTTCAAAATTTTTTTCTTTGATAATACATTGTGAATCATTATATTCCCTAGTGAAGTTAGTTTTATGGAAAAAAAAAAATTTAGTTCTATTATAGTTAGTTTACTAATTTGTTCAATTTAAGTTAGATGGAATCTAAAATTTTATTTTTTCAATCTCCCATTTTTTGTTCCCTTTGGTTGAATTTTTTTGTTTTGTAAATTTTTCTTGTTCATAAAGAAATAACAAATCACCATGGATCACCTTTTTTGCTTTGTTTCTTTTAGAAGGAACCAAGCTTCAAAAAACATTTTAAAAAGAAAGGGAAAAATCACCTTTTCTTCACTAAAGGAGTTCATCAACATACCAACATATCTAGCGTATGTCTACACAGATGAAAGACTACATGATGTGAGGTTAGATATTGAACCTGTACCTCCATCGAGATTTGACTCTACACGTAAAAGTGCTACCATAACCATTTGAACGAGGAGGATGACGATAGTCAAATAATTCTAGAGACAAGAGAGCAAATGATGTGTCAGCAATTCAGTAGTTTAGATAAGCCCCTTAGACTTAATAAATCTGAAATGTTTACTAAACATTTTCATAAAAATATAGATCAATAAAGGAACTCGAGAACATTATATAATTATTTTAAAGTGCATTAGGTGTGAAATTTGGCAAGGATTATAGTACTCTATATGGGCATCTAAAATCAAAGCATCCCGAAGAGATTGGGATTAATAAGACACAATAACAAATTGCCCAGGATAGTAATTCACCTAGAAAAATGTTAATGTAGTACAATAAGGAAAAACACAAGTACTATCTTACACAGTATCTTGTAAATATGCACTTATCATTCAATACAAGTGCATTCTTGTGGCAAAATAGATAAGATCAAGATACATTCAATCCTAACACAGGTAATATTAGATGTAATTTGTTGGGTAGGGCACTCAAAAGCTATATTATGAAGGTAAATGGGAGCTAGTAGGTAAGTTTGTTCCCTTAAATACATTCGTGTTAATTTGTACCGATATGGACTAATCTAATCAGTAATAGTTTATATATGAGTATAACTTGTCATTGGATTAATGATAATTGGTAACTGTGTAAAAGATTATTAGCATTAAAGGTGCTTAATGATCCTATATGACCCAAAATATATATAAAATTATAAGTGTTATTCTACAAGAGTATAATTTAGTTAAGAAAATTTTCTCAATCGAATTTGATAACGCTATTGCAAATACCACCTCAATTAAGGATCTAAAAAACCTTTGTCAACCAATGCTTAGTGAAATATTTTTTCATATTAGATGTGTATGTAAAGTTTTACATTTGTATGTTAAGAAGGATATTGCAGTTTTATAGGACAAGGTTTCCCCAATAAAGGATATGGTTAAACTAATAGTTGAGAGGCCTTCTCTATACAAACTTTTTCTTAAGGTTACAAGTCCAATGTGCATTTCTTTGTGATGGAAGCTATCACCATTCTTAGCACTTTACTTGATGTGCATAGGGATTCGAACCTCCATGACTATGCAATTGAAATGGCATATAAGTGGTTACACTATTATAAGGAAATTCCTCGTATTTATCTTGTTTCTACACTTTTGGATCCTTGTTGTAAAACCGATGTATTGCAACTATATCTTAAAATTTATTATGAGTATATTAGTTCACTTATGGACTCTTAAGACATATATAATGTACAAGTATAGGAGGAGGTTACATAAGCAACAACGGACTTAGAAGAGCTCTTTACATGTTACCAATTCATGTATGGTGGTCAAATAGTGGTTTCTCCCTCACCATCCCCTACTAAGCACTATTACTCACTCATAGGTGAACAGTTATTGGCTCAAAAATTAAAATGATAAAGGGTTGTGTGTATACGGGGGGTGGGGTGCGGTGGCACTAACATAGCTTTAACACTACATGACCATTAACTTTGAGTTCTTTGATAATGTTGTCATAAGAGATTTTGACATATTAGATTGGTGGAAGATGTATAGAAAGAGCTACCCCATCTCATCACACATTGTCTTTTAGGTTCTCGTCACTCTTATGTCGGCGATGGTTGTTAAACAAGCATTCAGTATGACAAGCTTCATCCTTGAAGATTGGTAGGCCTTACCTTCCATTGTTAGTATTGAAGTAAACGCTAGCACTGAAGATTGGTACAAGGCAATGTATAGAGAACAAGAACCATGCAACACATCAATGGAGGATGATGAGTGTTTTAGCGATTGGAACAAATTAGATGGAAGCTCAAGCACGAGTTCTACTCCCCAATCATACAAAATGCAAGGTTAGACTAATTAACCATTCTTTTTGTCATAATTAAAAATGTTTTGACACCTAGAAAAATTGTTTTCATAATTACTAGAAAAAAAATGGTATGTTTTTTTCAAAGTTAGGGTGTTACTCTTGGGTCTTTTAAATCAACACCCAATGAAAGTTTTTTTTATTTTTCCTAACAAAAATTAAATGGATAATTTTGCAAAATTAGCCTTTTTTTCTTAATTTAAAATTAGGAAAAATTATAAATAACCTATTTAAACTTTAACTTATGTGCAAATTGACCCAGGAACTTTTAAGTGTGGTTTTTAACCCTCTAAATTTTGATAAATTAGCAATATAAAAGATATTTTCTTTTTTGTTAAGAAAAGTCAAACTATGGTTAAAATGTGTATGTGTGGGGGGTGGGGTGGTGGGGATGTGTCTTAAAACACATTTTGATATGTCTAGAAAGAGTATTTGTGCACCAAAATAAAAGTTTAAAGGGGTTATTCTAAATCTATGGGGGTTGTTAGCCAATTTATCAAAATATAAAGGGTTAAAAATTACACTTTAAAAATCCAAGAAGTCAATCCACACCTAAGTCAAAGTTTAAAAGGGTTATTTGCATTTTCCCTTTAAAGTTGACCAACACGCCAAAGTTTTTCTAAAAAATCATACTGAACTATAGTGGCATAATTCTAGCTAGCAAATATACAAGCACTTTCAAAGTGATCTTAAAACTAACAAAAAGAATTTTCCCTATTACCATTAATTTCTTCATATATGAATTAGTTCTTTTGTGTTATTATGATATTATCATTTATATTTTTGTTTAGTTAATGTACTCCAAGAAATCAAATTTTTGTAATCTACAATTGTAGTTGCATTGTAATTTAGTTTTTTGTTTGGACAAGGTATTCCAAAAAGGTAAATTTTGTAACTTACAATTTCAGTTGCATTGGCCATTGTTAAATTTTGTAATATACCGTAGTGGTGACATTGCAATTTTTTCCTATAATATTGCGTGTTGGTATAATTTCCAATGAGATTGTATTTTAATTTTCTAATCTCTAGTTGGATGCTTAAGCTAAAGGAATTATTTCAAGATCTTAAAAAATTTGTTCAGAAAAAAAATTTTAGTTCACATGAGATGGAAATAAGGTAACAAACATGATGTGAACAAGGAAAATTCTAAAAAAAAAAAAGTAAAGTTCTAAGAAAAAGGTTCACGGTCCACGTGAACTGGCCTTGAATCATTAGTTCACATTAATCGACTTGGGACCATTGTTATTCAATATAGTTGTGTTAGCTATTGTTATTCAATTTTGTAATATACCATAGTAGTGACATTGCTATTTTTTACTACAATATAGCGTACTAGTAAAATTTCCAGTGAGATTGTATTTTAATTTTCTAATTTCCAATTGGACACATACCAAATGAATTATTTTGAGATCTTAAAAGAAATTGCTCAGAAAAAATTTTTGCTTTCACAAGAGATAGGAATAAGGCAACAAACATAAAATGAATAAGAAAAATTCTCAAAAAGAAAAAGGGAAAATTCTAAAAAAAAAAAAAAGGAGGTTCAAGGTTCACATAAACCAACCTTAAAATGCTAGTTCACATGAACTCACCCAAGACTATACCCCTTGAGGGCCGATCTCGGTTTAAGCTTTCATCAACCTATGAATCGATAATTTAGGATCAGTTGAGCTTGGTAAGCATGTCTAAACACCACCATTGCACTCACACCATAGAGCCCTACTTATAGGAGCTGCCACAACCCATAAGAATCAACAAATTAGAAAGTAATCTTGACCCAAATTGAGAAAAACTTGTTTTTTTAAGTTCCAAAACTGTCACTATATACTCTAGTTCAAATTTCCTTGAAAATTCACAAAGTAAATCGATCCCAACTTGTTGCTCATTAGTTAAAAGGCGTTTTGGCATGATCTATGAAAAAATTAAACGATAAAGAGTAAAAAAAAAATTATTGGGAAGCTAGGATCCTTGGTAGAAACAAGAAAATAGTTTAGATGTAGAGTTTTGGCTATTAAGTTGATTCTGAAAACAAATGATGATGATAGCTTGTTACTTTTGATAGTCGGATCTTTTGGCGACTTGGAACTCCACTCGGACTACTACAATGAGTAGAAATGCGATGGAGATGAGAGGGAAAACTCAATGGTGCTTTTCTTGTATCTTGTAGTGGAGTATGTTTTGGTGAAATTAGTAGATGGAATATGATATTTTTAGATTTGAAATGGGCTGATGACTATTAGTTTATGAATATGAATGCATCATAAACATATTAGAACTATGAATAATGGATGGATCTTAGTATGCTCTATTCAAGTGTTTTTTGCACTAAAACTGTTATAGTTTAGCAGTATTGTCACTGATCTTCTATCAAGATAAATTATGTTCGAATCCTCTTCTTTCTTTATAATTGGGAAAAAAAAAAACAAAAAAAAAAAAGTATGTTTCCAAATTCATCAAAAAAGCAACCAAAAAATATTACATATGAAGGTAATATTCTTTTCAGATTACATAAATAAAGAACAGCCTGTTACGGAAAAGTGGCCTTGATCCGGTACATTACTCACGCCTGCAGCCTGTAGTAAACGCACAATCCAAATCTAAATTAATACTGGTAATTAATGCTGGTCCACATCACACTAAGGCCGTTATTCCCCAAATGGCAAATCCCATGGCAAGATTCGGATATAAGTAGCTATATCCACTCCAATAGATTTTTTCTTCCATTTTTTCCAATAGATTTAAGTAGACAATATCCGGAAGATCCACACCATAGTGACGACTCGAACTACTTACCCAAAAGCAACCTCTCATCATCGCATGTGCCCAAAAACTAAAGGCACCATGCCGATAGGAATCTCTATTGTTCATATAAGTTTTGTTAAGAATTTTTATTGTTTATACAACTTTTGTTAGGTATGTTTACCATCCATTCAATCTTTATTAAGAATCTCAATTATTCATGTAGTCTTTATCGATAGTTTTTTCTATTTATATAACCTTTACTAAGAGTATTTACTATTTAAATATTCTATAGTTTTATTAAGAATTTACACTGTTCATATAATCTTTATTGATAATCTTTACTATTTATACAACCTTTATTAGAGGCATCTTTATTATTCATTCAATATCTATCAAGAATTTTTACCGTTGGTGTAATCTTTATCGATAATCTATACTGTTTATCTAACCTTTACTAGGAGTATCTATTATTTAAATATTCTTCTGTAACTTTTGTCCATCACTTTATTTTAACATATCAATCCTTTCCATATTTCTAAAGCTCTTAAAGTTATTTATCTCAAATCATAACACTGTAGCATATTAAAAATAAAAAGTTAAAATTAAATCCCTCTTTATTACACTTTAAACTACTCATCTCATTCCTCTAATTTTTTTTCCTCTTTCCTGCCTAACTCTGCAGCACAACTCGTCAAACTCCTCGCCATTATTTTATCATTAATCACCATAATTTTCCCTTCTTCTTTTTTTTTTTTTTTTCCAACAAAGGCCACATCACACAAACATTATAGCTTCCTATGTCATTTTGTCTTGACGACAAAAAAAGTGTTGCCAACAATCACGCCCACAAACGACAATTCAATCTTTTTTTCACTTGAAGTAAGAATTTCATACATTGAGTTCAATTAAAACCACGGAAAATATTTGAACTAATGAAGCATCTACACAACCATGGCAATCATCATTAAGGTATATTTTGCATCTATATCTTCAATTGTCTAATTTTTTATATTAGAGGAGAAGATGATTTCTATGATAAATACTTCCTATGAATTTTTGTCCTAGAAAAAGTTATTAAAAAATTTATTTAGTATGGTACTAAAAAAATATGACAATCAAATGATACTTATGAATAATTAAAAAAAATTATTTACAGGTGTGGAATATAATTCAGCAAGTAATCCAAAACATTCAAACATTTGCAGCTTTTGGAAATACATATATATATATATAGATATATATATATATATTTTCTTGAAGCCACAATTAAGGTCGTCATAATTTCAACTCTATATTTACTCACGTTCATATTGCACAGCATACTGTTAAGTGATATACATATAATTATACCAGATTCATCAGTTTTGACTATGCAATCAGATTGTTGCAAATTCAAAGTATACAACATACACATACCATTTTCAATGAACTTTTTTTATCATGTATTAAAGAGAGAGAGGAGTGCTGGGTCGAATAGAGGGAACGACAGAGACAACAAAGATGAGTCGAATAGAGGAAGGGAAGCGGAGAGAAAAAACGAAGGCTAATTCAAGGGATTTAATTCAAATTTAATGAAGAAGGATTTAAAATCAAGATCTGCGATGAGTAATTTTAGAAACTTTATGAGAGGATCCACATGTTTTATGCATTTATGTTATTAACGGAATCTTGTCAGAAAACTTGATCTAGGAGTGTCCATATTACCATGAGGAAACATTGTATTCATGAGGACTTTTAAAATATCTTAGTTGTAATAAGTAATTTTAAAAACTGGAAGGTATAATTCAATTAGCCTCTTTATTAATAAAAACAAATAATTCTTTATATTTTAAGTTAATTCAAATATGACGCCAAAACCATGATTAGTAATTTGTCTCATGCATTGTAATATCCCTAACATAATATGCGTTATGCATTATGTTATATTATAATTAATACTATTAAAAAATATATCATGTGATTTTAATATATTTGTCTAATTAAATATATATTGTAACTCAATACATTATTTTCATCAATTGTCTATTGATTTACATTGAAAGAAGTATCACTGAAAAAATTTGATAAAAATTCTATCATTGATGAATTTTATAACAGGAAAAGCTTTCAACAAGACATTTCTAATGGATAGAAAAGCTAAAATCTCATGTCCTCAACCCTCTAAGATAACTACACAATATATTATTAATAATGAAAATTTTCACGAACATATGAATAAAGCATTAATATAATGTGATGATAATTTCTTATGACGTGTGAACCATGTCTAGTATAGTTTGGACCGAGTGTATCTTATATATACTAGAGTATCTGTGGAAAATTGGTCGATCACCCTAATTCTAATTAAATAATTGTTCAGGATCTAACTGAAACCCGACATGCATCGCATCCTACATTGTTGAAGACCATCGCTTCTGTGGAGTGGTGCATGGGAATTTAGGAGGGACCAAACATCGCCATATGAGCAAAAGTAACCCAGGGGGTTGTCGCATGTATGAAGAAGCCATAAACTTTGTCACTGTTGTAGGCGAGCTCATCCGACTCTAGGGAAGTTGGAAAGTTTAGTGTTTGTCAATTGTTTTGGTGCAACCGACTTGGGAACTAATTTCTAGAAATGAATCCCTAACTTCAGGTCAAGGAGGTTATACCAAGGAGTTCGCACTGGTTACTGGAAGACTGCATGTAATACTTGCAGTCATATACATAATTGCTTATAAATAGCTTATCTTTTTACAATAAGCTTCACTTGTATGTGCATGTATTGTCCGTGAGTGCGTACTACTTCACTAAGTTATAATTTTGCTCAAACCCTGTAGGTTTATACATATTTCAAGTTCCCAATATTATAGCATTGCGGCAAGCTACCCTTCTGTATCTCCAACCTTTACCTTGGGTTGAGGCTGACAGAATGGAATAAATGAGACCCTACACTTTTTACCATCTTGTTATATGATATTATGGTATGTTTTGCACTCAGGCTTTGAATGGTTGTACCCAACTAGGGGACTCGTATATCGTAATACTTGTGGAAGATGAGGTAGTTCCGTGGAAGGATTATAAAATGCTGCTGTGTTTTTCATATTGGCCTCTCTTGTTAGTGCTCTTGTAGACACTTCATGGAAAGTTGACAAGTTTAAGACACTATGAATGAAGTTTTCTATCATCAAAGTATTCATGATGGATTTTGCCTTGACTGAAATATGGTAGGGGCAAAACAACGGCCATGTTTTAGATGCTGCAAAATCAGCTGATCTTTCCCCCATCGGGTCCTTTCTTCGATACTCTTGATGTCTAGTACCAAGATTCGACCTGCCAATGCTTGCGAGGACCATGTTTCGGTATCCTGGTCAATAATGGAGTGTGCTCTAATATTTGGGTCGACAGCCGGAACCATTTGGCTAAAATTATAGCATTTTGTACCGAGGAACCCACAGGACAGCCCATACGCGCTAATAGAGGAGCCGTCTCTATCCTGCCAAATTGTGCCTTTCAACCAACTGCCCCTAACCCTCCAACACACGGCTCCAACCCCATGCCACAAGCGCTTTACGTATATGCTTTGCCTCTAAGCAAGAACTATCAGGAAATATATAACCGCATAAGAATTCTAATGTGAAAAAAAAAAAAGAAGAAAAAAAAAAGCATTCTCAATCATATACTAGGTTTGCGGAGCCATGCTAGCAGTCCTCAACACCCCCTCTTGATTTGGAACAACATGCTTGTTGACCCTGCCGAAACTCAACCACAAGTGCATAAACTTTCTGTCTCCATCAAATTCAAATCGTACTCCCATATCCGAAATTCAGGGTCGTATACAAACTTGGTGAGAAATAATGTTGAAGCCTGATGATCTACTCCAACATGCTTTGGATTAGTATCGCAAGAAGGAAAGTTACATACTAACTTACAACTGCTATATTAAACAACCCGTCAATATCTTTCAAAATTACACAAATCTGGGCTCCCACATAGTAAATACAGACCCACAAGACGCTGTATACTCTGCAATAACAAAGGACTCCAAGAAAGGACCTTAACACTACTGACACAATTTTTTTTCGACAATTAACGCTACAGACACATTATTACACCCACTAAGAAAGAATTACAAATTTTCACAACTAAGTTGAGACTACAAAAATCTCAAAGGACCATTCTTTTGACTCCATTATGGTGGAGTGAACTCAGGAGAAATTTGCCATTTCTTTCTCCCAATAAATAGAAGGGAAAAGATTTCACTTTCTCCTTACTACTTAAAAATCAATACAAATTGGCCATGCTTTGCTTCCCCATTTCGATGACAAAGATGAACCACAAGCAATGAAAACCTGCAGATGGACAAAAACCCAAGTCAATACTAAGATCGTCAAAAAGCATATCAGTATCCATAATACCTAATAAGAAGCCTTTCATTTGATGCTAATGTATGGCAAGATCAGAGTAGTGTTACTTATTGCAAACACAGAAGTCATGCAATTATATGTGCAAATTTTAGGCAGATCAAGTGGAAATTTTATAATGATGGAAAGTTCGGTCAGGAATATAGTTTCTGCTTGTAGAACAAAAAGGTTTGTCATGCATGACTGCAAAACTGATAGGCATTAAGAAAATGCTAATAATCTCACAAGGCCCATTAATTTATCTAATGCAAGCAGCAGTGTTTCTGCACGGATCTGGGACCACATGGCTTGATATCATGTTACTATAGGGGTTTTTTATATTTTTTTTTTGTTTTCCCCATGTGTATTTAGATTGGCTGCTGGTCCTAAATCACCAAGAAGTCACTCTCAAAGTCAAGTTTGATCCCACAACCACACACGTTACTCTCAAGTCAAATTTACTGCAACAAAATGAGCTTTTACCCCAGATCACGTGGGCTTTGAAACCCACTAATTAACCGTAGTTGTAAAATTACTGACATGATGGATAATGTTCTCACTACCCAAAGACTTGTCAGGTAGCAATTTGATCAGGAAGAATCCTCCATGATGCATGCAATTGGTCATTTAAGGATGATGTTTGACTCTAACTATACATAAATTACTTTTAACACCAGAACAAACCGAATGGTCAAACTCATATTAGAAGTTTAGGTAAATTCAGATACTCTCCCTTATGTTTGCTCCATGCGTGCCTATATTCCTTATCTTTAAAATTGAACTTAGACCTGCAAATCTTTAAAAAGCACACTTTTGGACTCTTTTTCATTGGATGAAATAATTAAGAAAACACTAAAAGCACTTTTTACTATTTTCTAAAGGGTAAAATGGTTGTGTAGGAGAGCACAAAGCACCTTTTTGAAAATCAAGGAGTATGATCACTCAATTTCAAAGATAAGGGGCTAAGTGGACATAGAGAAAACATAAGCGATATTATTTGCAAGTTAACCTAAAAGTTTCTGGCAAAAACATATCTCTCTCCACCAGCACAATCATTGGCAATGCTCTTTGACATCCAATTGAAGAAGTTAGTATATTAGAATCCACTGGTAAAGTTCTAATGATTAAAAATTTAAAAAAAAATCTATATACAAGGAACTTGAAGAAATTGTCATCGAACAAATTGGTATATTTATTTTCAATGCAGAAATCTCCAGAAGGATTAATAAGAGTATGCCTCAAAAGATAGGTGTTATCCTTTTTAACTGCATCAACTCCAAAGAATCCCTATGTTCTGAACTTTTGGAAGATTAAACTAAGAGGCAACCGGAAGAGAACAATATGACCAACTTGACACAAAAAAGCACATGATACAAAATATCAACATAATTATAATTACTAATAGAAAAAACACGCACGCACCTGAGCTAGCAAGACTCTCTATTCCATCGGTAAAACAATGCATAAGCATCAACCATGTCCTTCAGAAGGGAATCCCATTCACAAGACTTGGCCTTCAAGCATGGTCCAAAGCATGATACAGTCCAGGGATTCGTCGTCGAAATAGCGGTTCCAGCCTAAATGATGGAACCCCACTCTGCCACCTCTTTGCTTCATACATATCATTCCATGCTTGTACAATCTCATCTATTTTAAAGCCTAGTCCTGGTATAGGTCATAATATTGTCAGCTTGTTCGTCATAAATAATTTATGAAATACTTCAACATTCATTGATAGTACCTTGGATTGCAGTATTATTTGAACAGTGGTTCTTCACCATAACAGCTATATCTGTTGGAGAAGCTCCGGCATGCTCAAACTTTTCAACTGCAACCTCCAAACATTCATGCCAAACAGGCAATCCCAATTTGTATTCCAGGATGGAACGCTCATACAACATGGTGCCCCACAGGAGATTTATCTGTGACCGCACATTAGCAGCCCACTCACTAGCTTCATCTGCCCTGACATCGTTGAATAGTCCATCTAATCCCAGTTTTTGCAGCTGAGCTCCATCGGTTAATGATGTTGAGTGGTCCTTCAACCTTTGCTCTCCTATTGTTTCCCACATCTGCATGCCCTTTTCCATGTTGTCTTCAGCACTGTTATACAGCTGGATAATTTCAGTGGAGTTCCATGTTTCCAAGTCAACCTTGTTGCCAATAGCATAATACCAGGACAATTTTGCCTGCTCAAACAGCTGCTGCCCTAGCGCTAAATAACCTTCATAAAAATCTGGTTTGATCTTCAGAGCTTCTTCGTACTTTCGACCTGCTTTCTTATACTCATTTTGTGCCCAGTCATATGCACTTTTTATCTGTGCAAGCATAGCTTCCTCAGAAGCATCTTCTGTGAGGTACACACCTTTCCGTGCCCTTGACATGTGAACATTTCCCCAGTTAAACAATGCTATCGCAGCCATCTCTTGAAACTTCTCACCAGCTATTTCAAAAAGGCCTTGTGCTTCATCACTTGTAACTGTCTCCTCCATAGCCTCTGAATAAAGTTTCATTCCAAGTTCGTGAAGATCCAAATATTCATCAGAATCCAACCCAACATAGTTCTTGAAAAGCTGCGCAAAGTGGATTATCCAATCATTGATGCAAATAGGTTGTTTGTTTACTTCTTTGCATTTTACTGCATCCCCATTCTCAGAAAATACTCCACTGTGCTTGCTGTTATCATCATGCTCATCCTTGTCAGAAAAGAAGGGGTCCTGATCAGGACTAACTTGTACTATGTATAGTCTAATGGAGCCCTGTGATTCTGCAGATGCTTCTGCCCACCTCAGTTCTTCATCAGTTGTGATTGTGACTAAATCACCTTCCTTGTCTCTGTATTTGATGAGAACTGCTCTGGAGCTTGGGAACCGCTCACGTACAACTTCCCTTACCTGCACAAGACTGCAGTCATATGGCAACTGAGCCCATCTTATATCCTCACCAAAAACCAATTTTACATTTCTCTTCAGCGCTTCTTCCTTCACATCCATGATCTTCTCCTCCACTACCACCTTATCCTCAGCCTTCTTCTCTTCAGGTTTTTGCTCATTGCTCCCCTCAATGGTCTTCTTGACCTCTTCCATGTTACTTTCATCCTCCTCCCTAGTTTCTTCCTGGGTAGTCTTCTTCTCAACTTGCTGGCCTCTTTTTCTCATCTTTCGAGCCTTTTCTTTCAAAACTTTAGGCAATGGAGACACAATAGGTGGTTCAACATAATCTGGTGGCAGCTCAATTAATGTGTCATTCACTTGTAGTCCTTTCTTTTCAAGCACCTCTTTCACCCTTTCTGAAATCTCCAAAGCCATGAGGTTATTTGGCTCCATATTTAGAACTGTGTTAGTATCCCGTAGCGCTAAATCAAGCCGATTCAATGCTTCATAGCACCTCGCCCTCTTCAACAATGCTTTAGAATACTTTGGTGTGACTTCCAATGCCAAATTGCACTCGTGAATTGCACGAGGGTACTCATGTACACCCATTTGCATATAGCAGGCAGCCATGTTGCTACGGAGATAGGAAATATCAATGTGAATTCTTGGAAGCAATTTGAGGGCTTTTTCATATTTCAACATAGCTCCTTCATAATCCCTCTTTTGAAACAAGCGGTTTCCTTCCTCTTTCAATTCCTGCGACATTGCAATAAAAACAGCCGTGTCCTTATCATATGCCCTTGGACTACTACCACCGGCTCTATTTTGCCTAACAGCTCCATCCCCCAATTTGCCTCCAGGCTGCTTCTTCTTCCCAGTCTGCTTCCCCATCACAACAAAAATCCTAAACTAGACTACCTTCTGGACTTCTCTCTCAAGGAGAAAATCACCTAACCAGCCTTTGTCCAATAAGGTCTTAAGACTACAGAACTTGAATTGCCGAAATACCGCTCCCGGCAATTCTAAGATACCAATCTGAAGAAATGCAGCAGGATCTGCAGAAATCCTCCAAACTATAACAATAGATATGAAAAGGACCTCCAAAACCTTAAATTTCCACCAAATTCACTTCAGACGCAAAGCATAAATTAATCCATGGATGCAAAATCACCCAAAGACACTATTACATCACATTTAAGAACTCAATCCAACAGGAACAACAAACTACATAGAGACCTTTCACCGAGAAAACTCTATTATACATAGATTGTACCAGAACAACTTAGAACCTACTTATTCCACCTAAAAGTTTCAATCTTTGACCAAAATATTCCAATTGAATAAACTCACAAATAGACATTAAAAAAAAAAAAAAAAAACAAACTAGACATCAAAATAAAGTCTCTCCGAATCGTACCTCAATAGCAATAATACCAACAATCTCAAGAACCGATTCAGAGAGAGATATAATTACGAAGACCGTTCCTTTATCAATTCCAAGGGTTGAAGAAAGATTCAATTTTTGAAAATTGGGAGGTAAAATACTTAGCTGTGAAGTAATCCTATTGCCAAAGCTGCAAACTTTTCCAGGAAAATCGCCAGATAGATTGCAGATAAAGTTCTTGGCAATTCGCTGTGAGAGAGAGAGAGAGAGAGAGAGAAATGGGAATTTGGTTTTGGTTTGCCTTTGTACTGCACAAGATTGATTTTTCACGTCTAACGTAAGCGCCACAAAAAGCAGAATAAAAAAGGAAAATCCTTTTTATCATATGTTTGCCCTTCGTGTTTTGTGTTTTTATATATGTGTATATATATATACATATATATATATATATATGTATATTTCTTTTTTTTCCTTCTCGAACCGTTATATAAGAACCCGTTTTATGTTTTTTTTTTTTTTTTTGCGTGTAGTTATTTCTTTTAACGTATTACTGCACTGTTCTTATACCAAATTAAAGTGTCACTTGGTCTTTAGGCATTTTCAACCAGAAATGTGAAATCCAAGTGGTAAAATGTTAAATATTGCATCGAAGTGAAGAGATGGGATACAGTCTAAGTTGAAAAAAAGAGCATTAAAAGATGAAATTATGTTTGGGTTTATACCAAAATTCTTAGTTGTCCATAAAAGGAAATGGACTTTTAGTTTAAGAATATAATTGGAGATATTTGTTGATTTTAGTTGAGGTTATAAATTAATGAATTGTTTAAATGTTGTTTAATTGAACTCAAAATAAAAGGTCTTCATTTCTTGAATGATTAAAATGATTTATAAAGTTAGTTAATGGTATCATCTATTTGTGTTAAAAGGAATATAAATATATGTAGTTATTTGTGTAGAAAGTTTACTTATATTTCTTCGTTTCTTTATTATGTTTTTTTTTTTCGTTACTTACTATTTTTATTTGTCTTCTAATTTAAGATTTCTTTATTATTAAGATGAAAATTTTGCAGTTTAAGCAGTAAAGAGCAAGTTGGCCAAAAAAATTTTTAAAAAAAGCAATAAAGAATAAGTTTTCAAGGTACCATATATCATATATTTCTTGCATTGCAAATTGATGGAGTAACACATGTGATTATCTTTCAAATAAAAGAGGAAGAATGGGAAAAAAAATGATTATTTTGGGTTTGAATGGGACCTAAATGGACATTCATTAGTGAAAGTGAAAAAACATTATATGTGAAAATAAATTTATATGAACATATAATTAGTGTTCTATTTTTCATTGCAAAATTTATATGTGATTGAATAACCATATTCCAATTATATGTATTATGTATTTAATGTTTTCATATATACACATGATATGTGTATGCTTTTTGCTAGTTGTTTTATTAAGGACTCGATAATAATCTAGTAAAAAAAAAAGGTTATTTTTTCTAAAACTACAAAAGCTCAACCAAGCATGAACAATGATATACATTTATATATATATATATATATATATATAAAGCAACGATTTTTCTTTTTTCCTTATGTCTTCTATAAATAAATTACAAAAGGAAAAAATGTCTCGCATTCTTAACTTTTTATTTAATTCATTTTAATTTTCAATCTCTTGAAGTTATATCAAATAAATCATTCTATTAGAAACGTATCAATATATAATTAGTTCATATAAATATAAAAAAATCTCTAATATTTACTTTTATATATGAATCAATCCTTAATCTTTTATTTAGTCTATTTTAATTCTTAATGTGTTCAAACATAACGGAAAAATTAATAAAGAGATTTTTTTGTAAATTTATTAAAATATTAAGAATTAAAATGAACTAAATAAAAGATTAAAAATTGATTTATTCATCTAAATAAATGGAAGGAAATGTTTTATATTCTTCCCAATACAAAAATAATTGGTTTTTTTTTTTTTTTTTAAGGAATATGGTTAGAGGAGTGGACGTGGACCCCATGTTCCGTGAATTACAATCCAAGTTCCTCGGGACCGTGTTTGAGGAGAAGAAGGAAAGGTCAAATTGACCTTAGTGCCACAAGACAAACCACCTGGTTCTTGTCCTTGTTCTTGTGCCTTCTTGTGGTGGACGGTCGTTGGGTTGGCTTCCATTTTAACCATTTTCTTAATCTTACAGATGTACGAGGGCTTTGTTAGGTATGTCCAAAAAAACAATCCAATGGGAATGTTATTCACGAAACAAAGAAACCCCAAAAAAATATACTATTGTAAGCTTATTTGATATTTATTATATTTTTTCTTTTATTTTTATTTAAAGAACTTATACTGATGTATTACTCTAAAAAATACAGAATACTTCTGGTTTGGATATATTTTGATTTCTGGGCAAGAGGGGTGATCTTATGAACTCGCCATTTATCATGCTTCTTTTTTTATTTCAAATATTTTCTAATTATGAGTTAATAACTCATATTTGGGTATATCATAAAGCTCTAATATTACCTAGAGCCAAAAAAAAAAAAAAAACAAAAACAAAAACAAAGAGGAAAAAACAGCTCACGGTGAAGATTGCATTACAATTTTGATTATACAAGATTAAATTATTTTCAATTATGCATGTAAGAGCGTTCCATATAGAGAATTAATGATATTGCAATTGATGATATTGCAAATTAAATATTAGATGGGTTGCTATCTTTCTAAAAGGTCAATCCTCTGGTTGGCACTTACGCTGAAATATCTAATTAATATTCTTAATCCTCTTAAGTTTGGTCTATTTCATAAATTAAAATAGAATAATAATTCTTTTATTTTACAAAACTATTTATTGCACTTAGTTTAAGCAATGGCAATTGCCTAAAATTTCTAGTTCGAATACTATAAAATAAAGAATTATAATTCCCTCTTAGGACTAAAGGAATATCAAGTTATAGATTAGGGCAAGTGTTTAGTAGTATTTTAAATATATTTTTAATCTATTATTAATGTTATTTTAAATCTAATCAAATTTACCTATCTATTCCATTATTTAAGAATGCAATTATATTCCTTTTTTTATTCCATTTGGCCAATTGCCCAACCGGATGGTTCAGTTCCTGATTTTGGCCTATTCCCTTCAGTTTTTAAGTGAGAGCATGGTTATTTGTATTAGTATTTTCGATTAATTCTTCCTTCCATTCAAGGTCTGCTTATTGAGTATTCGATATCGAGTAAAGTGTAGGAGCCAAGATAAAAGTTCCAGTAATTTCTTTATTTAGAATATATTTAATTACTTTGGGTGAAAAACAAGAACAACGTATTGAAGTTGAAGGACTCCCTTAAACCAAGAAAAAATAATAGTCAAATTAAGTCCTGCAAAAGAATGATAAACTAATTGGAGTTGTTTGGCCTTGGAAGCAACAACTGAACAATATAAATATTTACAACAATTCTGTCAATGGAACTTTCAGACCCTCTTTTTGGTAGTCGTTCTTCTATAATACAGGTTGTAAGATTCCACTCCTCTCTCAAAAAGGAAGAAAAAACAATAAAAAAGGGAAGCAAAAAAATATATAATAATATCAACTAGTAGCCCCAATCTTCTATGTTTTGTTGGTGGTTATCACTAACAAAATCAGTCGGAATCCAATATTAAAAGTGCGATGACACGCATACAAGTCTGGAGACCTAAGAAGAAATTGGTGGAATTATATAAAGTACACATAATTTCATACATATTGTTGGATAGTTGAAAAGAATATAGTTTGAGTCATAACTCATGATTGTAGCCAGAGATTCCGAAAACTCCGGTTCCAAAATGTTACAGACTGGACCTAGGAGATTTTAATTTCTTTTTACTAGTTGACTTGACTAACAAATTGAGTGATAATTATTGATAGGTTTTACCTTAATGTGGTATATTTAAGTAACATTTAGTTGTAATGATTGAATAAGATAAATATAAGAAGTATTAAACAGTATAAGTATGTTTAGTTTGTACAATACTAAATTCGATATTTATATTAAAAAATTAATTATTTATATTATAAAATAAATATTTTTTTAATATTTAATAAAAATGATATTAATTAATTTAATATTATTAACACGAAGGGATATTTTTAAGTGTATAAATATTTTTATTCTTGTCTAATGAATTTTATTTTTATACCGTGATGTAAATGAAAAAAATTTAGATATTTTGTTTAGTTTATTAACCTAATTTTTTTTTTCCCGATCACCAAGCAAAGTTATAAACTAAATATAGAACAAAATTTTTTAGCCAATCTAATACAATAAAAATTATGTAATAAAATGCTACCTTAATCTATTAAAAAGGTACATAATAAAATTTTAACTAAACATTATATTTCATTCTTTCTTTTTTTTTTTTCCCTTTGTATCATGGTCTTATTGGTGTTCTACACTTCTACTCATAATTTTCTTTAACAAATAATGAATATATTGATAGTTGCAAGATGAGGAATACATCATATATATATATACCCACCATGCTATTGTACTATTCTACCAACGGAATTCTTAACTTAGGATCATAAACGAGTGGAGTCAAGATAATACGATATTAAGTTCGAGCTCGATTTAAAGTGATACTTAACAAAATTTAGCTTAACTCTATAAGATTTTTTTAAGATTGATTTTATATAAAAATATTTTTCTTTTAATTAAATATTAATATACATCTTAACTTTGAACTCGATTCAGCTTCTATTCAAACTCGATCATACTGACAAATAATTTAAGTTAAAATCATGAAACACAAATTCAACTTAATAAACCGTTTGAGTATTTCAAGTTCAAAATCAAACTTAAAGAACCTGCGAATGGAAGAAATTTGACCACGCCCATAGCGTACCTTTCGATACGTGGGACCCTGTAATGTGTCTGCCACTAACAGCTCTGTGCATTATCCTTCACCAACACTAAACTACCTAACCCTACACTAGCGTGTGAACAAAGTAACGAACGATGGCGGGCCGAGGGTCAACCGCCACAAGAATTGGGGGCGGTTTTATAACACCGTCCCGTATGAGGAAAGAAAATAGAAGTGTCCTGGCTGCTCCGTCTAAAGAGAGCTCCTTGTCATTCCATTCACATGTCCCTAGTGTTCAAGCCAGCGGCCGGCTTCTTATCTTGATGTTGACGTTTATGTACACTATTGGAAAATCATTCCTCTTCCCCCTGAAATTTATCCTTCCGGCTGTTGATAAAAGTTTACACAATACTTCAACAGAAAGAAGTTTCTAGTCACACTTCAAAAGTTTGAACTGGTGTAATAAAGATTTATTATCATTTGATATTTCACTGTTGTTGGTGTTTCATTTCTGAGTAAATGAATATTAATATTAATCACTCGTTTAATTCACTTATGGCATATTAAATTTGCTGAATAGAGTTCTTAAGGAATAAAATGTACAAGTGATAAATATTATTTTATTTAATTACATTAATAATAGATTATGAAGATATCCAAAAATATCAGTACACCTTATCTTGTCTATGACGTGGTTTTTCGTGCTAACTATAACCATTCCTTTGATCTTATAAAGAAATTACAATTTATTATTTTTCCATAAATGTGATTTTTGCGGAGTAACTATTTTGCAAACTAAATACAACAATAATCTTGTAGGAGAGTAATGACTACTTCATCCTACCCCTTATAAGATTAACCTAATGTATTGATAACTTAAAAAATCTAATCAAATCTTAACCGAAGCATTATTACTTCCATAATTTGACCTAACCTTAGATACTCAAAATCAAAAACATTACTAAAGAACTAATATGGACCAACAGATTTCCTTTGATACCAAAATCGGATATGGTTCCTATTTCTCTATTTGATCGGCATCTTAGAAAGAGATAAGACAAAGCCCCCGACAACAACATCATTAACTCAACCCACTACAATAGCTTCTAATTTAACATATCCAACTTAATCGCGAGGGAGAGAGAGAGAGAGAGAGATACAGAGAGGGAGAGAGGAGGGGGGCATCATAAGGCCACAAGTCTAAATGGCCAAAAGTTAAGGAGATAGAAGTGCAAATTTCTCGTATTTAGTTTAAGTACATAAGGTTTATAAGATGTTTGATGTGAACACGACATGCGCCATGTACTTTGCGTGAAAAGTATTTTTGGAAGTTTTAGACTTGGCAATGTCGAACAAGGAAGGGACGATTTTAGATGGAACTAAAGAGAGGGCAATGGCAAGCACAGCGAGTTCATTTATGTATTTACAATTGGATAGACTATGTATATTAAGCGGAACCCCAATATATAGTATTCAAAGAGTTTCAAGGGTTCTCCCTTTAAAGTAGAAGAAGTTCTCTCCTAATGAGATATCCATCGTCTTATTTCCATCTCTTCGTAATAATAAGATCTTTTGGGTTTGTTCATCGAAACAGTTAATCATTAATGCCATATAGATGGGATGGATGGGCTTAAATATATAACAAGTCTCCATAAACATACATTTACTAAGAATTGGTAAAATTACGATTTTATTCTTAATGACCTCAGATCCGTTAATAAACTCAAATATTCATATTAACTCATCTAGCCATACCGATACAAACATATTTGTTTCAATTGAATGGCATGTGTAGAGATGTGTAAGTAAGTTAAATGAACTAACCCGACTCAGCTTATTATATCTTGCAAGTTAAACAGGTTAGACTTATTTAACCCGTTTTTTAAACATGTTATAAAACCTTAACCAAAACCTATTTAAAAAGTAAATTAAACGAGTAAGTCCGTGAGTTAAAGGTATAAATTTGTTAAAAGAGCTGACTTATTTTGGCTAACAAGTTAAACGAATCAAGCTCATTTGACTTACTTTTTAAATTGATAAATAAAAAAAAAATTCTTAACACAAACCCATTTAAAAAGTAGGTTAAACAGATCGATCTGCGAGCTAAAGTCCACTTGTACATCTCTAGATATGCGTTTAATAATTCCTTGAGGCAAAAGAAAAAAAACAGAAGAAGAAATTATCTCATCTACACCCAAAATAATTCGACCCATAGGTTGATTTCACCCAAGCACCTTCTTTTATATTTAAATTTTAAATACATAGCATATTTAAGAACACAACGGGTGTAGTAATATTTATTTTCATTTTGTTGGATACATGAAAAGGGACTTCATTTAAGAAGACAGAAAGTTCTCCAAAGTATGTCTATGAACTCTATGGCATCAAAGTCCAAGTAGAGTACAGTCATTGCATATTAATAATACGTAATAGCTACACAAATCAAGCATAATTTTGTACATTGAATTCAAAATAGGTTATGTATTATCCCATGTGGTTCTCAAATAGTAGTTCCGATTGTATAAATTCCCGTTTATGCATACATATGAAGGTAATTTCTACTAACTAGAGGGGTGTATGTGCAATACTGGCATATTGGCAAAATAAAACTGTGATTTTAACTCGTGCCAAATCTGATCGAGGCAAGAATTGATAGAGTTTTTAAGTAAATTATCGTTGAAAAACTTAACATGTCGAAGCAAAGGTATCCCATTTAACAAAGACCTGACTGGTCCTCTACTCTTTATCTGTTAAAATCAATTCGCTTAATCTGATATCAGTGGATAATGTATACACTTTATATATATATAAAAAAAAAGCTTGAACTCAAAAATATAAAAAAATGCTGATAATATATATTAGTAAAATTAAAATTATAATAAATGTTTCAAAGAAAAAGTCCTTACAGTATTGGTTAAATAAAAAATATAATAAATTTTTCAAATAATAAAAATGTTGGGCTATTAAAATAATGAATAAATAAAAAAATAGTAATGTAAAAGTAAAGTGTGATAGAAAATGGCAATTATATAATTTAACACAACTATTTATAATTTTTTTTAACTATTATGTCAACATATTTAATAATTAAAATTATAAGATACCAAATTATTAGTTATGAGTAGTTAAAAAAAAAAACCTTACCCTTTAACATAATAGATGTAAAATTCAAAATTCCCATTTGACTCCCATCTATATAGCTAAACCACCTTGCCATAGGCCTTTGTATAACAATCCTAGGTTAAAAAAAAAAAATTAGAAAAATAGGAGAACAAGATGTTTTTGGTATGACCAAAGTTAAAATATGAGATTAATGGCTGAAATAAAGGCATTTGGGATAGATTATTTGTCCATTTAAATGACCTCATAGGCCCAATAAGTGGATCATATATGTACCTCTATATGCCATATAATTGTGTGCCTTACGTACTTATACTCTTTCATATCATAACATAATGTGCCCGCTTACTTATTAGTCTGCATGCCCATTTCTTTTGTTTGCCATGCGTTAACTATTTTTTTATTTGGATGACGTGTCTAGACATTCTACATGCCTTTAGATGGGCTCAGTTGCCTCTATCACTTACATCTTCGGAAATTTACCTTTTTCTTCGGTAAGTGTTTATTTAATTTTTGTTAGAAATTTAATGGTATAAGAAAGCTGAAAATATTTGCATTCCATATTTTGTTTTTAATAAGATATTAAGTTACAATCGACAAGTTTAGAAAAGAACAATTGAAAATAAAAAAAAAAAATTGACATATTATTGGAGTTTTACATTTTACAAGATAAAAAATGTACATTAAAATAAAGAAAATAATACATATCAAATTACTATAAGTAGTGAGATAAAGAAAGAATATGTATCAAATTAATTAGATGTGATGTAACTATTATGACCTAACCGCACGTATAAGTAGTGAGATAACTTGATTTCCTATATGTCCTTCTATGGCTCGAAATTTTTAAATTTGACCTCTTAATAATTTGTCACATTTCAATAAAAAATATACATCAAATTACTATAAGTGGCATCCTCTAACTACATTGGTTAAAAGAAGCTTGACATTGCTACAACACCCTCAAAATCGTAGAACTCATTTAGATTAACAAGATTGTATTTTCGTTTTGACAACACATCTTGTGTAGTAAGGTATTAATTAAAGAGAATGAGCATAGGAGTTGTGGAAAGTGGATCTCATAGTTCTAATGGAATGGATGGAGAGGAGGAAAGGAAATGAACACCACTATTACACTTTGAATGTCAAGTGGCTTGCTTCTCCTTAATTTAGCAAGAAAATCCTCGTCTTTCCATGTATAGGATGGGAGAAATGAAATAATGAGAAAAAGCTTTAAGCTTTTCAATAAACAGTGTTGATACTTTTAAACATAAAAACAATAAGTACTAATAATTTTATAAGGATTTCAATCATATCTAAAAGGTACCACCTCTTAGTATTCCATCAAAGTGGAACTTGACATTTGAAATGTTCATAAGGATCCAAAGGTTAAAGAAGTTTGACCATATTTCATGATATCTATATTAGTAATGCTTGTAGCCCTAACATTACTCAAATGTTGAAGGAGGATAAGAGAACATGTAAAAAGATGTAGGAAATTCTCAAAGTGTTGATTAAATCAACAAACCACTGGTTAGCTTCCTACCAGCCCACGAGTAATGTACTTCCTTACCTTATCAACATTTTGGTCATGCTAGGTTCATATATTGGTGATTTAGAGTGCTATAATCTATCATAGCTATTATGAGCCCTTAAAATCGTTTTTAGGATAAACGTATTCATATTTAAGGTCTCTAGGGAAAAATAATCCGATTAAGTTTAAATTTTACAACTAAGTAAGAAAAGCTACTTAAAGTGACCCAACAAAGTTAGATTTAAAAAATAATATCATAAAAACCTAATTTTAACCTTAAAAACACAATTATTCAAAATAGTGTAAAACTCTTCAGAACCCTTAAAACCAAACCTAAAACGCAATAAAGACTTAAAGATAGGTTATTTAAGTTGTAAAAAAAGAATAATATAGCATAATATACTATATGAATATAGGTATGTTTTGATGAATATACTCAATATATATAATAAATATACTTGTAAATTAACTTAAAATTATACAATTATACGTAATAAGCAATAAATTTGAAAAAATTAAATAGGAAGAATATCATAAAAATAAAAGACATGCTAGGAACATGATTACATGTATATAAGTACTCATTACATGCAATATATATATAGTATATATACCCGAATATTAACAAAATAATTAAATATTAACATAAAATATCAAAATACCTTAAAATATCATCTAAAAAAATATAAAAAATAGGAAAAACAACTTGGATTCACTAGAAAATGATATGGAGCAACTTAAAAAGAATAAGCAGTTGCATTAAAAGCAAATAAATAAAAAAATGACACCTATTACTTGTAATTTTCTTAAAATAATAACTAAATAAATAAAAAATAATTACTTAATGGTTAAGAAAAAATTACAATTGACCTAAACTACTAAATAAGACTATTAGGATCAGATTATACACTCTAGACATTTAAGACATTTCAAGAAAAATTAGAAGAAATTAGGAAAAAAATAGAAAAAACAAGAGAGAAAGTTACATCCTTCCAATTCCTAACCCAACTAACCACCTGACAACAAACCTCACCAGCCAACAATAATCCACCCACAACCTAACTCCACTAACACACTCCTATCAATTGTTAGCTACTATAGCTCCAACAAAAGGTTAGTTAAATTCTTGCCCTGTTTTTCATATATTTTCTAAAAATAATAAATAATTCTAGAAAATTATAAAAAAATTAATTCTGTAGCTATTTTAAGTATAATTTCATGATGTAATTTTATTTTTTCAAAATTATGAATATTTTATAAACTTGCTTAATAAATATACTATTCACTCAAATTTTGACTTTTAAAATAAATGTAATAAATGATGTTATTTCAAGCTCACAATTTTTATATAGAATACATATTACTTATAGTTTATTGCTATGTAGCCCAATTTCGATTTTATATATATTTAGCATTTGTTGTATTTTTAGGCCCTAAAAATAGTAAAAAATAGGGTAATTTGTGAATTAAATTGATTTTAGGTGAAATAATTAATAAAATTAAGATCCAATTAGTCTTAGATGTTCATAATGATGTCAAGACAAGTTGAAATTAACTTGGTATAAAAATCATATTATTTGCTCAATTAACTGTGATTTAAGTAATTTTATGTATATAAGCCATAAACTCAATTGAATGAAACAAGTTACTAATTGAGCTCTATATATTTTTTTGACTCTATAGGAATTTTTGTAAGATTATTTGATGACCCGTGCTATTTATTATGAAATTTCTTAAGTAAATTGCTTAAATTTAATGATCAAGATGTATGATTAATAGTAATTGATTAAAACATATTAATTGTTTGATTAAATCATGCTTGAACATAACTTGATCAATTAGGATTATTCATTGTTATATTTCATACTATTATAGACATCAAGTTATGATATATACATGCTAGGATTCAATAATGTTTGATTTATCATATTTTATCCAAAAAAAATTATGTAACAATATATTTTATTTACATAATATGATATCAATGTAGTATTATTTGATATATAGCTTTACCTATGTATTAGGATTAGAAATACCCCTTAGGAATTATCTTTTGAATAAAATCTATAACCTATATTGTTGAGTTTGGATGAATTCTATGATACCGACCTTATTACGATTAATTAACTTTAGATAATTTAATATAGCTTAATAATAACATAAAGTATATGTGTATGTAATGTATAGGTATAACATAATATATACACACACTACTCTATTGAATAGTTGGATAAATAATATCTTAACTAAGTACTAGATAAAACCTTAACATTTTCATAAATCTTACAAAAACTAAATACGAGCTTTGGTATATATAGGATTTCCAAGCGAGTGAAGTATTGACGTTCCAAACTTATGGACTGAGCTTCAATATAAGTAAGTGGAATTTGTGGAGACTGGAGTATATACTTGCTTGTGGTTATAAGTAGTGGTTTGTGTGCATGCTATGTCAGTGCTTGGTCAACTAAAATGCTAATTGGTAGTTGAGCTATATATTATGCTATGTTGTTTGACCTTATTTAATATGCTGCGAATCGGTTGATCACGCTTGACCTGACTAATTGAAACTCAAACTAAATCTATAAATGGACATGCATTGCATCCCACTAAGGGACGGTTAGGTTTCTTCGGCTAAATTTTGACACCTTCAACAAGGTTGTAATGATCTAGCCTTTTCCCATCCTTAGTCCAATTAAGTGACAAGAGAAGAGGTCATGACATGGTTAGAGGCATTAGGTCGAAAGTAGTCATGAGCGGAACGAGAGCTTCCATTACATAAGCCCAGAACTAGCCATGGGAGGGCCCCATGACCTTTATGATTGGCATTGTAGCCATCATATTGCAACTCTTCAACCCGGGTTAAAGCATGTAAAATTTCTCTAACCTCATAACAAATTGGATAATGTCATGCAAATGATACATTGCTTGTTTATGCATTGCATGTAATAATTACTTAATAACTTAGTTGTACTGTTCCATTTGTATATGCCTTTTACCTCTCGCCCCTTACTAAGGTGTGGTTTACTCACTCCCCTATAGATTTGCTTATAGGATTTAAGTAATCATACCGTGTGACAATCACCTCTAGGTGTACAAAAAGGGTGTTTTTGGGCTTGAGTGAGGCGATACTGTTAAGGACTATATTTTGGAACTTTTTGGTTTCTATGAGATCAATTAGGTCATCTTTGCAATCTAGTTGAATTCCTAGTTTTGAGTTGTATTTCATACTTATGTACTATTATAAATACTCTATACTTAATCTTATTGTAAATACAAGTTATTATAAATATAAATGTCAATATATCCGTAGAACTATGAATGTTTCAAAATGGTTTGTCGTATGAGCCTTATGTATATCAAGGTTATGTTAGTGACTAAGTGGAGAATTTCTAGCATAAAATTAATATACACAACAAACTATTATGAACTGACAACATTCAGGGGGTGACAATTCTTGATTGGTATCAAAGCATCGTTCATAGGACCCGTCTCTAAAGCATATAAGTTAAAATTTGTTAAATCATATAAGACAAGTGAATGTAGGTAGTAAATGGCTAATAAAAGCTTTAGATGTAGAATATATATATATATATATAAATGTATGATTAGTAATACATAGGAATGAATATATGATTACTTGAACTTTTTAATGTACTGATTGTTGTTTTATTTAACAGAATCATAAAACTTTACTTTGGAATGCTTAGGTGACTTTTGAATGGAATGGGGGAGAAACTCCTATAGATTATAGGATTAAAATGCAATATTTACTCTTGCACATGGCTGACTGGCACATGTTTGTAACTATAGATGATATCATTGACAACTATTTTAGGAGATTATCCTATAGTTTGTAGGATCACTACTACCTTATGATCTTCGGGTTAGAACATCACTATGATCAATATATCGCGATTGTAGCTTTTGAGGATTCATATTTGTAGATACTGGTGATAGTATCTATGATGATGCTTATCTTATACTTACTAGCTAGAATTGAACTAAGTCAACCTTATCGTATAGGTTTTGACCAAGCCCCTCCAGGAATATTTCATATCTTTAGGTTATATCCAGAGGGAATTGTGGACTGGTTCCTTCGATCACCCTATCCCTTACTTGAGGAGTACGATGCATCGCTTAATCTATTTAACCCTAATGAAGATGTAATAAAAGTAGTTCCCCAAGGTGAACTGGCTGATGAACCTATAGAAAATCCTATGAACAATGAACCTGTAGAGCTAGCAGACGATCCATAGGAGGAGGACCCTGAAGAGGACTTACCAAACGATTCGAACGAGGCACCAGCTTAAGATGTAGCTAATGAAGAATAAGTAAGCCATAATAATGCGCAAGAAGTTGTAGTAATACCTAATACCTTAATAATCATACAAATCAATTTAGGTAATGAGATCAATGATGAGACAGACAATAGGTCTAGCACTATAAGGTGAGATGTAAATTAGGTTCCTTTAGAAGACTTATTGACTTTCATTAGTTCTGGTGATGCCAATAACTAGTAGATCATTGGTATGACGCAACTAGCAATAAGAAGGATAATAGATAGTAGAATTCTTAATGTCTTAGGCAAATTTTGATGTACCCTATTTCTTTTTAACGTAACCTGACATTTTGATGTACTTCTACTTTTCTTATGTTTTCGGTTTCCAGATTAGATGTATAGGTTTAGTATATGTAATCTTTTATACCAAGAGTTGTAAATGTCGAGTTTGTACAAATCTTTTGTATGTAATCTTGTAAATATTGAGTTATACTTTTACTTTATCATCTATATATAGAAGCAGTATCAATGTATATCAAATATTATGTTATTAGTGGATTTGTAGTAATTAGTATCTTTTCATACTATGAATTAAGAATGGATATCTGCTAAATACATTGATCGTATAATGTGTTAAGCAACATTCAGTAATTATGAATAATTGCATATTGTCCTTAACAAATGCACTTATGGGAAAAAATTATGAAATTGTAGGGTTAATAAAAAATACTAACTTAGACATAAAATCATTACTGAAGCTGGAAATTGTAATAACAATCAAACTCAAGCTACCACAAGCCAAATACCACCACCAACTGCCCTTATTAGGAATAACTAACTAGAAATGGATAGCCACCCCCACCTTCCAACCAAACACTACCCCTACAGCTCTTACACCTACCACAACGGAGCTTATGCTCACAAATATGTACATAATGATTCAGTAACAAGGTTCTTTGTTACAACATCTATTTACCAGGGGTAATCTAATAGATAAAAGACCTTAGGAGTTGGACCTTAGGAGAAATAAGCTTTTGGATGCAAACCATCTACTTAACTTCATTGAGGCTAATTGGTATTTTAACGGAGACACTAGTAAGCCTATGGAAGTAGATGATTAGTTAGCTCAAATAAAGCACAATCTTATCGCTTTTCAAATACTAAATCATTAGAAAGTATCATATGGAATGTATATGTTAAGGGTACGAGCTTGCATTTGGTAGGATTCAAAAAATAGCTGACTTAGAGGACCGATTACTTGGAAAGTGTTTAAGGATGAATTTAGATAAGAATTCTTTTTAGAAAGTATTCAGTTGAAGATGCTTAAGGATTTATTTACCTTAAAGAAAAAGAACATTAGTGTAACCCAATATGAAACTATGTTTAACAAATTATTTCAGTACACACCATCCTTGTATAAAGATAATGCACATTTGAAGAAAACTCTGTTTATCCGAGGATTTGATCCTGTAATGCAGTGTAGGCTTTAGGATTGTGATTTGCTTACCTATAATGATGTGATAAAGAAAGCTCGGAGATTGGAGAATAATTGCCTAAAAATGCTATCACAGCTAAATAGGAAAGTAAGCAGTGAATCTTAATCCATATTTCCTTTTAGAAGACCCTATCCAGGTGCTAGTAGTTTAGGTCAACAAAAGAGACTAGCTGTCGTAGCAAGTAATCTCACTCAGCCTATGTGGATAAGGAATATTTATGATAGAAGTGGTAATGCAAGGTGTTGGAAGTATGGTGCTAGCCATTATCCTAAGCATTGTAAGCAACTAAAAGGAAAATGCTATATGTGTAGCGAAGAAAGTCATATAGTTAGAAATTGTCCCGAGCTAAAGAATATTAAGTATGGATGATGTGGACAAAAGGGACATTTTGATCGCTATTGCCTACAGTTTGGCCAAAGTTCTAGGAAAAGGGAGAATACCACCCAATAGGTAGGAATTGGGAATGCAGGCAAATCTAGTGCAACCACTACTCTTACAAGGGTATTTGCTATTGAGAGTGAGGATGAAGTGGAGGAATTTGATGACTTACTGGATAGCTATTATGGAGATGATGAACTAGAAGAATTTATGAACCTGGAGGATGGAATAGACAAAGGATTGGTGATAGGTATGTAACTTATCCTAGACTTTAATTTTGATTTATAATATGATCAATATGGAATGATTTGCACTTTGGGAGATGCATACTTTTGAAATCACAAATTGATTAAGTGTATGATGATATTGTTTGGATGAATTTTAAATGACTAAGATAGTTGCATATTTTAGGAGAAATATAAATAAACGAACAACTTGCCTTTGCCCTATTCGATACAGGAGCATCATATTCCTTTGCTAGTCAAAACTTTATATTAGGGAATGGAATTGATGTAATTGAAGTAGATATAACCCATCAAATTAGAACTTCTACCAAAGAAAAAGTGTCAACTTGAAAGGTTGTAGATAATGGCCAAATTAAGATATAAGAGGCTAAGTTCCCAATTCATTTAATATTATTACCTCTACAAGGTTATGATATTATTGTTGGAATTGATTGGTTATCAAAACATAACGCAAAGGTGGATTGTCAATGTAAGAGTATTAGTTTGAATGAAGGAAGCCTGATATTTCAAGAGAAAGGGAGCAAAGGTAAAACCACCAGGTCAACAATTATTGAAGCTAATGAGAATGTTAGGGAAAATGAAGGGAACTGGCAGTTTTGTTAGATTTTTGCAATAGAAGAGAAGAAGGAAACTTCAAAAATATCTAATATACCTATTGTATGCGAGTTTTTAGATGTATTTCTTGAAGATCTATCTAGATTAGCTTCGCATAGGGAGTTAGATTTCACTATTAAATTAGTGCCTAAGATGGAACCTATATCTAAGATGTTATATCAGATGGCACCAACTAAGCTTCAAGAGTTAAAGAAGCAACTGCAAGAACTCCTAGATAAGGGTTTTATTAGACCAAGCATATCCCCATGAGGAGCCCTTATGTTGTTTGTGAAAAAGAAAGATGGTACATTGAGATTACATATCAATTATAAGGAGATTAACAAAGTCACTATTAAGAATAAATATCCATGAGCGATTATATTTTCGTAAATCGATTTTAAGTCGAGATATCATCAACTCAAGGTGAAACCTGAAAAAGTCCCTAAAGCTGCTTCTCATACATGATATGAGCATTATGAATTTCAGGTTATACCATTTAGATTAACTAATGCTCCAACAGTATTTATGGACTTGATGAATAGGATATAGTATATTTGGATAAATTTGTGGTTGTTTTCATTGATGATATATTGATATATTCTAGAAGTAAGGAAGAACACACTAAGCACTTGCGATTAGCCTTACAAAAGTTAAGAGAGAATAAGTTGTATGGAAAGTCATTTAAATATGAATTCTGGTTAGACAAGATCTCATCCTTAGGTCATGTTATGTTTAGAGAAAGAATCTTGGTAGACCTAGAGAAGATCAAATCTATAACTGAGTAGAAGCAATAAACAACTATCATAGAAATTCAAAGTTTCCTTAGATTGGTTGGCTATTATAAACGATTTATAAATGACTTCTCAAAGATAGCTAAGCCTTTAACTCACTTAACTCAAAAAGAAGTAAAGTTTGAATAGGATGAAGAATGTGAAAGAAGTTTCCAGAATCTTAAGGATGAACTAATTAAGGCCCCAATACTGACATTGTCGGACTTAAGCAAGCCATATAGTATATACAGTAATGCTTCACATAATGGGTTAGGATGTGTTTTGATGCAAGATGAAATAGTTATAGCATACACATTATGACAATTGAGACTACATGAGAAGAATTACCTTACTCATGATCTTCAATTGGCTGCAATAGTCTTTGCACAAAAAATTTGAAGACATTACATATATAGGCAACATTATGAGATATATACTAACCATAAGAGTCTAAAATACCTTTTCACTTAAAAAGAATTGAATTTACAGCAACGGAGATGGTTAGAATTGATTAAAGATTATGATTTAACCATCAATTATCACCCTGAAAAAGCTAATGTGGTAGCTAATGCACTTAGTCGCCGAAACTATGGATAAGTTATATCTTATCTCACTACATAATAGGAGTTGATCCAAGAGTTTGAAAAGTTGGAAATAGGATTCAAGTGGCATGACCCTAATATGTGTTTGATGAATTTAACAATCCAACCAACTTTGCTTGATAGAATCAAAGAGTTATAAGATGAAGATGAAGAATTAAAGCTAATCAAGTTTAGATTAGTGCATAAAGAGGAATTACATGTCTTCAAGATAGATGAAATAGGGGTACTAAGAATTAAAGGACAAATCTGTGTACCCTAAGTTCTTGATTTAAAAAGAGAGATAATGGATGAAGCACATACTTTTGGGTATACATTGCATCCAAGTGGAAACAAAATATACCAAGACTTGAAGTATACTTTTTGGTGGCCAGGGATGAAGAGAGATGTGGCATAATTTGTTATGAAATGTACAATGTGCTAGTAAGTTAAAGTCAAGCACCAGAGACTAAGAGGCACATTATAACCCTTAAAAGTACCATAATGAAAGTAGGACCACATTACAGGAGATTTTGTTATTACCTTCCCTAAAACATGAGCAAGACATGATTCAATATGGGTGATTGTTGATAGATTGATCAAATGAACCTAACTTATATGTATAAGAGATTGTTAAACTACATAGAGTACTACTCAGTGTAGTTTCTAATAGGGACACTTGATTCATGTCTAAATTTTAGGAAAGCTTATATTAAGCCCTAGGTACTAAATTGAAGTTCAATACTCAATATCATCCCCAATCGGATGGGTAATCTAAAAGGATTATTCAAACTTTAGAGGATATGTTGATAGAATGTGCATTAGAATTTAGTGGAGAATGGGATAGACATTTACCATTAGTAGAGTTCGCTTATAATAATAGTTATCAAGCAACCATACAAATGGCCCTATATGAAGCTTTGTACAAGCGAAAATGTCAATCTCCTTTGTATTGGGAAAGTGAAGAGTATGTGGTACTAGGACCTGACCTGATATCTCAAATAAATGAGAAAGTATAGATAATTCGACAGAGGGGAAAGGAAGCCTAAGATGGATATGGCAAATATGAAAAGAAGACCATTAGAATTTGAAATTGGAGATCATGTATATGTAAAGATAAGCCCATTTAAAGGACTTAAGTAAGTCGAATATAAAGGGAAATTGAGCCCAAGATATATAAGACCCTTTGTAATACTAGAGGAAGTGAGCAAAGTATTGTATCAACTTACCTTACCACTAAGCCTATCTTGATATCATGATGTATTCCATGTCTCGATGTTGAGGAAATTTGTCAAGAACCTTAAAGCAATAATGGAATTGAAACCTGTAGAGTTTCGAGAAAATTTGACTTTTGAAGACAAACCTATCAAAATACTGGATAATTGAGTTTAGAAGTTAAGAAACAAAAAATTGGAGTACGTTAAGGTATAGTGGGGTAGCGGTTCAAAAGGAGAAGCAACTTGGGAACTAAGAGCTAAGATAGAGGTGAAGTATTCATGGCTCTTTGAAATCACAAGTCAGTGATCTTTTGTTGTAAATCTAAATTATCTTGCAAGTATTTGACTCTATGATTCTAGTTACGAGAATTTTTGAGGAAAAATCTTTTTCTAAGATGAGGTGAAAATGTGAGCCCCAAAAATAGTTTTTAGGACAACTGTTTTCGAATTTAGGGCCTCCAAAGAAAACTAATTCAATTAATTCCAAACTTTATAACTAAGTTAGAAAAATTAGTTGAAGTGGCTTAGTAAAGTTACATTTTAAAAATAATGTCCTAAAAACCTAATTTTAGTCTTAGAAACACAATTATTCAAAATAGTGTAAAACTTGTTGAATCCTTGAAACCAAGCCAAACATGCAATGAGGACTTAAAGATAGGTTATTTAAGTTATAAAAAGGAATAATATAATATAATATACTATATGAATATAGGTGTATTTTTATGAATATACCCGTAATATATAATAAATATAACTGTAAATTAATCCGAAATTATATAATTATATATAATAAGCAATAAATTTGCAAAAATTAATAGGAAGAATGTTATAAAAATAGAAGACATGCTAGAAACATGATTCAATGTATATAAGTACTCATACACATAATAGATATATATAGTATATATATCTGAATGTTAATAAAATCATTAAATATTAACATAAAATACCAAAATACCCTAAAATATCATCTAAAAAATATATTAAAAAAAAGTAAAATGAATTGGATTCACTAGAAAATGACATGGAGCAACTTAAAAAGAATAATCAACTGCATCAAAAGCAAATAAATAAAAAAATGACACCTCCTACTTGTAATTTTCTTAGAATAATAACTAAATAAATAAAAAATAATTACTTAATGGTTAAGAAAAAATTACAACTGACTTAAACTACTATAAGTAGGATTCTTAGGATTAGATTATACACTTTAGACATTTAGGACGTTTCAAGAAAAATTAGAAAAAACTAAGAAAAAAATAGAAAAAACAAGGAAAAAATAGAAAAAATAGGAGAGTAAGTTACACACTTTTAGTTCCCATCCTAACCAACCACCTGACAACGAACCCTACTAGCCATTAGCTATTGTAGCTCCGGCGAATGGTTAGTCAAATTCTTGTCCTATTTTTCATATATTTTCTAAAAATATTAAATAATTCTAGAAAATTATGAAAAATTAATTCCTAGGCTATTTTGGGTATAATTTCATGATGTAATTTTATTTTTGAAAAATTATGAATATTTTATATACTTGCTAACAAATATACTATTCACCTAAATTTTAATTTTTAAATAAATGTACTAAATGATATTGTTTTAAGCTCAAAATTTTTCTATAGAGTACATATTACTTATAGTTTATTACTATGTAGCCCGATTTGGATTTTATATATATTTAGCATTTATTGTATTTTTAGGCCCTAAAAATAGTCCAAAATAGGGTAACTTATGAATTAAATTGATTTTCAGTAATAATTAATGAAATTAGGATCCAATTAGTCCTAAATGTTCATAATGATGTCAAGATAGGTTAAAATTAATTTAGTGTAAAAAGCATATTGTTTGCTCAATTAACTGTGATTTAAGTAATTTTATGTATATAGGCGATAAACCCAATTGCATGAAACAAGTTACTAATTAAGTTCTATATATTTTTCTAAGTTTATAGGAATTTTTGTAGAATTATATGATGACCCGTGCTATTTATAATGAATTTTATTAGGTAAATGGCTTAAATTTAATGATCAAGATGTATGATTAATAGTAATTGATTAAAACATGTTAATTATTTGATTAAATCATGCTTAAACATACCCTAACTAGTTAAGATTATTCATTGTTATATTTCACACTATTGTAGACATCAAGTTATGATATATACATGCTAGGATTTAATAATATTTGATTTATCATATTTTATCCAAAAAAATTATGTAACAATATATTTTATTTACATAATACGATATTAATGTGGTATTACTTGCTATATACCTTTACCTATGTACTAGGATTAGAAATATCCTTTAAGAATTATCTTTTGAATAAAATTCGTAACCTGTATTGTCGAGTTTGGATAAACTCTACAATACTAACCTTATTGTGATTAAGTAACTTTAGATAATTTAATATAGCTTAATAATAACATAAAGTATATGTGTATGTACGTGTGTGTGTGTGTGTACATGCATGCGCACACGTGTATGCATACGTATGTGTATGTGCGTGCGTATATGCGTGTGTGTATACGTATAACAATATATATACACACACTACTCTATTGAATAGCTAGATAAATGATATCTCAACTAAGTACTAGATAAAACGTTAACATGTTTGTTAATTGTACAAAAACTAAATATGAGCTTTGGTATATATAGGACCTCTAAGTATGTGAAGCATTGACATTTCAAACTTGTGGAGTGAGCTTTAGTAGAAGTAAGTGGGATTTGTGGAGATTAGAGTATATGCTTGCTTGTGGTTGTAAGTAGTGATTTATGCACATGTTATGTCTGTGCTTGGTTACTGAAATGCTGATCGGTAGTTAAGCTATATGTTACTTTACGTTGTTTAACCTTATTTAGTGTGCTTCAAATTAGTTGATCACCCTTGACCTGACTAATTGAAACCCAAACTAAAACTATAAATGGACATGCATTGCATCCTACTAAGGGATAGTTAGGTTTCTCCGACTATATTTGATGAGTTTGCAGTGACCTAGCCTTTCCCGATCCTTAATTGAACTAAGTGAAATGAGAGAAGGTTGTAGCAAGGTTGGGGGCATTGGGTCAAAGGTTATCACAGATAGAGTAGGAGTAAGAGTATCTATTGCATAAGCTCAGAATTAGCCGTAGGAGGGTCTCATGGCCTTTATAATTGTCATTGTAGCCATCACATTACAACCCTTCAATCGAGGTTAGAGCAGGTGAAATTTTTCTAACCTTACGACAAATTGGATAACATCGTACTGATAACACATTACATGTTTATGCATTGTATATAATAATTACTTGAAAACTTGGTTGTATTGTTCCACTTGTATATACTTTTTACCTCCTACCCTTTACTAAGTTATAGTTTGCTTACTCCTCTATGGATTTGCTTGCAGGATCTGAGTAATTATGTTGTGTGACGATCATCTTTAGGTGTACAAAAAGGGTATTTTTGGGCTTAAGTAAGGCGATACTATTAAGGACTATGTTTTGGAACTTTTTGGTTTCTGTAGGATGAACTAAGTCATTTGAGCAATCTAGTTGGATTCCTAGTTTTAAGTTGTATTTCATACTTATGTACTATTATAAATATTCTATATTTAATCTTATTGTAAATACAAGTTGTTATAAATATAAATGTTAATATATCCATGGAATTGTGATTGATTTAGAGCGGTTTGTTGTATGAACCTTATATATATCAAGGTTATATTAGCAATTGAGCAGATAGTTTCTAGCATAAAATTGATATACACGGCGGACTGTTATGACTTGATAGCGTTTGAGGTGTGACAATTACAATAGTAGAAAAAATACACAATTATGTCTACCCCTTTCTTCACTTACTATTGCAAAGATAATGAATCTATTGGTTTAAGTTTTGTGTTAAAGCTCTCCTCGAGTACTTAAATAGTGTTCTAGAACAACAAATGCTGTAGAGTATGTTGCTATATATTATCAAGAGGCATAGAGTTTGTTTGGTGACTTACCAAATATATAAGGAATGATGGTAGCAACAATCCTTAGCAAGCATTTAATAAGTTCGCATGCCTTGTCTTTCCAAAGAAGTAAATGGATTATGCAATGAAGCTAAGGTGCTAAGGGTGATACTAATGCTGGCTTTGAAGCATATAGCGAAGTATTGGTACATTTGGCATAAGAAGTGGAAGAGAAGGTAGAAGGGTAAATTTGGTATTCTTACTCGGTGGTCAAATAAGATGTACATATTTTTTTATAACTTCCCTATAGGCTTTTGGCACCTCTAATTTTGATGGTCTTACTAAGGTTAGCTTTTAGCCGGAGCGTTCTAAGTCCTTAAAATTTATTGCTTTTCACTAAAGCTCTAAACCATCATAAGTTTCTTTGTGCCTAAAGGACTAAAGAGATGCTGACTATAAAAGATAAGATACTTGAACTCTAGTTTCCTAACTCCAATTGGAGGAGCTCATAATCACTAATCAATGAACAATCAAAGGTGGATGTAGAGGATTAATTTCACATTATGATGGGTTTCCTTTTTTGTTTTATCTATCTATATCTATTCTACTATAATATTAAAGCGAAGTAATTTTTTTTAGAGTTATAAAATTTCTTTCAGTTTTGATATTACCAAATTGCCCCTACATGCTTATTAGTTCTTAATAAATCATCAATATGTTAAGGTTATTACTAAAAGAAAAAAAAAAAAACTTTGCATGCGAAAAATTGTATCTAACCTAAAAACCTTTAATCATAATGGCAATTTTCAATTATAACTCCAACATTCATAGTCTTAATAATTATAGAATCAAATTGTTTAATTTTTTAATCAAGCAATTTCCAATTATAGCTTCAATATTCGCAAGTCTAATGATTCTTGAATCATATTGTTGATTTTATTTTTTTTAAATTTTAGCAAAAGAAAAACTATATGATTATCACACAAATGGTCATCATAAAAAGTGATTGAGAATTGAAATGTTCCTTTCATTTAGTTACATAGAATTACATCTAAAGTTTTAGAAAAAAAAAAAAGAAATATATGATTTGGTGATATGTTTAATTGCATGTATTTGTTACATAGATGAAATGGGAGATGAATTTGGATTCAATAATGGAAATGCAAAGTTAAAGATTTTGATGTAAGAGTATATAGATGCAATTTTAACTTTTTTCTTCAAATTATAATTGAAATTATTTTGTATTTTTCCACTTTTTACTTCGATTTTTTCCTTAGGTAGCTTTCATATGTGTTTGTTATATAAGTGAGAATTAGAATGGATGTACATTATGAAGATATAGTTTTAGCTATACTTTCTTTTTTCTCCAAATCTTAGTTTAATTTCTTTTTTTTTTTTTCCATCAATGTAATATCAAATGAAATGGGTACAGTTTTATATCTTTATTCAAGATAAATTTATTTACATATCTATGTCTATCTATCTTATAAGATGTAGTGAGAAGTCCTACCTTTGTGCTTCTATTTTATTTTATTTTTAGCTCTGATTTTACTAAGAAACCCTCCAATATAAAACATGTCATGATGGATATTTTAATGAAGGTATTGAAACTTTTGTATTTCATACTTTATTTGCTGTATTTATTTACAATGTCTTTATTGCATTTCTTTTAATTTTGTATTTCATTGAAATTAATAATTTACATAATTTACTTCTTTAACGATTAACATTTATGTCATTATAAATTAGGAAAGATGTTTTTTACATTCCTCCCCACGATTTAGATGCTATTATTGGGAAAAGGGAAAAAAATGCAAAAAAAAAAAATTACAAAAACAAGACATACAAAAAAATTATCCTAGAAATACTGCATTTAAAATCGCCTCTTAGCTGAAGAGCCAATTTCGATACAAATTGAAATTGCCTCAACTGAAATGGCCTCTTTAAAAGGTAATTTCCATAGGTATAAATCTTGTTAGTGCCTTCTTCTTACTCATTTGCATACAACCAATTCTTGAAAAACTCTCTCTTTCTTTAATCATCCGAGAAAACCTTCAACCAAATTAGTAATCTAGGTTCATTTTTTAACGAATCAATCATAGAATCAGAGTAGTTGCATGGTGTAGGTCTATATTGTGGAAAGTTTTTTGGAAGAGGAGACAATTAGTGTACTATCATTACTTTCTCTCTCTAGACATCAAAATAGAAAAAGGTATGATTTTTACACATTTTGATTCATTTTAAGTATATGTTTTTTGAAGAAACAGTGTTCTGACTTGATGCATGATGATACATTATTGTATACTGATAATTTTTGGGATAAGTGTATACATTCATATGTGATATGCTATTTTAAACTTTACTATAAAAATGTATGATTTTTATTCGTTTTAAGTATATGTTTTTTGAAGAAATAGTGTTATGACTTCATATATGATTATACATTGTTATATACTGATAATTTTTGTGATAAATCTATATGTTTGTATGTGATATGTTATTTTAAACTTTACTACAAAAAGATCCCACCCCATCTTAATACTGGACTTGCCCTGTACGATATCGACTTGAGGGGTAGGACGGAGATAAATTAGGTGACCCACCACGCAACTTGGATAGCATAATGGGAGGATCACCTAAATCAAATAGTTCAAGTTCAACCACCACTTAGTATACATCTTGATTACATCCCTTTGTATTGGCAAGTTACCTGCAAATATATCAGCTAGTTCGAAGCTTCTTAGATGTATGTGGTACGTACAGTTGCTTTTTCGTTTACACTTTTATTTTCCAATTTATATGTAACTCAAATTTTTGCATTCAAAATGCAAGTAAACTTCATGCAAAGTTTGTGATTTAATTCAATATTAGTTAATATTTTCTTAATAATAAATTAGAAAATACATGCATCTATATACCGTCGTAGTATGCAATTAGATTTTAAAGAAATTTATCGCTTTAGTTTTATTTTTTCATTATTTTTATTTTTTATGTAAATTGTCATTGAAATTCTTTTATTAATGTAATATTGTATCTACATACGAGCACAATTTTGTCCATATATTTTAAGTTAAGTTTTTTTTTTTTTTTGTTAACTATTATATTACACAACTAGAAAGGGGGAATTTAAACTTATTCCATCATTTAGAAAGGCACACATGCTAATTGGACTATAAAGCCTTGGCATTTTAGGTTGGATTTGTCTTATATTTCTATAGGCAATTTAAACATTATAAGTTATTATATAAGAAATAGGGAAAAAAATCATTGTAACTAAGTAGTTCTAATATAATGTAACAAATCAATTGGTTTGAACTAAAGGAAGAATTTCACCCTTTTTTTTTTTGACAATGTAAATGTACATCTTTTTTTTAGTTTCTTTTAATTTTTTTCATTATACTTTAATAATTACTTCATATATGTTTTATTATTGCTAAAAATGTTTATTGTAAGAGATTAAACAAGATTTACAACATTTTATAAGTATTAAATGTGACTTTTTTTTTTTAATTGTAGGGAAAAAAATGCGACTCTTTTATCAACAATTAATGCCTTTATAGTAAGTATAGCATTCATAATTTCTATTATTATTAGAAAGTAAATATATCTTATTAAGCATTAGTTTCTTAAAGTATATTATGATGGTTAAACTATTATTGTGTTATTCCTTATTTCATAATGTGAGCCCCATACTTAGTAATTAGGAATTGAACAGGTAAATTTAGGATATCAGTAAAACTAACCTGATTAATTTAAAAACTTATATATAGGCTCGAGACATTAGTTGAGGAGATTTCATAAACTTGTAATTTAAAAATATAATAAAATATTAAAAATGTAGCTAAATTAATTGAGATATACTATATATTATCGATTACTTATGAAGTAAGTTCTAAAAAATATCGAACATTTAGAGATATATTATTAGAATAATATAATTAAAATTAGACAGTAAATAATACATAAAGACATGTATGTGCATCAGGTATGATTATTATATAAATATATATCCATAATTATTATAAATACTTGAAATTAAGTATAATTTACTAAATAAATTAATAAAAAGAATGGGAAAATGGTAAAAAAATTTTAGACAACTAGAAAAACAGGTATAAGAGGCGTGGCATGAAATTTAGAATGCATGGATATGGGGAATTAACATTATGACTCTAACTATACTCTTTTAAACATGCTAATGGAGAAGAAAAAAATCAAAAGCTTCTCAAATGTATTATAAAAATCAACTACAACTTTCTAGAACAAAGTTTGGTCATTTCTTGGTTTAGAAAAAACCTAAAAGTGGAAATATATAGAGAGAGAGAGTATATGAAGAACAAAAATTAAGAAAGTAGGAGAATTTAGCGTTTTTTGAGTACCCAAGAAAAACCATCAACTATAAACAAAACCAAGTAGTGGTCTAAAGGAGGAGGCAGCGGCAAAGTGCGCTGACACACCCTCCCCTTCCTTTGGTGACCAAAGCTCATGTTTCCAATAAGTTGCTAAATTTTTTCGATGTCATCAAGAATTAGAGAAAAATAGCAAATGATTACAAAAAATTATGAAATTCGATTTCCCTATGTATTTTTATATGAGGAATTCAAATATTCAATTAGATTTTCCAAAATTTGAGTGTAGATATAGGGTTCTTAAGAAAAATATCCTATGCACTAAATTTTAAGCAAATAATGGAAAGACCAATTGATGTAGTTTCGACCTGAAATTATGTAGTTATACTTTTAAGATGTTGAATTTTGATGTTATGTGGTTGTATTGTAAAAATCATGTTGTTGGATTTTAGGGAAAAATTCATTTCCATTGAAACATTGCGTTGGATGGTTGTTTTTTAAAAAAGCTTTAGTAATCCTTTGTAAAACTGTAGTATGATATACGATTATCACCTTACAGCAGCTTAAAGTGAATTATTATAATTTAAGAAATGATGATTTTTAAATAAAAAGTTGGTATTTGGTGAATTTGAAATTAAATCTCTAAGTTACTATGTAAGTGTAAATGAGTATTTAGTATATTGAGAGTTGAAGTATATAATTGAAATTCTTAATGGATATTTATTGATATTACAGAATGTGGAAATTCTATAAATGCAAGATAAGTTTTTGTATAGGTTAAATAGTAAGTTGTAGTAATGGCTAAAGAGTTAGAAACTATGTTAGAAAGAAAATTAGAATGCACTTTGAGAGTGAATAATTTGATTGTGCTAAAAATAGGTCTTGGGTCAGAAAGTAGTTTATGCTAGAATTTTATAACTACATTGAAGTCAGAATGTAACTCAGAAACTTCTTAAGTAAAAACCTAATTTAAGGTAGTGGGTTAGAACCTTAATCAGAAACTAGGTTAGAACCTTAATCAGAACCTATCCCAAGTCAACTAAAAATTAGATAAATAACTAAAAAACCTACTTATATCATAATGTAAACCTACTTAATAATGAAAATAAGTTCTTATTCCATATGTGAATTTAAAACTAAAATTGTGTATTACTTTCTAGAGATTATTAATAAAGATCATTAATAAAGATCATGAACAATGACATATAGGAGTAAATGACATTACATCCAAGTAAGTTGGGATCGATACTTAATGGCATATTGAAGTATCATATCAAGATACTTGAAGGAGGAAGAGTGCTTGTTTTTTGTTGTAACTAGATTGTTTGTGTGTATGTTATGTGTGTACTTAGGATACTGATTGTTGATTGGAAGTTGAACTCCAAGTGTAGTTTTACTCCAAGTGTAGTTTTCTGCTTGAACATATATAATATCCTGTGTATATGAACTTAGTTGCTCACTTAATTATTTAGACTAATCTTAAGTTGACTAAAAATCTAACTTGATATTTACAATAACCCAATAGGGATAACGATTAGGTTGTCAGACTAAATACCAACGCATTCGTTAAAGATAGTATAAATGGTCTTTTTTCTACCCTTAGTCGAACTAAGTGATATGAGAGGGGGTCGTGGTAAGATTGGGATCCATGGTTCGAATGTTATTTAGAGAGAAGGGTACTCTCCATTGCACTTGAATATATAATAGTAAGTACATAACATGAAAATTTTGAGACACTTGAATATATAATAGTAAATTCTGACTTCACAATGAACTGGTTTTATGAAACTATCAGGAAGTCATACATATTCTTGAGACACTTGAATATATAATAGTAAGTTCTGACTCAGAAATAAGAAATGATAATGTAGATTTAAATGATCATGAAAATTGGTTTCCTTTGGAAGGTGTTATGGCATCGGATGAATCAAATGGATGGAGTGAATAGGAGTATAACAATTTGTGGATCATGTGGTATATGTTATGTACTTTGTTTTCTAAATGTATTGGCTTCTTTTTGACATAAATAGTATTTTGGAATTGCAAATATACTTTTGCACTCGAGGTAAGAAGGTTATATTTAGAACTTATGTATTAGGAAGTTCTGATGTAATTTTTGCTTGTATAACTATGTTTATATGTAACTAGTAACATAAAAAAGTTTAGTTTAATGTGATTATCTTGATGTAAAGTTAAGTTTGTGATATAGTTACTGTCCTATGTAAAAGTTTAAGCTATGATATATACTCTTGAGTTGTAAAGTGTGTCTTGAAAGCCAGTGATGTAGTGTGTGTAAAGTGATTTGTTGCAGGTGATTCTTTAGTATTATCATATACACCAGTTATTATAAGTGATATGATATTTATAGGTGTTAATTCAATGTTATTTTTCAATGAATTGAGACTTGGATGTTATAGAGAATTGTGTTTATATTATTATGTATATACAACATATGCTTAACTTAGGTAATTTGTGAGTATGAATGTTCACTAAATGAAGTGTAGTTGGAAATTCTATGGTGTTAAAATGAGTAGGAAATATTCAGTCATAAGATTGTCAGAAGCTTTGAAAAATCAAAGTAACCAATGAATAAATGGACCTTAAGTGTAGGTTTAAGTGAATTGTTGTGATAATTAAGTAACATGGTAGAAGAAGGAAATAGAAACGTAGATGGACAACTTAGAAATAAAGAACCATCTCCAGTTCCACCTGCACCACAAGACCCACCAAGGAATGATTTTCCATTACCTTCACCTCTTCCTAATATGTTGGACCCTACTCAATTTGGATAGATGGTGGTGAATATGTAAACTATGATCCAATAACAAGGAGTTTTAATTTAGTAGCTTATAGCTAGTAGAAATGTTATAGGATAAAGTGTTGCAAACCATAACCAAGAACAGACATGGTCGGTTGCTAGATGGGTCTAATCTTGTAGAAAGCTCGAAAAAAGATTAATAGGGAAAGCGTAAAAGGGCAATATGAAGAACGAAACAGTAAGCAAAACCTACGAACAGCTCTAGAGGATATGATGTACCAATGGAACTTCTAAGAACTCATAGTACAATTTGATATGACATACGAATTGGTTCGGTGAGGTTATTCGCTACCTAACCTTACTTAAGGAAAAGGATAAAAGTGATATCGAGAGTAAATAAATAGTGTTTACGTAAGGAAGAAAAGTACTCAAACGTGTATTAAGAATTATCTGATCTTCATTACAAGTACATTGGTATTTATACCCATAAGTTAGGGCAACTTGCCTAAAAAGGAAAATATAAAAAGGAAAAGACAAAAAGGATATTTCTTAAGGAAGTAATGTACAAGATACAAGAGGATAAAAATAAATATACAAGTAAAACAATCATTGGTTCAACGGATTTTATACATGATACTATATATATGGCGATGCTATATTGGCGAGGTCGTTAGAAGATGTAGACAAAAGTTACAGATAAATGGCTTGTTTGAGTAAGGATGGCTTAGTCAGTCTGGACTTTCTCTCTTAGCTTCTCGGCAAGAAATATGCCGATTAATTGGTCAGCTTGGCGCTAGAGAGTAATCATCAACTCAACATACTACAGAAAAATGGGTGATCGTACGACTCGGCAAAGAAGTACTCGGCCTCAGTAGGGGTTGGTTGGAACAAAAGGATTTATTGTGCTAACCCTTCTAGTCTTTAGGCTCTGCTGCGAGTCAGAGGTCTGATAGCAAGATTCCCATCATTCCCTTCGAGTTATTTTGGATTTGGGATCAAATCCGAATGGTATTCGCTCAGTTCTTTGTTAGGGTGATATGAACTGAGGTCGACAATGTTGAAAGCATCAGAAACCCCATAGTCCTAGGGTAATTCCAACCTGTAGGAATTTTCATTGATTTTCTAGAGGATTATGAAAGGTCCTTCCGCTCTTACAGATAATTTGTTCCTCCTCTTATTTGGGAATCATTCCTTGCTAAGGTATAGCCATATCAAGTCTCTTAGTTGAAATTGTTTGACTCACCTACCCTTGGTCTTTTCTTGTATTCTTCTAGAAGGTTGGTCAATGTGTCAACTGACCTTGTCATAGATGTGTTGAAAGGATTGTACTTTGGCCGATGCTCCGAGGTCTTCTTGCGTGGATACTGGTATAGGGATGTGGTCGAAAGGCAACTTGGAATTGAATCCATAGACCACCTCAAAGGGAGTCTGCTTAGTGGTGTTATGTACTATTCGGTTGTAGGCAAACTTAACTACTGGTAAGCAGACATCCTAATCAACTAAGTTTTTGCCCACTGCAACTCGAAGTAATGATCCCAAAGTGTGGTTAACTACCTTTGTTTGGCCATTAGTTTGAGGGTAACATGAGGTACTAAAAAGTAATTTAGATCCTAATCGACACTATAAGGTTCTCTACAAATGGCTCAAGAACTTCAGGTCTATATCAGAAACTACACTTCTCGGCACACCGTGTATCCACACAATCTCTTGTAAGAAAAGAGAAGTGATAGCCAAAGTGTTGTTAGTTTTGGTGCAAGGCACGAAGTGTACCATCTTACTGAACCTATCCACAACTACTATTGTAGAATCTTTACCTCAGGTAATTCACAGCAATTCGAGAACGAAGTTCATGCTCAATTTAGTCCATGGCCTCGTTGAAACAGGTAAGGGCATTGCTTTCCCTTACTTGACTTTGCAGTTGGCCTTCTCGTACACGACATAACTTTTGACAACTTGGTATACATTTTTTCTCATTCTTGACCAAAAAAATCTGCCATTTATTAGTTCACAGGTCCTCCTTTCCTTAAAATGTCCGAAGAGACCTCCACTGTAGGCTTCCCTAACTAGTAGCTCTCTTAGTGAACAAGTCGACACACATAATTTTTCGCTTCAGAACAAGTAACCATCCTCTACATTTCACTTGTCTACTATCCTCCCGTCAACGTATCGCAAAATTATAGGTCCAAAGTGCAGATCCTCAGAGTACTGTTCTTTAATACTTGTAAACCTAAATAGCGTGGTCTACAGTTTTGATAAAAGCGCATGTCTCCTCAAAGAAGCGTCAATAACTACATTGCTCTTTCCTTGCTTGTACTTAATTACAAAATTGAATCCCTCAAGGAATTCAACCCATCTCACCTATCGCTTCGATAACTTAGTCTGACTTTAGAGGTGACTCAACGATTCATGGTCAGTATATATGACGAATTCTTTCGGTAATAAATAATGTTGTCATACTTGCATTGCTTGGATCGGTGCCAAAAGTTTCTTACATTGCATTGCTACGGTCCTTAGAGCTTCTCATTATAGAAGGCAATTGGTTGGCCTTCCCGCATCAAGACAACGCCTATTCCAATGCTCAATGCGTCACATTCTAGCTCAAAATTTTATCGAAGTCAGATAGAACTAACACCGAGGTGGAGGTCAACTTTTCTTTTATCTCGGCAAGACTTCTCTTCTCCCTTTCTCCCCATCGGAAGTCAGTGTTCTTTTTTGTTAGCTTGGTAAGTAGTGCGGTGAGATAACTAAAATTCTTGATAAATCTTTTGTAAAATGAAGCCAATTCGTGGAAACTTCTCGTGTCGGCACAAGTAGTAGGAGTTATCCACTTGACAATCGCTCAGATCTTCATTATCGACTCGTAAGCCTCCTCCACTAACTACACAGCTTAATAATACCAATTCCTTTTAGCAAAAGCAACATTTCTTTAAATTATCAAATAATCTCTTGACATGGAGGATATTCAGGACTGTTATGAGATGTTCATAGTGACTCGACATGTTAGTACTATAAACAAAGATGTCATCAAAGTATACCATGATACACTTCCCTATGAGATGTCTCAACACATGGTTCATAAGTCTCATGAAAGTGCTTGGGACGTTCGACAAATCGAAGGGCATGACCATCCATTTATAAAGTCCATGTTGAGTCTTGAATGTAGTCTTCCACTCATCTCTTAGCCTTATGTAGATTTGATGGTAGCCAAACTAAAGATCAATCTTGCTAAAAATCTTGGCTCTACTAAGTTCATCCAACGTATCTTTTAGCCTTAGGATCGGATACTTGTATTTGATCGTGATCTTGCTCACAACTTAGCTATCTACATACATTCGCCAGGTTCCATCCTTCTTTGATACTAGAAGTACAGGTACAGCATAAGGGCTGAAACTCTCTCTTACATAGCCTCTCTTCAGCAACTCATTGACTTGACATTGGAGTTTAGAAGCTTGTTTGGGATTCATCTAATAAGCTAGCTCATTTAACAGTGTAGTACCATGTATTAAGTCAATGCAGTGCTTTATACCTTGAGTTGGGGGCAATCCCTCAGGTAATTGTTCTGGGAATAAGTTGGCATATTCAGCTAACAACTCCTTGATCTCCTAGGGTAACTCACCCTACTCCCTTATTTCCAACAATCGCCTAACCAATAAGAGGGTCGGCTCATTAGCATCGATGGCCTTTCGGAGCTCGGCTCTACTCATCACTAATGCCTTCTTCGATCCATAAGTAAGTTTTTTCTGCAACTTATGAACTTCTCTCTACGGCATCGGATTTAGTGTGATCTTCCATTCATCCTTTTCGAACATGTATGTGTTCCTGTAATTGTCATGGATGACCCTCCCATTAAACAACCACAGCCTACCTAGTAACACATGGGAAGGATATCATAAAGAATCTAATTAGAGTAATTTCTAATAATGATCGGCAGTAGTATTTGCTGAGTGACATATAATGCTCCTTTCTCACTTAACTGGTGCAACTTATACGGCTTTGGGTGTGCAATAGTAACAATTTTAGTTTTGAAATAAGATTTGTCAATGTTACATTGGTACAGCTTCCACTATCCATGATGAGGGTACACACCTAATCATTTACCTTGTAGGTTATATGAAATAAATTCTCTCTTTACTCATCCTCTCATGAGGGTTCCACACTCATAGTGCGTCAAATAACCATGAGTAACCGATTCAAGTCCTTGGCAAACACGTCCTCCTTAACCAGCTCTTTCTTGATAGGAACCTCCTTCCCCTGGGTTCCTCATCTGTACTCTCTACTTTTAGCTTCAGGATGTCTCCTTTGATGAATATCGTCCGTCGATTCGGGCATTAAGTAACCATGTATCCGAATCCTTGGCACTTAAAGTACTTGATTTGGCTTGTCTTCCTGCCAGATCCTTAACCCTTCTCATAAGTTCGAGTCGGCACTTCACCATCAGGTCGATTTTCCTGCTCGACTCTTACATCAACCTTTCTACTCGACTAAGCTCGGTGACTTGTTATCCTGGTCGACTAGTCGGCATCCTTATTGGTACTCAGCTCCTTCTTTGCCTCTCTACATATTGGCCAATCCTAATAGCTTCATCCATTGTGTCAAATCGTTAGAGCTCTACAATGTCCCGAATGTCTCCCCTCAACCTGGTAATGAATCTTGAGATTATTCGAGCTAATGGTTCCTCCTCTTCGCAATACATCATAAGCATTTAAAATTCTTGAACATACTCGTCAATAGTTCGACCTCCTTGTCTTAACTCTAAAAGCCGAGTAAAAGTGTCTTAGAGATAGGTTTCCGGCATGAATTTGTTTTGGAGTATCCTCTTCATCTTTGGCCAAGTATTAATCTCTTAATACTCCTCTCATCTTCTTATGGCCTGAAAAATCTTTCACCACATGGCGGCATATCCAGAGAACTCAACAGTAGCAGTTCTCAATTTCTCATAATCCTCATATTAATAGTAATCAAACATATGCTCCACCTTCTCTTCCTAATTCAAATACTCATCAACATTCCCAGATCCATTGAAACTCGAAATCCAAAGCTTTATATGGTCAAATGCTCTAGGGATTTGTACACGTTCTTTCTCAAAATACTCTTCTTCCTCTTTATTAAGCTCTCTCAAGTCTATCCTTCGCCTTACTCATCTGCCAACTCCTCCACCTCTAACAGGTTAAGCTAGGTTCTAACCTCTAATAGGCTGAGCAGCTTGTGGAGTGTTTGCTATGGCCTTAGTGGTTCGGCAAGACAGTGTATAAACAGCTTAAGTCAGATCTATTAAGAGGTTAGCTACCTCATCAAGCCTTTCATCAGTGCTTCTAGGAGTTCCTTGAGACTGTCGTCCATGGTGGATAACTCCAATGTTATCACTAGTGCCAACATTCATACTTGGGTTTGTCATTTTTCCTCATAGATTCAAAACTTAAACAAACATTCAAGAAATTAATAGTCAACAATATAGTAGTCAAATGAATACAGTAACTTACTCTATTTTACACACGTAAAACAGAGTATAGTAGAACTTTAAGGAGAACTAACTACAGTTCACACAAAACCTCTGTTTTGATACCAAGATGTTGTGAACTATGACTAAGAACAGATAAAACCGATCCCTAGATGGGTCCAAGCTTGTAGAAAGCTCGAAAGAGGATTAATGGGGAAAGCGCGAAAGGGCAAAATGAAGAATGAAACAATAAGAAAAACCTATGAATAGTTCCAGAGGATATGACGCACTAATGGAACTTCCAAAGACTCGTGATACAATTTGATACGACGCACGAATTGGTCTGGTGAGGTTACTCACCACCTAACCTTACTTAAAGAAAAGGATAAGAGTGATAGGAAGAGTAAACAAACAATGTTTATGCAAGGAAGAAAAGTACTCAAAAGTGTATTAAGAATTATTTGATCTCCGTTATAAGTACAAGGGTATTTATACCCATAAGTTAGGGTAACTTGCATAAAAAGGAAAAAACAAAAAGGGCATATTCTAAGGAAGTAATGTACAAGATATAAAAAGATAAAAATGAATATACAAGAAAACAATCATTGGTGTAATGGATTCTGCACATGATACTGCACATGTGGTAATGCTACATTGGTAAGATCATTAGAAGATGCAGACAAAAAGTACGGATAGATAGCTTGTCCGAGCAGGGATTGCTTAGTCAGTCTAGACTTTCTCTCTTAACTTCTTGGCAAGAAATATGCCGAGTAATTGGTCGGCTTGATGCTAGAAAGCAATCATCAACTCGACATACTACAGAAAAATGAGCAGTCATACGGCTCGGCATGAAGGGTAACTCGACAAGGAAGTACTCGGCCTCGACAGGTGTTGGTTGGAATAGAAGGATTTGTTGTGCTAACCTCTTTAGTCCTTGAGCTCAGCTATGGGTCAGAACTCCGGTAGCTTGATTCTCATCATGAAGGAAACCTAAAGTAGAGCTAAGGGAACAATGACCACTAGAAGTTAGTAAGCTAACAAAGTTTATCAAAGCTAATTAGTATTTCAAAGGAGAGATGGAAAAACCAGTTGTAGTTGATGATTGACTGGCCTAAATTGAGCGAAGTTTTGAAGCTTTTTAAGTACCAAAAGTATAAAAGCTTTCATATGGAACTTTCTTACTGGAGTTTGGAGCATGAATATGGTAGGACTCAAAAGCACAGACTTTGCTAAGACCACTTACATGGCAGACATTCAAAGAAGAGCTTAAGAATGAATATTTTCTTGTAAGTGTTCAAAATCAAATGACTAAGGAGTTAATGGGTTTGAAAAAGGGTACAAAAATTATGGTGTAGTATGAAACAGAGTTTAATCGATTGATTCAATATGCACCACAATCATATAGATATAACCTAGAGCTTAAAAAAGATTTGTTTCTCAAAGAATTTAAGCCTACGATGAGATGTAAGCTTATGGACTATGGTTTCAAAACCTATAATGAGGTGGCAAATAAGGTACATCTACTTGAAAATAATCGGATACTGATGCAATCAGAGTGGAGTGAGAGGTTCAATAGGATGAATCGATTTAGGCCTACTTTCAAGAGATGTTTCTTAAGTGTTGGAAGTAGCAGTTCGAATTGAAAAGGAAAGAAGTTAGCTATGATGACTGGAGGAATAGCATAATTGGACAAACGATTCAGTTTCTATGTTAAGAATGGAAATATTAAATGTTGGAAATGTAGAGACCAACACTATCCTCACCATTGTACACAATTGAAAGGAAAATGTTATCTATATGGAGATTAGAATCATATATGTAAAGAATGTCCAAGGATGAAGAATATGAAGTGTTATCGTCGCGGATGAGTTAGACACTTTTCAAGATATTATACATAGTTTGGACCTAGAGTTAAGAATGCTGGAGGAGCAAATACTACAATGGTCCTTGCATGTGTTTTTGCATTGGAAAGTATGGATGAAGATACTGAAGAATTTGACAAAATGATGGAGGAATATTTATGCGAGGGTTCAAATAATGATGATGATGGGACAGATGGAGGTGAACCAAGTTTAGTAACAGGTATGTATACTAACATTGACTACTAATTAATAGTCATAGCATAAGATATACTTAATGAGATAGTTATGTATGTTAAGTAGTACAGTAGTTAATAGAATTGTAATAAGTTCTTAAAACTTGTTAATAACTATGATAATAGTATAACAAGTCATGTGAACATAAACGGACGAGTTGCATATGCGTTATTTGATACCGGAGCTTCTCATTTGTTTATTGGTTAGGAGTTTGTGTTGAACCATGCAATTGAAGCAGTTGAAATGAGAACTACATATAGAATAAGAATCCCTACAAGAGAGCATATATCCACTCAAAAAGTAATAAATGACGGGCTAGTGACGATTCAAGAAAGGGGACTTCCAATTAAATTAATAGTGTTACCTATAAGTGGTTATGATGTTATTTTGGAGATCGATTGGTTATCGAGGCATAAGGCGAAAGTAGATTGTCAAAGTAAGGCAATAATATTAGATGATGGAAGTATTGTATATACTGGTAAGATTGAAACTTGTGGTGTGAAGTTAGCTATCATTAAAGTAATTAAGGAAGAGAAAATAGACAATGAAGACTGGCAATAATGTTTGAATTTGCCTTAGAAGGAAAGAAGGAAAAGCTAAGTGTGTCAATAATACTAGTAGTTTGTGAATTTCCTAATGTATTTCTAAATGATTTTCCTAGTTTAGCACCATACAGGAAATTGGATTTTACTCTTGAGTTAATTCCTGGAACTGAACCGATATCTAAAGCTCCATATAGGTTGTCATCAATGGAATTACAAGAATTAAAGAAATAGATACAAAAACTTTTGGGTAAAGGATTTATCAAACCAATTGTGTCACCTTGGGGAGCCCCTATGTTTTTTGTAAAGAAAAAGGATAGGACAATGAGACTGTACATCGATTATGGAGAACTCAACAAAGTAACAATTAAGAATAAGTGTCAATTATCAAGAATTGATGATTTGTTCGATTAGTTACATGGAGCTACGGTATTCTTAAGGATTAACTTAAGGTTAAGATACCATCAATTGAGGATTAAATTGGAAGATATACCAAAGATAGCATTCCATACACGGTACGGACATTATGAATTTGTGGTAATGCCATTTGGATTGACAAATGCACTCGCAGTTTTCATGGACTTAATGAATCGAATTTATCAACCTTATTTGGATAAATTTGTAGTGGTATTTATTGATGATATCTTGATTTATTCAAAGATGAAAAAGGAACATGCTGATCATTTGAGGTTAGCATTACAGCAGTTGAGGGAAAATAAATTATATGGAAAATTGAGCAAATGTGATTTCTAGTTAGAAAAGATAGCGTTCTTGGGTCATATTATATCTAGTGAAGGAATTTCAGTAGATTTAGAAAAGGTTAAGGCTATAGCTAATTGGAAACAGCCTATTATAATTACAGAAATAAGAAGTTTTCTAGGAATGACTAGATATTATAAAAGGTTTATTAAGGATTTTTCAAAGATAGCACAATCCTTAACTCAGTTAACTTAGAAAGATGTTAAGTATGAATGGACTGAGGAATGTGAATGAAGTTTCTAAGAGTTAAAAGATCGTTTGATCTCAGCTCTAATACTTACCCTACCTAATCTAAGTAAGTCTTATTGTATTTATAGTGATGTCTCTCGAAATGGATTAAGATATGTTTTGATGCAAGATGGCAAAGTAATTGCTTCTACTTCTAAGCAGTTAATGCCTCATGAAAGAAATTACCCAACATATGATTTGGAATTAGCGACTATTGTATTTGCTTTGAAGATATGGAGACATTACCCATACGATCAGTATTGTAGGATTAATACTGATCATAAGAGTTTGAAATACTTTTTCACCTGGAAAGAATTAAATTTGAGATAGAGGTGATGGTTAAATTTAATTAAAGACTATGATCTGACTTTTAATTATGACATTAGCAAAGTAAATGTGGTAGTCGATGCTTTAAGTCGTAAGAATTATGAGCAAGTCGCTTCTTTATTAACTACTCAAAAAGATTTGATATGGGAATTTGAGAAATTGAGAATTAAGTTTAAGTGGCATGATGATGAAAGGAAATTGATGAACTTAATTATTTAACCAACCTTATTGGAGAGAATTAAGATACAAGGGGAATAAGATCCAAGTTTAAAGGTTGTGAAAGAAAAGTTGAATTTAGAGGGAATACTGAATTTCCATATTGATGAAAGAAGATTGCTAAGATTTAAAAGTCGAGTTTGTGTGCTTGACAATGAAAAATTGAAATGAGAGATCATGGATAAGGCACATGTTACTGGATATACCTTATACCTTAGAGGAAATAAGATGTATAGAGACTTGAAAACTATGTACTGGTGGAGGGGAATGAAAAAGGATGTGATTTAGTATGTTGCAAGTTGTATTGCGTGTCAATAGGTGAAAGTTGAACATCAAAGACCTAGTGAATTGTTACAACTATTAGAAGTACCTCAATGGAAATGGGATAATGTCATGATGGATTTTATGGTAGGACTACTTAGAACTAGGGTAGGACATGATTCTACTTGGGTAATTGTTGATAGATTAACAAAAAGCATGCACTTTTTAGCTGATTGAATTGGTGATTCGATGGAGAAGTTAGATAAGTTATATGTGCAAGAATTGTTTGATTACACGATGTACTAGAGAATATCATTTCTGATAGAGATAGTCGGTTTGTATCGAAGTTGTGGAAGAGCTTACATCCATCTTTGGGAATGAAGTTACACTTTAGTATAGCCTATCATCCATAAATAGATGGTCAAATGAAAAGAACGATTCAAATACTATAAGACATGTTGAGAGGCTATATATTGGATTTTGGTGGTGATTGGGATAAATATTTACCACTAATAGACTTTGCTTATAAAAACAATTATTAAGTAACCATACAAATGGCATCATCCATTTGTAGCATTATATGGAAGGAAGTGCAAATCACCACTATACTGGCATAATGAGAAGCATGCAGTAATAGGACCTAAATTGATTGAACAAACTAATGACAAAGTGAAGCTTTTTCGATAAAGGATGAAAGCGACTTAAGATCGTTATAAAAGTTAGGTGAATCTAAAGTGAAGACCATTGGAATTTCAAGTTAGAGATCATGTATATGTGAGGATAAGTCCATTTCGAGGATTTAAACGATTTAGTATGATTGGAAAGTTAAGTCTTCATTACATTGCACCCTTTGAAGTACTAGAAAGAGTTAGGAATGTAGCATACCAACTTGCGTAACCCCCAATTCTGTCAAGATACCATAATATGTTCTACGTGTCTATATTAAGGAAGTTTGTAAAGAATGCAGACTCAATAGTGGAATTACGGTTACTAGATCTACAAAAAGATTATACAGTGGAAGAGCAACTTATTCAAACACTTGATGAACGAGTTCAAAGACTACAAAACCAAGATTTGAAATACATAAAAGTTCACTGGGGAAGTGGTCCTCAAGTAGAATTGACATGGGAACCAAAGACAACGATGCAAAAGAGATACCCATGGTTGTTTTAGAAAATTAGGTTAGTAAATTCTTTTTATTAATGATTACTAGATAAATGTTAAAGTATTTACATGTTAAATTAGGTAGAATGATAATTAAAGTTTTGAGAACAAGACTTTTTTGAAGGAGGGTAAAAATGTGTGCCATGTATTTGGCAAATAGGAATCAAACGAGTAAATTTAAGATATCAGTAAAACTAACCTAATTAACTTAAAAACTTGCATATAGGTTTGGGACATTAGTTAAGAAGATTTCATAAACTTGAAATTTAAAAATATAATAAAATAATAAAATGTAGCTAAATTAGTAAAAATGTACTATATTGTTAATGTATTATTAGTTATGCATGAAGTAGGTTTTGAAAATTATCGAATACTTAGAAATATATTAAAGAAATAATATAATTAATATTGGATATTAAATAATGTATAAAGGCATGTATGTATATTGGGTATAATTATTATATAAATATATATACCTATAATTATTATAAATACCCGAAATTAAGTATAATTCGCTAAATAAATTGATAAAAAATTAGGAAAATGGTAAAAAAATTTTAGACAACAAAAAAAACAAGTGTAAGAGGCATGGCATAGAATTTGGAATGCATAGATATGGGGAATTGACATTGTGACACCTAACCATACTCTTTTATACATGTTAATGGAGAAGGAAAAAAAATATCAAAAGCTTCTCAAATGTATTATAAAAATCATCTATAGCTTTTTGGAACAAATTTTGGTCATTTCTTGGTTTAGGAAAAATCTAGAAGTGGAAAATATAAAGAGAGAGAGTGAAGAACAAAAATTAAGAAAGTGGGAAAATTTAAGGTTTTTCGAGTACCCAAGGAAAACCATCAACTGGAAACAAAACCAAGTGGTGGTCTGAAGGAGAAAGCAGTAGCAAAGTGGATTGACATACCCTTACCTCCCTACAGTGGCTGGAGCTCGTGTTTTTTATAAGTCGTTAAATTTTTTTTTATTTCGTCAAAAATTAGGGAAAAATAGAAAATGATCACTAAAAATTATGAAATTCGGTTTCCTAACATATTTTTGTATGAGAAATTCAAATATTCAATCGAATTTTCAAAATTTTGAGTGTAGATATGGGGTCCTAAAGAAAAACATCCTGTGCATCGAATTTTAAGCAAATAATGAAAAGACCAATTGATGTAATTTCGATATGAAATTTTGTGGTTATACTCTTAAGATGTTAATTTTGATGTTATGTGGTTGTATTGTAAAAATCATATCATTGGATTTTAGGGAAAAATTCGTTTTTGTTAAAACATTGCGTTGGACGAGTGTTTTCTAAAATAGCTTTAGTGATCCTTTATAAAACTACAATGTGATATATGATTATTATCCTATAGCAACTTAAAGTGAATTATTATGATTTAAGAAATGATGATTTTTAAGTAAAAAGTTGGTATTTGGTGAATTTGAAATTAAATCTCTAAGTTACTATGTAAGTGTAAATAAGTATTTAATATATTAGGAGTTGGTGTATATAATTGAAATTTTTAGTGAATATTTACTGATATTATAAAATGTGGAAATTCTGTAATTGTAAGTTAAGTTTCTGTACGAGTTAACTAGTAAGTTGTGGTAATGGTCAAAAAGTTACAAACTATGTCAGAAAGAAGATTCGAATGTACTTTGGGAGTAAATAACTTGATTATGCTAAAAATAGGTTTTGGGTCAGAAAGTAGTTGATGCTAGAATTTTATAACTATATTGAAGTCAAAATATAAATCAGGAACTTCTTAAGTAAAAACCTAATTTAAGGTAGTTAGTTAGAACCTTAATCAGAAACTAAGTTAGAACTTTAATTAGAAACTTAGTCAAAACCTATCTCAAGTCAACTAAAAATTAGATAAATAACCAAAGAACCTGCTTATATTAGAATGTAAACCTACTTAATAATGAAAATAAGTTCTTACTTTATATGTGAATTTAAAACTAAAGTTGTTTATTACCTTTTAGGGATTATTAATGAAGATCACAAATGCGACATATAAGAGCACGTAACATTACATCCAGGTAAGATGGGATCGATACTTAATGGCATATTAAAGTATCATATCAAGATACTTAGAGGAGTAAGAGTTCTTGTTTGTGGTTATAGTTAGATTGCTTGTGTGTGTGCTTAAGATACTAATTGTTGATTGGGAGTTGAACTCTAAGTGTTGTTTTCTATTTGAACATATATCATATCTTGTGTGTATGAACTTGGTTGCTTACCTAGTAATTTGGATTAATCTTAAGTTGACTAAAGATTTAACTTGACATTTACGATAACCTAATAAGGGTAATGATTCGGTTGTTATACTAAATACTGATACATTTATTAAGGATAGCAAAAATGATCTTTTTCTTACCCTTAGTCAAACTAAGTGATGGGTGGGGATCACAACAAGGTTAAGACTCGTAGTTTGAATGTTATCTTAAGAGGAAGATACTCTTTATTGTACAAGCCCGGATTTAGTTTGATAGTGTTACGTTGAAACTCCTCGAAATTCAGGTTAAAGTAAATGAAATTACTCTAACTTTGTAATGAACCGCTTAAACATTGTGAAATGTTATATCATTTGTGTGTTATATTTGCATTTAATTAATAATTGAACAATCATGTTTGTAATGTATTCTTATGACTCTGTCCCTTCTTATTAAATTAGTTGAGCTCACATCTCAGTAGATTGTTTTGTAAGTGTAGGGTAATACCAAAAGATACCTCGTTGTAGTTGTCCTTAGGTTAGTTTAGATGGGTTGGGGAGTAAAGTTGCGAAGTCTAATAAACGGATCGAAGCTTATGAAATTTTTCTTTTGCTTTTATGGGAGGATTATAAGGTTTTCCTATAAGGCCTTATTATGTTTATTGCCTCGTGTATTTATATATGTATGTAATATAGTCCTCATGTAAAAATGTATAGTTTCTTTGAAAAATAAAGAACTTTTGATGTATATAAATTTATGTGTAAGAACTAGTTTATCTGTAAATATAAGAAAATGTATTTTGTAAAACATTAGTCTACTGGACTTATATACTATAGGTGCTCATTTGAATGCTTCAAAGTTGGTTGAGTCGTCATTTACCTTGTATGAATTATACTTATGTTAGTAAGGGATAGCTTCTAGCCTACGTTGATTTATACGATGAGATTGTTACGACTCTTCGAGTTTGGGATGTGACACATAAGTATTAATCAATTGAAAATTAATTTAGGGATTCCATTACATAAATGGAAAAGGTATTAAAACTAAAAGAAACCATACAATGGGAATGAATAATTAATAAAAATAATAATGATTGTAAGGTTAGAAAGGCCAACAAAATTACAATAATGATGCATTTTATTATGAGGTTTAATTAGATAGTATTTAACTAATTATTTGAACAATAGTGAATGTAAGGAGATAGATATAAAGATACTCCTTTCTTTTTTTCATTTTGTGAAAAACCTTATTCATCTATTTCATAGATTTAGGGGTAAGTGTAAATAGATTATGAAATGATAAATGTGAATAAGAGAAAGAGTGAGACTACTATTTCTAATTTCTTTTCTTTTATTTCATAATACTTACATGATTGCCTTTTATATGTTTTATGACAAGTGTAATGGTTAATAGTATGTTTTTTATGAGAAATATTATATTATATTATGGTTCAAAACTCTCATTTGATATTAATTTTCTTTTTTTTTTTTCTAATTTATACTCTTCTTAAGAATTTTTATTTTATTTGATGTTTCAATTCTAATGTATTAAGGGGATGTCTTTATATGTATTTATTAAGTACTTTGATTAATTTAGTTTTATAATTGAAATTGACAATGACTGAAATACCAACTATTTGATATGAGCACATACATCACAAGTGCATTTGCTGCTAGTAATTTGTAAATAGAAAAAGTATGTTTTGAGTGATATTATTTTTTTTTTTTCATATTCAATTTATGTCTCAAAATTGAATTACTACTTAAATAACTTGTGATAAAAAGTTAGTATATAAATTGTTAAAAGAATGATAATAAATTGTCTAAGCATGATAAAAGAGTGTTGGTTTGCAAAAAGAAAAAAAAAAAAAGAAGGAAAAGATGATGAAAAGATATTTAAGAATTATCTTAAAAAGATATTGGAAAAAAAAAAAAGATGGAATGTTAATATGCAAATTGTTCAAAAATAGTAAAAAAATTGTCCATGGTGTAAGAAAGTTGATGTGTAATATATTAAAGAAATGAAGGAAAAGATATTTGGAATTTATACTACAATTACCTCAAAAAATGTTGAAAAAAAGAGGAGGAAAATAAGTATGCAAATTGTTAAATAAAAATTTAGTACAAAATCATCTAAGCATGATATAAGAAAGTTGGTGTGCAATTTGTTAAAATAAAGAAAAAAAAGAAAACAAAATTAAGAATTATACAAAAATTACCTTCAAAAAGTTTTAGGAAAGAGAAAAGAAAGTAAGTTTTCATATTGTTTAGAAAAAAGAGAAGAAGAAAAAGAAAATTGGTGTGCCATACATTTAAAAATCATTTCAAATTATATTTAGAAAAACTCCATATACTGTCCCTTATATACTTGTGCCAAGCAACTAATAAAATTTATTGTGCCAAACAATTTGGCATACTCATGCTTTTGTTATAAGCATATTCCCCCAAACGCTTACGTATAACACTTAGCACAATTGGCCTCACTAAGAAAGATAAGTTTGACTTGAAAGTTGCATACTTAATATCTAGAAAGAGAAAGTAAAGAAAGAAGTTCTAAGTAAAGTTAAATTCACTCAAATGTTTAGATGCTTTACAATTAAGGGATCATCCCTACATATACAAAAGGCTTATACAAATGAATAACCAAGATTAAATTGATTTGATAGATAAAATTTATTTCCACCTACTACATTCATCAACCTTAACCATTACTATATGATAAATCTAGATATTCTTAAATTCTTCTTGAATCATCCAACTTTTAAATCTTTAGTGCATCTAAAATCTTTATTTAGACTTTGGCTTTGGCTTCGATTTCTTCCTTTTTATGGGCCTTGAGAACCTCTTGGGTCATAGTGTCTTCTAAGGTCCATAACATCTACCCCACTCTATCTAGCGATGTCATAGTCACACTTTCCTCATGGAACCTCTTAATTTTATCTTGAAATTGCCATAATACTCCAACTAGTTTTCTAACTAGCCTTACACTTAGCAACCCTTTCTAAAAACCATATAGCTATGCCTTGATGATTGGCCTAGACATCGCACATGTTGATTTACTAATATTTCTTGAATGTCTCTATCATATGAGTCTCAAACCCTATGTAGGGCCCTTTAATAGATCATTCTTACTAGATCTTTCTCTTCATACTAAGGCTTCAACATACTCACAAGGAATATCGGGTAGAATTTAGTTCTAAGAGGTAGCTCTAGTTGATGATAGGTTACTAACTTTACTTGCTTCAATACTCAGAATGGTCTTTCATGTCTTCTCAAAAGTCCTTTGTGTAACTACCCCTTGGTTTGTTAAATTAGGTACAACTTAACTAATACTTGATCTCCGACTTGATACTCCACTAGTCTCCTCTCCTTGTTAGCAAACTTCATCATCTTTATAGACCTTTGTAAATATGCCTAGTCTTTACTCTTTTTCCATCCCCTTAAGGCTACTTCCACTATATTCATTGCAATTGTACTAAGAGTTAATGGTTGCTTCCCTAAAAACAATCTCAAATGAACCTTGGCGTGTGGACTTGTTCTTTTTGTAAATTAAAAGAGAATTGCACCATGTCTAAGAGTTTCAGTTAATCTTAGGAATTTGCCCTTACAAAGTTTCTTAGGTACAACCCCATGAGGGCACTCGCTCACTTCGTTAGCCCATTAGTTTGAAGGTAAAGACTGGTTGAGAAATGAAGACATGGAAAATAAAAAGAAGGCACTAGTTCTAAAAGTTAGAGAAGAAGAAACATTAGAATTAGAATTTAAAAGTTTTGATGATGAAGGAGAAGTCAATACCTTAGCCAAATAACTTTAAGGAGAACTAATAAGATATCCTTTAATTATAAGAAGCATAATTCTAAAAGTAAAGTTGATGTAGGTAAGAACTATAAGGAAAAGAAAGAGACCATTAACTATGAATGTAAGAAACCTAGACACATCAGGTGTTAATGTCCCATGCTCTTAAGAAAACTTAAGAAATACAAGAAGGAGAGAAGAAAGTTTTTGATGGCTACTTTGAGTGATCTTAATGATTTTGAAAGTGAGTTAAAAGTTGAAGAACAAGAAGAAAATCTATGTATGATAGTTAATTTTGAGGTGTGTCCAGAACTCAATTCTAATAATGAAAGTATACTTAATGATACTAATCATGAAATTGAAGAGATTTTTGTTTTCTCTCATGCTCAGATTTTAAAACTTAAAAAAGAAAAAGAAAATAAAGCCATAAAAAATGAGAATAATTCACTATTGAGTGAATGGATCAATTGGAGACTGGATCCCCAATAGTAGCTCCTTGTTGTTTAAAGAAACCTTCCATTTCAATTAGTAATTTTTCATGAAAAGTAAGCATGAGATAACAAATACATGTAAAAGGTGGAAAAACTATAAAATCATTTTCTTGATCTTCTCTATCCTTAGGCTTTTTATATGTCTTGCATATTTATATTTTACTATACATAGTTGCCACAAATGAAAATTCAAGAAGTGATTTCTAAAAAAATATTTTGCAAAAGATTCTTAAGTTTGATACAATTAATTCAACTACTCTTCTTAATTATTTAATGGGACCAACAGCATGTTTAAAAAATAACGAGGTTACCTCATCGATAGGACATTCCTTAGTAGTCACAACAAAAGTGGCATATTTAGAGAAATGATCCACTACTACCATGATAGTGTCATATCTTTTTGACTTTGCTAAACTGATTATGAAGTCTATAATGACACTCTCTTAAGGTTCTTTAAGCATAGGGAAGGATTGCAACAATTCAACTACAACTTCCTATCTTACCTTATCTTATTGAGATACAAGGCAAATCCCAACAGGATTCTCTACATCATCTCTCAAATAGGGCAAAAAGTACTTGTCTTGTATAAGAGTTTGTGTGCGATGCATGCTTCAATACCTTGCCCATTTTAAATCATGACATTTTCTAATTATCTCCCTTCTTAAACTTAATGATTTAGACACATACGTCTAGTCACTTTTCATATAGATAAATCAATGGTCCTTGTAGAACCTTCTTGTCTTACCTTCATTACATTAGGTAAGTAAGGCCCTAGTCATCTCATCTCGTTTTGTTCCCTCCTTGATTCGAGTTAAGAGATTCATCTTAGGTTTATTAGTAGCTACTCTACTTTCCAGTTGAGTGCATCAACTACTACATTGGTCTTTCCTATCCTATATTTTGTATTAAAATGAAATTTGACTAAGAAGACTTGCCATCAAACATGCTTTTTGAAAATAACTCACAGCAACATTGTATGTCCTTACCACAAATCTTCCCTTAAGGTAGTAATGTCTCCATGGTCACAAGTAATGAACTACAACAGTCATCTCTTTCTCACATATCATATACTTTTGTTCGATCTCATTTAATTTCTAGCTTTTAAAGGTTATTGAGTGTTCATTAAAACGCTGCTAATAGCAAAATCACTGGCATCTATGTATACCTCAAAAGACTTACTAGAAGTTTGGGAGGTTAAGAACTAGCTCTCTTATAATTGTTAACTTTAGGGAATCAAAAGCCTTCCATCTTTCCTCATTCCAAACACAGGAGACATTCTTCTTCAATAAGTCCATTAAAGGGGTGGTTATCTTTGAATGACCCTAGATGAATCTCTTGTAGTAATTTGCTAAATCTAAAAACAATCTCAATTCTATGGGTTTAGTAGGCTCTTTCTATTCTTTAATCATACGTATCTTCTTACCATCTATGCGAGTCATCCTTCATCCCACAATATACTTAAGAAATACTACCTCCTCTTAGGTAAAAGCACATTTTTTTCCTTCTTTACATACAATTCATTTTCTCATAAGAACTAGAATAATGATCAAAGGTGTTGCACATGTTCCTCTATTGTGCTACTATATACCATTATATCATCTAGATATACCACTATAAATCAATCTAAAAATTAGGTTAGAACTATATTTGTAAGTGTACAAAGGGTAGTAGATGCATTAGTAAGGTCGAAAGGTGTAATAGGGAATTCCAAAATACCATGCCTTATAACACAAGCCATCTTATGCTCATTTCCCTCTATAATCCTTACTTGATGGTATTTGAATCATAGATTCAACTTAGAGAAATTCCTTGATGGTATTTGAATCACATATTCAACTTGGAGAAATTCCTTGCCTTATCTAATTGGATAAACAAATTCAACATCATAGGAATAGGGTATTTGTTCTTTATAATGATTTTGTTTAATGCTCGATAATCAATACACACTTAGAGAGACTCATCATGCTTCTTTTGAAAGACTATGGAGACCCTAAAGGGTGCCTTGAGGGTCAAATAAATCTAGCCTCCAATAACTCCTTTAGATGGCACCTAAGTTCCTCTACTTCCTTAGGAGACATTCAGTATGGTACAACTACTAGAGGTGTAGCCTCATTCCAACTTAATCTTTCGATCTACTTTCCTTCATGGAGGAAGTTTTTCTTAGTAGTTCAAGAGGCATGACATGTTGAAACTCTTCTAATAACTCCCTTACCTAAGATGGGTTTCCTTCCTACTTCTTTATTACATCCTTAATCTTCAAGGCAGTTAGATATATGATTTCATTCCTCCTTAGCCCCTTAGCTAATTGCATGGTTGAAAGAAATTCCGTTGCTTGACCTATTTTGAGTTACTGGAACAGTACATTGTGCCTTTTCATATAGTACATAGAGGTAGTTTACCTAGGGAACAATTAAGGCATTGATCTTATCAAGGGAGTCCAAGCTAATCATAAATTTGAAATCATTGAAAGGTATTACCTTAATAAATTTCTTCTAATGCCATCCACCAATTTGTAGATTGACTCTTTAGTAACACCAAGGGTAGAGACTTCTTTGGAGTTTGTAGTCTTGAGCTAAGTCTTTATTCTTTTAACCTTCAATCCTAACTTAGTCATTACCTCTTTAGATATAAAAAGGTAAGAGGCTCTTGTGTTTACAAAGGCATTCAACTTCTTACCCATTAACATTGTATTTGTATACATAAATCCTTTATGCTTCTTGGTAGCTTAGATTTTCTTAGCATAAGGATTTGCACATAACACAATTGAGATGCATCTCCTTCATCTAAGCTCTCATTAGCCATTAATGCTGCCAATCGATCTTTTTTTGGGCAATCTTTAGCATAATTGACCTATTGCAGAAATAGTACTTCAACTTCTAAGACTTCCATAGTTTACCATCCTTCCCTCAAGGAACGTTCCCCAATTACTATCCTTTTCTTCTACCTTCCCTTTACCTTTTGAAGAGCAAAGAGCAAATCCCTTTCTTCTTGTTTACACTACCCTTTCCTCTAGCTATGGAGTGTTTAGATCCATCTTCTTAAACTCTACTAAGCTTTTAGCAACTATAATGGCTTAGGAGATATCTTCCACCTTTCGGTATTCTAACTTTACCTTAGCCTAAGATTTGAGCCCATTAAAGAACATAATAAGGGCATCATTTGAGTTGAGGTTAGAGATTTCCAACATCAACTCTTGAAGCTCTTAAACATATTGTTTAATCTCACATTTATGAGTCAAATGTCATAGTTTAACCTTTGCTTCCTTTGGGGCACTATGTGGATTGAGCTCTTAGATAAAATCGGTCCAATTGTAGATTTTATTGGCTATCCTACGCTACCATAACATTGCAAAATCTTTTAGATATAATGCCACAATACGTACCTTATGTATATCATCTATGAGCCTCATAGCAGTAAAGTATTATTCTAAACTCTATAAGAAGTTGTCTACATCCTGAGTTGACTTGATTCCCTTGAAACATACTCATTTAGGTACTTCTATCCTTGATACTAGCTGGATAGTTACTCCATTTGCAATCTTAGATCGGCATGCCATAAACTGATTCTTGAGGTCTTTTATCTTGTGGTGTATAACTTCAATAACAACATTAGTTCTAGTTCCATAAGCCTCCTCATTGGCTTTCAAAGCATTGACTTGAGTTACAAGAATTTTCTCCTTCTCCTCAATCATTCTTTCACATTGCTTAAGTTCTTCTAATGCCTTATTTAGAGCCCTTGTAATACACCTTGTAATTCCTCCTCCAACCCCTTTACATGGGCTTAATAATCATCCACATCTTCTTTTTCTTCACCAATGCTCAATTCTGCCTTGTTTACTTAAGTAAGAAGAGATTAAGCTTAGCCTTAGTAATACGATGCTCTCCCTGGTTTGCCACCCCATTGACTATAGAGGTGTTTTTCTAATTTGTTGACTACATCTTCTTTACTTGCAATTTTCTTCACTCTAATATAACTTGTTACTTACATATCCTCTCAAGCACTCCCGTATAGCACTTAGTACTTCTAATCTCACTAAAGAAGGCTAAGTTTAGCCTAAAAGTCACACACTCAATATTTAGAGAGAAAAAAAAAATAAAGAGAGAAGTTATAAATAAAAATGAATTCACTCAAATGTTTAGATGCTTTATAATTTAAGGCATCATCCCTATATATACAAAAGACTTCTACAATTGAATGATAAGATTAACTTGATATAATGGTCAAAGTTATTTTTACTTATTATAATCACCTACCTTACCATTACTATACAATGAATTTGGACATCTTAAGTTCTTTTGTAATTTTCCAACTTCTAGAATCTTTAATGCTTCTGGAATCTTAGGTTAAACTGAGGCTTTAGTCTTCTCCTTTTTTTTTTTTTTTTATTTTATGGACCTTGAGAACCTTTTGGTTTACAGTGTGTTTTAAGGTTCATGATATTTGCATGCCTAGACCAAAGCCCATAAAATTTCTCCTTGTACTTATGCTCTGATGGTCCAAACATGAAATTTTCTTGGTTTTAAACTTTTGTAAGTATTAGTTAAACCTATTGTAATTTAGTAATAAAAATACTGATTTTATAAGAGAATTGATTAAGATTGAATCCCCTTTTTTTGAATTGCAATATAATTGGTAAAAAAAAAAAACTTTAAGGTTTAATATTGAGATGTAAAATATAAAAAAAAAAAGTTTATAATTGAAATAAAAACAGTAAAATGTAAGTTTTTTTTTTTCTCTAACTACCATGCATTACAACTTTAAAGGTATATGAGAATTAAACTTAATTTATTTTATTAAAAATTAGTATTTATACTATTAAAAATTTGATATAGTGGGGTTAGTAAATTAAGGAGATAGAAGTAATCAATATGCCTATTATGATTCCACCAAATTTTATGACGTGGCGTGAAACCATTGGCCTTCCCACGTAGGGTCCTTACGCCTTTCTTCTTCGTCCCGCCTTCACGAAATAAACCCTGACACCAGGATTCCTTAAACAGATTTGTTTTCCAGGACTTCAATTCAAAGCGATTGAAGTTACACAAAGAGGGAGGATGAGACTAACGTTCTTGATTCTGGTCAACGTGACTCTATTAAGTTGCGTCGTAGCTGAGCAGCTCTTCAGAGTTGGTACTTACACTTATCTTCCCTATTTTAATCTCAATCTCGATTTGATCGTGAGATTGAATTCCCGTGTTTGGAGGAAATTGGGGATTGAATCCTTACGTGTTTTCATTAGTTGGGTATGCATGAATTCTGTGTATTGAGTTGAAGGAAGATCAAAGTTTTTACTTTTAGCTTATTTACCCATTTTTAAGTTCTATCTTTTGGAAATTTTGCATTGTTGTTGTTGAGGAAAATAAGGGTTCACAGTGATGGATTATGTGTTTTATGAGGTGAGCATGCAAAATTTTGTTTATTTAGTTGGAGGAAGTTTAAGTTTTTCATTTTTAGCTTATTTATCAATTTCATCTTTTTATTTTTGGTGAATTTATCATTCAATAGGATCAATAATGCATCCGATTTTCTGCAGCTATATTCTGGTTGTGGTTTATATCCACATTGCGAATCTTTGTTTTGAACTTTGTTCGTATTCTAGATCGCCCTTGTTTTGCAGAAAATGTTTTCTGAATGTTGTAAATATATGGCGTGATTTTGCATCGATGATTTTTAATGTTGCAATGTGTTAGTACTAAAAAAGCATCACTAAATAGTGATAGCTGGAAGTTGCGTTGGGTTGAAGATGATGGCTGGTGGCATTAATCTCTGCCTCTGAAGGGGAAAATAATACAGTAAAAAGATTTACCTTTACGATTTTAATTTTAATTGGATTATCTACGCTCAAAGAAAAGTGTTTTTCCATTTATTTGTGTTCCATTTCTATTCTAAGGATTTGGTAATCATTTGAAGCAAATGTGTTGTTATAATTTGCAATCATGATGCTATCTACATCTACGTGGGAGAGTATGGATAGCAAACTTTGTCTTTAGCAAGATTGATTTTATCCTATGTTTTGAACTGATATTCCCAGTTGTTGGTTTAATTTGGTTGCAAGTCCTTCCTTGTTCTCTTTATTAGTCTGCATTATAATGTGCTATCTGTAGTAGGGATCTTGTGCTTGCACTTCATGCTCTAAATGATTGGCAGTTGTCTTACGTCAATACAAAGTCATTTACTTACCATTATACATATATGTAACTGTTTAATTGCAGAAATGATTGAATAAACATTTTCTTTTTGATGGTCAAGCCGAACTAAAGTTGTAAATAGCTGCACCATGAGGATCCTTTATATCATGCTACTGTGAAGTGAAAATCTTCTTAAAAATGCATTTTGAGTTGGATATTTGTAATTTTTTCATTAATTTAATGTTTTTTGTAGGTGGGACATTTGGTCGCAGCTCTCATGAACCAAAGTATAGCATCGAGTTTCATTCAGAAGACTCACCTTATCATCATGTAAGTGCATGTCTTGCTTATCTATAATGCCAGTCAAACTCTTACTGGTAAATGTCGCTTGATTGTAGTTAATTTCAGTATATGGAGGCTTATCAACTTTTGATTGCCTTGTTTTTGGTCTGGCCGACCTACTATGCTGCTTTCTTTAAGCCAGAACATGATGCACCATAATTAGAACAGTAGAGAATATACCATGCAAATGAACGCTTACAAATAAAATGTTATCTCCTACACAATTTGAGCTTTTCTCATCAATTATAGAGTATATTAAGTTAGCATTTTAGGAGCACCTAATATAATGCACTAGTTAATTGTTCTTGTTGCCTTCTTCTAGTAATGTTTTTGTCCAAAGATACATGTTAGTCGTAGATGATTCCCAAATCTTCTTTTGTGATAGAATGTTCTGTTAGTCACGGAATCATTTATGTTTGCTGCCTCACATCTTTCTTTACCTTTACTTTTGTAACACTTACTCAATTATCTTAATTGAGTTATCTGGACTAGTAATATTATATTGTGCTCTGGTTTATAATCTACTAATGCTGAAGTAGAGAAGCTAAGTATTTTACCTGTTTGATTGTGTAGAGGTATCTTCATAAATAAGAATCTTGCTATTTTGAGAGAATTGATTGGTTCAATTCTGGAGATGTTCTAGTTCATATTCTCCTACCTGGCATGAGATTACTTCCTCTTTTCTCTTTAGCTTTTTTCATATCTTCTGAGCAATCAACCAACGAACAATCAACCGCCAATAAAACCTGTTGTTGCACCTGTTTGAATCGCTTAGTTTATTCTTAGAAACATTTTGTAGTCAATGGCTGACTTTTCCCCTAATTCTGCATATGTGCTGGTGTATCAAGTTTTGCAACAAAGTTTCTGACTTTTGAAAATGGAGGAGTCACTTTTCGTGCTTTTAGTACTCTTTTCAGTTTTTTGCTATCTTTTGAGTTAGAATATGGCACACGAGAAAGTTTTACGTTTGTGACTAAACAATCTGCTAAACATGACATTCAGGATGAAGATCAGGAATCAGTTATTATGCCTGGCAAAGATGGACAAAAGTTTCTTTGCTTCTTGCCAAAGGTTGAGAAAGCCAAGACTGAGAAGCTCGTAAGTCAGCAGAATATAAGCAGCATGATAATTGAAACCAAGAAGCAGATTAATTTGAAGACCCCTGATGAGTTACTTGAAGTGTTAAAGGAAAAATGCTTTCTCGGGGTGAGTACTTATTGCTTAAAATGGTTTCTGTGTAATTTCTGTTCTTTACCAGTGGAAGTACCCAGGAAAAGAAACATGTGAATTCATTGTAGAGAAGGAAGAGTTCAATTGCTAGAAGTTCCATACAAGAAAAGAAAGAAAAGAAAGAACTCTTGCTAATTGAATTCTTCTTGCAGCAAGAAAATTGGTGGACCTATGAATTTTGTCACCTGAAGAAGATACGCCAATTGCGTCTTGAGGGAAAACAGGTCATTACCATGCTCACCCTCCTATGCTTGCTTTGTTAACGTGATTCAATCTTTGATGCAAAAACGTCAGGAAATGTAAAATGGGAGTTTGATTGTTAGCCTTGGTGTTGATGCCTTTACTATTGTACCTTTCAAGCCATATGGATAAATATACATAGGTTTCTTGGTATTAAGGTAATAGCTTGCTCATCAGTTGTCCACCTCAAAGCTGCTTTTTAATTTTTTATTTTCTGGCCATGTTGCAGGTGGTTCAAGAGTTTATTCTAGGAGAATATGATGCAGAGGCCACAGCTGCTTTTAATCAAAACCTATCTGACATTTCGACATTGAAAGATCCTCGAGCAAAAGATGCATCACAAAGGTATGGTTGAAAATAATTATTGATGCAGAATAGGGTATTTGACATGTTCAAAACTTGTTGAAAGGAAGTTGAATAAGAAAAACGCATCATATTTATTGCATCTTATATGTTGCGCAGGTATCATGCTCACCAGTATACTAATGGGACAGTATGTGATCTTACTGATCAGCCACGTGAAACCGAGGTACAATTAATTAAATCATGGTTCAAGGTTTTGCTTTCCTATCATAAAAGTATTGCTTAAAAACATACAAATGAGGGGGAAAGCATAAAAAGAAACAGGAAAAAGAGAAAAGGTAGAGGTTCTCAAGTTTTTCCATTCGTGGACTCTGACACACAGGTGAGATTTGTCTGTGCGGAGCCCAGGACTACGATTACTTCTATTACAGAGCTATCAACATGCAAATATGCTGTTACTATTCAATCACCAGCACTTTGCCAGCATCCGTAAGTGGTTCTTTCCTATATTTTGTTTTAACTTGTTGCAACTGTTAAGCATGTACTTGTGAAGTCCCTTGCTAATCTAACTATAAACATGCCCTTAAGTAGAAGATGCCATACTCTCAACTTTCTAAACTGCAAAGACAGATAGGCATAGTGTACTTAAAAGACATAATTGCCCAGGCACAGCCAATCTTTGATCGTTTTGTGCTTACCTCATCCTGTTACCTTTTATTGACTACTCAGTCTCATCAGAGTTTGCCATGGCAGCCTCATGAGTCATACTCTTTACACTTAAACAATTCTTCCATGTCTCAACATCAATCATGAAAACAATTTAAATAGGGCTTTTTCTACTTGGTTTTATTAGTCTTAGCTGTAAAGTTTAGATGAATGGAGCTGTCTTTCTCAGAACATCTTTAGTGCACTTTTCTTTCTGCATCTAATATAAAGAAATTGGCACTTCGAGTACAGTTTGATCTCTCCATTCCATCTTGATACATGCAGAAATATGTAGAGAAAGAAAAAGAAGAAAGACATGTTGAAGAGGAATTCATTTTAATAATGCTTTAGCTTTTCTTGTTTTTGTAATCTTTGATGTCTTGAATTGTTAGATCTGATTCTTCACCCTGTCCTCACAGATTGTTTCAAGAAGAAAAACCCGTGTGGCATATCATCAACTGCAATGCACTTCCCAAGGACTATAAGAAGGATAAAGTGGAGGAGGAGAAACCTGAAGATAGACAGATTATCATGATTCCTGATGCTGAAAATTTATCTGCTGATGAAGAATAAAGAAGGCATATGGACCAACATGGTAAACATCTGTTGGATAAGCTTACTTTCATCTGCTAGTCATGCTGCCATCTTGATCAGCATGCATATCATTGCAGGAAAGAGCCTGTATTTGATGCTTAATTTTTCTTTATGGCTTGAGTATCCCAGTGAGGAGCATCTTTTTGGATGGTTTGCTAAGTGCTGAAAATGTCCATCTTCTATCGTTTGTACAGATATAATTAGATTATTAGACTTATACAAAAAATTGGCAAGCTGGGCATTTGTGAGCCTTAGCAAGCCATATAGCCATTTGAGACGTTATAACTGAAATCAGATTGTCCTTGGTGACATATGATAGCAAATGCTTTCAATGTTCTAGCTATTTATTAAGATTGCTTAATGTGATCCTAATGAACCATAGCCAAGTATAAGCACATTATAATGATGAAAATTGTTCACCGATTTCGTTACCACTGTGTTCTCTATTGGAATAACTTTGTAGTTGAACTTAATTTCCTGCAACTATGTGGATTTCAGATGATAATTAACCCATTGACTATGTAAAGTTGGTTATCGGTCCCGAATTGAGCACTACTAGTACTAACCGTTGGTTCATTCAGTAATTCTAAAAGGTTAAAAAGTTAAATGGTGCTTCTCTTTTCCCTTTTGCTTCAGCACATTAATGGATCTTGCATAAAGAGACCGTACAAGACGGAAGCACCGAACCCAGGATAAGCATTTCTAATCTTACATATTTTACAGAATGTTGAAGAAAAGCTTGAGAATGATTTTGAGTTGGTCACATCGAGGTTTTTTCTTGAGTCTGTGTAAAATGTATACATTATTCTATTGTTGCTAATTTTCAGTAAACTTATTTCCATTTTGCTATATTGTTTTTCTGGCATCTTTTTCAGCGTTATTGTTAAGAAACTTTTTTTTTTTCTTTTGGATCGATTTATGGGGGAAGGGGGATTTGAATTCTGATTTATTTTGATGAGAGATTAATAGTGATGTCATTAGGTTATAATGACCTTAGCTTATTGTTGAGAAACTTGCTATTGCATTGACGAATTTAGGTGTTATGCTGTCTCAATTATAGATAATGATTAAGAGGTTATGCAAATGTTAAGCACTTGCTTATTTTGAACTAATTGAGAGTGGAACAATCATAACCCACTCTTGGGGGGCGCTGCAAGTGCTACAATGAAGCATAGATCAGTTGGTGAGATGTTTTTCCCATTCCCATGAGATCCTGGGTTGAGTCACAAAGGGATAGGTGAGACTTGCAAGTGATTAAACATGCGATGAAAGGAATATAGACACGTAATGTAGTTCCTGTTTACTGATAACTTGACATACAAATACAAGAACATATGAATATTTACATGGAATTTATCTAGGATTGTAACTGTGAGGAGCAGTTGCAATTATTCAGATGAATTACAGCATAAGTTTTGAAGAACGTCGGCTTGCACAAGTTTTGCAGCATGAGAGCAAACCCTTGATGCCCGCCTCTCGAACCTGTCCCTCATCAACTCCGTGCTTTTGCATAACTCTTACAAACTCTTGTGAGCTCAAACTGCCGTCCCGGTTCGTATCAAAAAGAAAAAAGATTATGTCGATGACACGATCGGTGATGGGGATCCCACATACCTTGAAATAAAGTTACGAATGAAAAAATTTGTCAAAGATGGAATGGTCTGGCAGCGCAACTGAGGTAAGTTTACATGCCAGGTGCGTACCTGTGACGCGGCTCTCTGGAAGTCCTTTTTGGTCAGCAATCCGTTCACTTTCCCATAACTAAATATGGCGAGAGTAAAGGACTGCAACTTCCAACGCAGTTCTGCAAAATTCTTGAATTCCTCGAAGGTGATGCGTTGGTCTTCTAGAAGAGGGTATTTGTCGATTTTGTCGACAAGATCAAGCAACTTGTTTACGTGTCTCAGATCAGCGGATGCAACTATGGATAAGGCAAAATCTTTAGCTGATATAGTTCCTAATCCTTTGTAGTCGTAATGAGAAAACTCCAAGCGCAATATCTGGTCAGAATAGAAATTGCTCTTAGGCCTGTGCTGACAGATTCAAACAGTGAAGAAACAGAGAAATTTGAGCTTTCTAGTTGGAATATCTCTTTATGATAAATAATCTATTTGAGTTGTTTTCCGTCTTGCTATGTACGGTTTGACGTATAATTAGGCAAACGCATGGTTTGAAATCAAAACAGATAGAAACCAATGAACTAAAAAAAAAAAAACCCAAGGTCGGGCTAGAAAGTGCGTGAAAATGGATTAGCTGATATTTGACCGGTTTGGCCAGTTTCGAACCGATACGGAATAGATACGGATTAAATGCAGAAACAAATATAAATCAAATGCAGGTATAAGGAAAAGATGGAACAAATATGCCCACCAAGCGAAAATTATTCATGTGAAAAAACGATAGCTAAGCACTCACCTCCTCGTGCAACTCTCTCAGAAACTGGACAAATCGTTCATGTTTCAGCTTTCCCTGACCATCTTTACCGAAGAAATACTCCAACAAGCCTCCATTTTCCACAGGTTCTGAAACCTTTAGCCCATGTCGCTTCCCATCCCTGTGGTGAGCACCTTGCCGGCTTTGAGTTCGCATCAAAGCCATAACCTTCTTGAATTCTTCCCTGTCTATTTCGCTATGAACAAATGAATTAACAAATAGTAGAAAGCCCGAGGAAACAGAAAATCGAGGAAAAAAAGATATGAACAAAATTTTCTACAAAGTAAATCTGCTCTTTATAGGAAAATATAAAGGAGAAGGAGATTGTCATTTGCCAAGATGATTACAAGCTAATTACCCGTTATTGTCAAGGTCAAACATCTTAAATGCAACTGTGAAGCTTGATTCCGGTATGCTAAGTAGTGTGACAAAAAAGATGTACCTAGAAAGGAAGGATGATCAATGATGTAAGAGTAACTCATTCTTAGTTTTTGAATATTGGACATTCTTTGTAGATCATCCTCACAATTAACACTCACTCTGGAAAAGATACAAGGCCATCTCCATTGGTGTCAAAAAGCATGAAAAACTTGGAAGGAGGACAGAAGAGGTCTCCGGGTACTCGTTCCCCTCGCAAGAACCCCTCCCTTACTCGGTTTGAGTCCGATGGAGGGAAGACGGGAACAACTGCTCTCATCAAGTCAGCTGGTGTCATGAGAACCTCTCCTGACGGCAGTCGTACTGATGCAAAATACTCAAAAACCTGAAGATAATAGATAAATAACAAGCATCAGATGCTACATTCTTGTGTCTAGACTTTACGTTTCTGCATGAGCATGAAGCAGTTCTTACTCATTTTGACAGAAAAACTGGTTTAGGGTGTGTTTACGGCACTGATAATATTTTCTGGACTTTCTTTAGCATTTCCCATAGTTAAAGCTTTGCATTGTCAAATGTTATCGTAGTAATTTCAAGAAATCACAGATTTTAAGTGGCTTGCACTAAGTGGTAGTGGGTAGCGGGACCCTAATCAATCATTGGTGGTGCCAATTGGAAACCGCAAGTGATTATCATTATCATTAAAAGCAATTATTGACCGTTTGTGATTATCACGACAAACAATTTTGAGGTTTTGATTATAACAAATATGAAAAAAAAGCTCGAAAAGTCATTTTCCACGAAACAACAAACTCAGTATTGATTCAATTATGTTTCTTTAGCTATATGTCCAACTAGGAGTATATACCTTCTCGGGGCAACTTTGCATCCGGATGCGCTTCTCATAATTAAAGAAGATTCTTCTTCTGTATGCATCTGCCAAGATAAATCGTATCAACGTACAAGAGAACTTCACTTAACATGAAAAAAAAGGACCTCTAACCGTGTAAAACTCCTGCACTATACATTGTCATCCACTTCTTGATTAACTTAATATCTATTATTTGAGTAGGCATTCCTCAATTACTAAAAGCTATAACTGCTGGTTAATCTAACTACTTTTCATCATTGACAAGCATATATAAGATTATACAGGAAATGTTAAAAGAAAAAAAGAAAAAAAAAAGGAGGAGAAATTGTAACATGTTTTATGTGAGACCACTCATCCTAATATTAAAGGATCTAAACTCGGACTGTTCTCTAGTATTGTGATAAAATTTGATACGACGTTCAACCCATCTTATATTCCCATTGTTAGAATTACCTCTGAAAAGAAACTTCCGTTTCTCGGTGATCTTTGGTTCTTCAAATTCATCACTAGCAGGCCAGGTCTCTCCATCATGATCTGCGAATGCCAAGTGAGAATTACTTCCCGTGTTGGAGGAGGAGGACCACCAGCAATATCCCAAACTAGACCCCAAAACTAGAACTCCAGAAGAAACCCGTCCTGGGTAAAATTTGAAGGAATTTGCACTCTCATCACCTCCTAAGCTTCTACACCCAGCAAGTGATTGGTATTTTTCGAAAAATAAAGCTTTCAAGTAGTGGTTAATTCGGGTTTGAATGATGGATCGCAAAGGTTTCCTCAAGGATGCCCAAGAAAACATAGTATGGTACAAAGTCGTAGTTGCAGAGTGAAATATTGACAATGTAGGGGAAATAGAGAATATAGATCACAAAGAGAGAGAGAGAGAAGGCAGAGTTGTTTGAGAATCCATGGTTTTTGACCGAGAAACGTGGAGTTTCAGGAGATGTCTGTAACGGTTTTTTGAAAGGTTCGTTAAGTACCAGGTCTTGCTTTGGAGCTTTCTATGTACACACGCTAAATAGGGGCGGCTGAGGTGCCGGGTGGACAAAGGATAACCGTTGTGCTCCGATGAAACATTATGGTGAGGGAAAACTACAGGTGGTCTGATTGCAGTGGAGTCATCATGCCCTATTGTGATGCAGTCTATATTCTTCGTAAAAATAGCAAATAATCCTTAAATTTTAACATCAATCTTCACTGTTCTTTTAAAATTTTAAATATTACAAATAATTTTCTATAAATTTCGATAAATTAACAATTTCTTTTTTCAATTTAGAAGAACATACTAACATCAAAGTGTAGGTGTATCAAAGTGTAAATTAGTAAGTTTGAGGAATATTGTCATAATAAAGTCAAAATTTATGGTTTTTTTGCCACTTTTGATCCCGAGGTATATTAAAGTTTGAAAAGTTATATGCGTTTTTTCTTTTTAAGTATACATACATATAGATATGACAAAGTTATTCCAAAATTGGTAACATTTTAGTAATGACCATTTTGTATGGAGATAGTATGGGGAAACTTTATATCTATATTATTTAAGGTCAAGATCATTTTTTAGTGTCTTTTTCCATATGACCAAATTACTCCAAATATATTAGCTATTTAATTTTAGATCTTGGTCAATAACTCCTAAATAATTAATAGTTCTTAATAAAGTTAACATCAATGTTGTTAGAACTGGGTTGACCTATCTGGTCCAATCCGGTGTAACTTGATCTCTTTATAGAATTGATTCGAGTTACCTATTTAACCTTCATTGATAGTGACCCTAGTTTGGCCACCTGATTTCTATAAGAATTCACTTAGTTTTTTCGAGTTTAGATATACTATTTCCTCTTATATTTTCTAGAGAATACACTAATTTATTGAAAAAAATAAATGTATATCAAAGGAAAATAAAACTAAAAATTAAAAAGTTTTTAACATTTAATTTTTAAGGATGTAGATAATTTTTATTGATTTATAAATAAATATAAATATATTTTAATATTTTTATTAATCTCGATTCTTAACTCCTTTTCATTTTTAGATCAACCTTTCAATTTGAGTTAGATAACATTGTTTAAAATTATTATGATGAGAGCTATGTACGCTAAAATGGTATCTTTCTACATTTTATTTTTTGTCAAAAGGTTATCTCTCTACCATTAAACCTCATTAAACAATCTTTATACAATTAAACTCCACCAACCAAAATATCTTCCATCAATCATCTTCTTTTACTCATCTCTTTTTATTTTTTGAGGAAATTGCAAAAAACCTTTTCTAAACTTTGATTTAGGTACGGATTAGCCCATTTAATTTTTTAAGTGAGGTTTTTGATTTCTTAAACTTCCATAAATTGGCAAGTAACCTTTATAACTCATTTTAACTTTAGTTTTGGTACATAAGCATTTCTTAAACTTTGATTTTGATGTGCAAACATTCCACACACCAAAATTAAAGTTTAAGGGATATTTATGAACCAAAATCAAAATTTAAAGGTTATGGAGATTGTTCTGCCAATTTATTAAAGTTTAAGGAATCAAAAACCTTTTTTTAAAAGTTCAAAAGGTCAATCCGCACTTAAGTCAAAGTTTAGAGGTTTTTTTTTTTTTTATTTATTTTCCCCATATATTTTTTTAGTAAACTTATCATTCTCTTTCTCAAAACCCCTATAAAACATCATTACCATAGAATTTAGGGAAGACTTTTGCATAAGTGATTTTTTGAATTATCAGGCTAACACTAGGTTTGCTTACAACTCTTTGTAGTCATTATAATGCTTATAATAGTTTATCATCGCTCACCATTCGATTTGTTTCTCAATATATATTTTTGTAAACTGATGAGAAATATTGGTACATATCACATATTACCTTTGAAGGTTAGAGAGTTCTTAGAGACTCTAATTATATTGCACTATATTTGGATATATGTCTAATTTTTGCAATTTCATATCTTTTTCCAAATTAATTAATTGTGTTTAGTATCTGCTTTCATTGTTAAGGTTAATTAATTGTCATTTATAAATTAAATATTTATTGTGTAAGAAAAACGATTTTGATTATTATAATTTAATTAAAGAAAAGAATGTTTTCACGTGATAGAATATACATGTGTGTATGTATATATATCTCATAGTTTGAAATGTTTTTAGTTATGTATCTATTTTGTCTTTCATCTTAAATTAATATAAATAAGATATGCATATCCTAATCTATGAACTATAATAACTATGTTATATTTCTATAGACTGTTCGTCACGCCTTGAAGCGGCAGAATCGTAATAGTCCCACTGTATAAATCATTTTAAGATAGAAGTTAGCCTTACAATCACTATCTTAGACCTGATTTATACAAGGCGTCCACGACTAACCCACTTTGAAGTAAACATTTCATAATTTAAATAAATCATTTATCTAAGAAAGTGAGAAAATATATATATACACTAGAATTCAGTTATTACATTTAACGTTTACAACATTTCACCGTAATCTATTTCTTAGTTAATACATTATTTAGAAATGAAAAATTCTAATAATAGAACTTAGACCTTAAAAATATATGTTTGTTTTTTAAATGTTTTTCCTTACTTCCTAAGATCTAACAGTTGTTGGCTTTAAAGTAGTTGTAAGCTGCTTTCTAGCCAGCACCTGTAACAACGTTTATAGGAATGTGAGCAGCCACAACTCAATAAGTTACGATGGAGGACTTAAAACTATACCATAAACATAAATAAGGTTATCAACCAAATCATTTGGTACAATGGATATTCAAGTAAATGTCATCGCACGACATTATCTGGCTCGTTGTGAGATTAGAGAAATGACGCTCGCTCTAATCCGAGTTGAGGAGTTGCTATTAATGTAACAGCTCACGACTAAATCCAAGCTTGTGTAATAGAAATACTGCTCCTCTCGTGACTACCTTTAAACCATTGACTTCACCCTTACCGCAACCTCTTCACCTATCACTTAGTTCGACTAAGGATGAAGAAAGAACTCATTATGCCATCCGGCGCTATTCCTTTCGAAGGGATCGGTATTTAGCTGGAGAATCATAGGTTTCCTCTAGTGGGTTGCTATGCAGGTCCGATTTATGTTTATAGGTCATATCTTTGTTAAGTTTCGTTTAGGGTGATTGATCACTTTATACAATACAAGCTAGAACAACAAATAGAATCATAGCAAAATCATAATCAAGCATCACTCATAATCAAGCACATGCACATAACCAATTATCTAACAAACACAACTAAGTATAATCTCAAGCCTCCAAAAAACAACAACGTATTAATCCCAACTTACCTTGACTCCACGCTCATTTACTCGAAGTCTAACTTGCTCAGACCATCACTGATCATCCCTATAACATTAACGTTGTCTTAGTTTTCATATAACTGTTATAGATTAGTTTTTATCCTATAACACTTATTATTATCTTTAGCTTAGGGTTTAATAAGTCCAATTATTTAGGTTTTCAAATCTTTTACAATTATTCTAGGTTTGGGGCTAGGTTCGAGTTCAGTTTCCGCATTAATTTTTAAATTAGGTTCTAGTTCAATTTCTAAGTACTGTTTTATACCTAAACCTTAGAAACTCGTTTCAACTCATAATGTGAAATTAATCACATTACGTCCAAATATCCTAAATACCATAATTACCCTTAGTCAGTACTTTATTCCACCCGGTACACTTAAATCCTTATTAGTGTATTAAATTTACTCTTGATGTAAGAAATTTTTATATTTTTCATATAATTACATAAATTTAAGATTTCTATCGGATTTATTATATATCCCTATTATTTATATAATATCAATTTTTTATTCTAATATCTTTTATTTATTATATTTCCAATAATTGCATATTATGTACTATACTTATTATGTATATAATACACATCCAATATTTCTATCACTCTAATTACCATCTCCCAACATTATTTATCATTTCAAAATGTCTAAATTCATTCTAAATCAGATTTTATACCTAATTACCCTAATTTACAAAATTAACTTAAAATTTACTATTTTTCTCTATTACTTATTTACTACATAATTACCCTAATAATTACATCTAACGCCCTAAATGCTACAAGTATCATACTTCATCAAATTTCAACATCCTAAAACATACAATTATTCACTAAATCAGTAATTAACTATTTAATTACTTAATTAACTCTAAATTATCTATTTTATGCCTCATTTTAAGGCTTAAAAATTATCTAAAAATTTTGAAAATTAATTTTTGAAAATAGGCTTCATAGCACTATTTTATATCATCAGTCTATAAAAAAATTTTGGACTCAAAATTATACTCCTAAGGTCATTTATTTTTAAGTCGAAACATGTTCGATTTTGCATAATTTCTTAAGAACCATATATCACGGGATATGTTTTCATCAAAATAATATTTTTCCTAAAAACTACATATAAAAATATTTTAGAATAACAAGTTTCATAATTTTTTAAGAATATTTAATATTTTTACATAATTAAACAAAATCGGGTTGGAAATCAAACTCACCAGTTTGGGTGGCTCTGACCACCGTCGGTGGCCATGGGTGTGTCGGCCCACCTAGGTGTTGCCATCACCGTGTGGTGATGATGGCCGTCCACTCCCAACTGCTCATTGAGTGTTGGTTCCCCTTTAAAGTTTTAATTGTACAGATTTGAGAAATTTTTTTATAATTAATTCAAACACTCACTAGTTCGGCCCTCTTTATTTTTCTCACTCTCCAAACTGACCAAATGAGCTTTTGAAATTTTCTTGCTATTTATAGAGTATTAGGGAAATTATTATGTATTAAATTGATTTGACAATTACCTTATTTTCTTTTAATTTGCCTTTTGTATCGTTCTAATTTAATTGGTTAATTTTTTTCTTATTTTCCCCAACTACCATGACCTAAATTTGGATCATTCCTTTTATTTTTTTCTGATTTTTCTTTATTTTTTCTTAATTAATTATTAATTTTCTTTAATTATTTAGTATTATTTTAGTACATTTCACGTATTTTAAGTAATTACGTGTATTTCTACCTATATGTAAATTCATATATAGTGCAAATAAATATTTCTAAATATTATTTAGGTTATTCTATGATTTTTAGTATATATATAATTTATCTTTAACGATTTGTTAATTATCGGAATGTATTTTACGTATTTTCGATAAATAACTAGTTATATACTTAAAATTTGAAAATTATATATATATTTTTTATTTTATTGCTTATTTTATTAAATTCAAACTTATGGGATTATTTTTACTAATATTTCTAGCTTTATTTTGTAATTTAGGCTTGATTGAATCTTTTAACCGACCGCTCTAAATTCTACGAGTCAAACTTTAGGTAGCTAATTATAAGTCTTACACTGCTTGATAAGAGGGAAAAAATTTAAGTTGTGGTGACTATTTGATTGAATTAAAAATATACATTAACCTTTTGTTTTCTATTCGCATTATAATTATTTGCAATTTGAATTGTGAAATACCACTCTATGAATCAAGTTGTTTATTTTTCCTTTTGTTTTTTTTTTAATTCGCCAAAAAATATCTATAGATCAGTATCTAAATGATAATAATGAAATGTAATTGAAAATTAATTTTTTTTTTTTTATTTTGCATCAAGTAGTTGTTTTTGTTTATATTAAAGCACTTATGCTGTCAAATAATTATTTAGTTTATTAGTTTGTTTTGTATTTTTTTTATAGGCATATGACAAGACAAGACTAGCAATGAGACTATCATCCTATGATTACTATTATTATCATATGATGTATTAAATTTGTACACACATGATGAGTATAGTGTCTACTAATATACCTTTTGTACTCTTTTACTTATATTCATAATAAGATTTTTAAGAATTCTATATATTATTGTTGCTAATGCCTAACAAATATTTGTATAGCACTTCATACTAAAAAGGAATAATACACATAATCTAACTTAACTTTAGTGTGGATATACCTCATAAATTTTCAAATATTATAAATAAACTTTCTAAGCTTTGGCGTTAGTGCATAAACATACTTTTAAATTTATGAAACTATACTTTAAAATCCCCTAAATTTTGACTTTAATGTGTTTTTAATAAAGCAAACATTTTTATATTGCCAATTTTTCAAAATTTAAGAGAATATCTTATAACGTTTGAAAGTTCATAGAGTAAATTTACACATAGAGGTGTTAATTGCAATTTTCTTTAATGGAACCCTTGCAATTTAATAGTTTTCACAAGTAATAATACCATTTTGTGAGACACTTAAACCAATTGAAAAGTGAGCAATTCAAAAGTGTCATAATGATTTATATATGAGAAAATTACTTTCTTAGTCATCAACCTTTACTTTTTTTTTTTCCAATCCTCAACATTTACAAAAATCTATAAATAAGTGCCTCGTAAATATTCTATTAGTTTTTCTTAGTTAGTGAAAACATGTGGCAACATATTTATAATCCATGTGTTATATTAAATAAATAATATAGTATAATAATTAAAAAATAAAAAAACTTATAACATAAAAAATATTTAAAAAATCTGTAATAAATAAATTAGGTAATAATATATATGTATATATAATTTGAGTAAAATAAAAAGTTTAAAAAAGAAACAAACTAAAAGAAAGAAATAGTTTTGACTATCTTAAGGCCAAGGGTAGTTAAGGGCCATTAGGGTAGGTGTTATTAGAGGAGATGGCCTTAGGTTAGTCAAAACAAATTTCTTTTTAAAAAAATTCTTTTCCTTATTTTTCTTAATTTTTTGATCTTTTTATTTTATTTAAGTTATATATATAAATACATATTATTATTTGATTTATTTATTACAGATTTTTAATTTATTCATTTTCTATTTTTTATTTGTTTTATATTTTATATTTAATTTTTTAAATATTTTATTCTATTTTTTATTTAGCAAAAATATGAGGACAAACCATATGCTACTACACGTTACTCTTAATGGAAAAACTACTAGATAACCAATGGAGGACTTATTTGCAATTATTTACAAATATTGAGGATAGAAATAAAAAAAATAAAGGTCGGAGATTAAATTAGAAAAAGCAGCAAAGGTTGAAAACTAAAACTATAATTTTTCCTTAATGTATAGATAAGATTTTCTATTGGTCATAATTTTGGTTAAGTACTTAGGTTTTTATTGAATTCTAAATCTATTTGTTTCTTTTAATTATTCATTTCTCTATCACTAGATTTCCTAATTTCTTACTATTTTATTTGAGGCTAAATTATAAATATATTACCTTATATTTTGTTTTATGCAGGCTTAACTCTCCTATTTTCTTCAAAATTAACCCTAAATCTTTATTAAATATGCTTTCAAATCTTATACTATTTTGCCTTTTGCTAAAATAACTGAAAAGTATTAAATTTATAAGATTACATATAATTTGAAAAAAAAAAGAAAAAGAAAACTCTTAAAAAAGCACTTTTTAAGGGTAAAATGACTATATAGAGCTCTAAAAGCACTAGTTTAAAGATTTAGGTGTGCTTCATTTTAATATAAGGAGGAGTATTTGCAATTTACCCTTAATAACCATGATGGCTAATAGAGGTATGCAAGTGGGTAACGGGCTAAAAAACTTCTACCCTAACCTATTCAAAAAGTAAGTTAACAAACTAACCATATGTGTAAATGTGTTAAATGGAGCAATTCAAACCAACTTACTTTAATCTACAAATTAAATTGATCAAGTTTATTTAGCTCACTTTTTAAATAAGCAAAAATATATCGATCTAAGCTTATTTAAAAAATGAGTTAAACGAATTAGTTAATAAACCAAAATCTCTTTGCACACCTGTAATGACTAATTTCTAAAAAAAAAAAAATGATAGCCAATACACTCATTCCATACATCACATCTAATGATATACATGGAATATGACAATGGTCTAAGTTTAATATTGAGCTTGAACTTGATGTTAACTCAAAATTCAAAATTTATATACAACTATCTATACTATTTAAATTCAAGTACTTTAATAACTGTGATTTTGGTCTCTTAGAAAATTTAATCATATTAAACACAGCAATACATACGCTATATCTGTGATTTGGATTAACAATGGGTTTTCACTAGTCTTATCCCCTTCATCTATGTGTGCTTCTAGGAAACAAATAATTGTTCTCTTTTACATTTTACGATGCACCTTCTAAAGTTTTCTGCATTGTAACTACTAACTTTTCTATCCTCTGCCCACAAAACTTTCCAATTACATGGTTGCTATTCAGTACTCTTTTCCAATTGCTTGGTGTCATTCAAACCCCTTTTATACGTTCTCTCTACTTTCTTTTTTTTGTTTTTTTTTTTTTCCCTCCAACAGATACTCCTCCCTCTCTCTCTCTCTCTCTCTCTCTATGTGTGTGTGTGTGTGTGTCTCTGCGCGCAATATCGTACCATACCATGTTGGTTTTGCAGCAACAAGAAGAGTCGTTTCCATGAGATAAAAGATTGGGTAATAGAGAAACACGTGGCATGAGAGGATGAGACATAATGGGTTCATCTAGCGACATTAATGCTTCAGCTCTTAAGAAGAATACTAGGAAGTTGAATTGTATGTTTTTCTTTCTTCCTTTTACTTCTAAACCTAACATTTGATGATCTTATAAAACCTTTTCTTTTTAATTCTTTCCATACGGGAGCTTCAAAACTCATGGGACAATTAAATGAGTTACAGGTTTCATTTCTAATATGGTTGTTAAAATCTCAAATTTATAACATTCTTGTTATTGCTACAAGGAGAAGATGCTTGATTGTTATCTTGACTCGTTATTTGAGTTTGAGTTTTTTTTTTTTTTTTTTTTTTTGTGAGAACTAAAAATAAAAGGAAAACGATGTCAAAACTCTTTGAAAGGACGAAATTGAATCTCATCCAATGAAAATATAGTTTATATCAATCCATTAACTCTATTCCCGCCCTTAATACCAACCATCTCCATCATCAGGAAATGCTTATGTATGCTATTGCTGTTAGCCCTGCAACTCTAGAGTTGGGGTGAGCCCTAATATTAATATCGCAACTAGCAAGGGTTTGCCAGATTTTCCAGCAGATGGTGGGCTGATGCTGCTTGCACAGAAGGGAGGTACACGTGGGTTTCCTCGTTGACATTATAAGCACGATTATAAAAAATGACAAATAAAAAATACAATTATATAAGTTTATAATTTTATAATACTTTTTTTTTCAAATTAAAATGGTCGTAAAATTGTTTATATATGATTTTTAGTAAAATTATAAACTTTCATATATAATTCCATAAGTTTACGATTTTACTCGTTTTATACATTCTATACGATTTTATACACTGAAATGAATAGTGGAATCACGATTTTGATAACCATGATTATAAATTCGCAATACCTATTCATTCGTGTTTTTAGCTTTATAGATAATGTAGGGAAGATGAGAAGATTTTTGTATAAATATATAAAAGAAGATATAAAAAAGTGTAACACATATATTTCTTATGCTTATTTCTCTTCCCTCTAGGCTTTTTTATTCTACTATATTGAGCTTTTTTCGAAATAGCGTATACTTATAATATTAAAAAGAGAGGTACTGATACGGTGTCTATTGTGTATTTTAAAAACTTTTAATGTTGAATGTATAAAACTAGCCTTTATATGTTCTCTTATATAACCTTTTAGATCGTAGTTGTAATTAGATGAAAGGATTATTTTTGTAAAAGATTTTCTTCAATCACTTAATACGTCATTAACTGATTTCAATTTGTGTTTTCTTCCTACGTTCACTTTATCATACACACCCACGTTATGTTAACTGTGTAGGTCCTTTTCCTTACTTTATCTAACCCACATTCACTATATTCTCGTTTATGTTCGTCATGCATGTGTAGCTTACTTTCACCTATACATTTGAAATGTGGAACCACAAAAATATGAGCAAGCATTTACCAGCGTCAGCCAATATTAGTTAAAACTCCAATAGTTTATGTCGTCTTTTTATTTACAACATAAGCATGTCCATGGAAACCGGCCCATAAAGCCATGACATGGACTTCCAGTTGAGGGCCCGATGATATATAAGCTTAAGCTTCTGCCCACACATTCTGCATCCATTTTGCGCAGTGTGCGGCCCATCATTTCTTTCCCAAAATTACTCACGGCATGAAGAACAATTTCCAATATGTCTTCCCCAACTTCAGATCAGATTTTTATGCTGTGCTGTCGTTCCATGCATTCGACTAACAAATCATTTCTCTTTAGAAAATACGTGAACGTGGTGTTGGAAACACGAATTGAATAATAACATCCGTAGGAATTACCATTTATAAAATCAGACAAATGATCGGACCATAAATTTACGCATTGTACTTAGCTTTTTAGACCCAATAATAATCCGTATTAATTGTTTGGATTAGTGATAGCATACCCTAAGATGATTTAGAGAGTTGGTTTCTCAACCGGATTTGTACTTAGTAAGACCATCCACAGGCTACTAGTCTTTACACATATCTTCAAGAAACCTAATAATGATCCCATAAAAACCTGCTAATCAGACCCATTAATTATGGAGATGATCTGATGGTGGTTGTTATTGTTACTTGCCACACTCACTTTTACAAACAACTATCAAGCCTCAGGGTTTAGATATTAGACAGAGATCGGGAGATCAAAAGCTTCCAATATTGGAGCTGTTCCGCTGCACAGATCAAGAACTATGCGTTTGAAGTTTTTAAGCTCCTTTGGCCATCACGCAAGTATATGAACTACTTGTTCATTATTCTACAACCTTCCTTAATTATCTTATTTCATTTAAAGTTATTGTTTTACATCGCACTTCTCTAATCTTAAGAAAAATACATGATTTACACTATACGCACATGGTTTACTTTTTATGAACAAATCAATGTTATAATTACCTGCAAAAGAGTATATCTCATTTTTCTTGCAATTATAGTTGATAATATATATATACATACGCGTAGAGAGGATTTTGTTAACAAGATCGTCTCATTTCTCAAAGTATCGTTTCTCAGTTCTTATCGGTAGTCGATTGAGATTTGCGCGTATTGGGTTTGCAAAACAATGCACAGTGAGAGGACACCGAAAGGTTATCCAACATAAACACTCTAATAATTAAGTTAGCAATGAGTTTTTGATGGAGTAGAATACATGATACGCAAGCTTAGAATGTAAAGTTTGTAAAGAGAGTTTCCGTTGGACGGTGGTCTAATATTTATAGTGAAGTTGAGCAGGCAGTTAGAGAATAGTTAGGGGGAGAGATCTTTTCCCAAAAGTATAGGAGAGTGGAATTGTCATGCTCGATGTATCTTTGATATTCAGGATATGGCCGTTTTATTCTTATCTGCAGATTATTGCTGCTACAGTGTTTCATGGGCTTAAGCCATTCAGGTCCAGGGTTGAAGCTTATGGAGGGGTGGGTTTAGTTGGGCCTGAGGGGTCCTTATTCAAAGACTCTATCAACACTTGCCCTTTCGCAGTCTCATTGCTGAGCAAGAAGCAAGGAGAAGGAATGCATGGGCCGTTCAGGCGTGACCAATCTGAAAATGTCTAAAGATAAGTGAGCAAGGGTGTTCAGGTGCTCTAATGCTATGGACTGATCTTCATAATGCCAATTAGGTGTAGGTCGAATGGGCCCTAAAGAAGCTTCCTGCGAAGGAACTTTTTTCAAAATGCAACTTTTGTCCACTTGTATTCTGTGCATTAAATGCGACATGATAGGTGTTGTGTTGTAGTAGATTAATGTGTAGCAATAGATTAATGTGTAGCTACATGCTTTTTACCTTTTTAAAGGTGGTCATTTGATCGAGGTGCTTTTCATGTGTCTGCTATGTAGCATTCTAAGGGATTCGTGTTTATACGTATTCCTATAACCTTTTGTACGGCTTCCTAAGCGATTTTCCTATAAATAGGAGGATTGCAAAGGGAGACCACTTTTTTGCAATCCTTTCGCTCAGTTGTTGCAATTTCTGCATTTGCATTCGCATTCCAAACTTTAAACCTTTTTCAAAAGTTTTGAGTCTTTCTTCTTTCTTTAAGAATCATAATCATGTTAACCAACAGAAGTGAGGCTAGCTCCTCTTCGCCGTTGCTTACTTCCAATTCCGACGCTACAAGGAGTGGTTCCCCTCAAGCACAGGAGGACGAGGTCTTATCACTAGTATAACTCAACCAACTTACAAGGATGGTTGTGGAAGCGTTGGACAGGACTAGAATCATCAATGTAATCCCTAATGACGTATATGCGAATGTTCCCTTGCCTCTTGTGAAGGACTTATTCGACACTCTCGATACGGCAAGGGGCCTAAGGATTGTGTGAGTAGAAGTAGGCAATTTGTCCCTAGCTGAGTCACTAGCAACTTTCTTATGGGGGCAATTCTTAGGTGGCATATTAGGTTACCGAACAAGGATGAATGAGTAGCCCTGCTATCGAGGAGGTACTTTGCCATTTTTGAGAAGCGTTTGAAGTTTGAGCAACACCTCTCTCTAAGTCATTTTGAGAAAGAGTTTTTTAATTACCACTGCTACAGTCCATTACAGGTCCCTCCTAATGGGTGAAGGATACTGAAGGCATTCCAGACGCTGTGCGAGTACTTAGTGATAAGAGTTACTCCCAAGCTCTTCTGCCACTTCCATATGTGGAAGAGCGTTAGGGGTAGCCTTACCTTCAGCTGTGCCCGAGGAAGAAGTTGTTCTACAGCCTTGTCGACTTGGTCAAAGGCTAACAGGATGAATACATGGTGGTAGAGCTACCTAAAGAGGCCAACTTCTTGACCCAATGGACTGGAATGGTCCGTACTGTAGGTGAGAGGAGGCTTCAGCTGAGCAACACGGAAGCCATCTAGGAGATCTTAGCCTTCATAAAGCTGAGAGGTGGTTAAGAGATCAATGCTGTAGAGATTGTAGAAAGGTATTTCCAATGCCCGATCTCCGAGCTCTTCCCTAGCATAAAGAAGGCTATAACGGAGAATTGGGTTGAAGGTACTAGTTCATTCCTACACGCTTGTTTGTTGTACTAATGTCGGGGTACTTCATCCAACGCCTGTAGGATGGGAGGACTTCCTTAGTCATGTTGGTCACGAGGATGTTTTGCAAATGGTAGTGGTAGTGGTAGTGGTAGTTTTAGTTTTAGTTTCTTTTAATTTGTCTTTATTTTCTTTTTCTAACCTTTAGATTGGTCTTCTTACAAGCAAAAGTTTGGCCCCAAGGATTTCTCATCCATCTGTAGATGACTTGATGAACCGGCGTCAAGCATGATCTAAGGTAGCCCAGCCAACAGGGAAGGTAGTAAGGCCAAAGCCAAGGCCAGGTAAGACCAGCAAGGTGAGGTCGAAGTCTATGCCATAGAGGGTTCCCCTTGGCATCCATGATGAGCCCATGGACATAGAGCCTTTAGGCATGGCTCTGCCTACTCTTACCTTCATCTAATTGTCTGAGTCAATTATCATGGGCAATGAAGGCATTGAAGCGGAGGGGCCTGACGTACAGGTGCTGTCTCCTCCAAGGGTATCGAAGGGATGGGCAGAGGAGAGGGTCACTCGTCCTGCAACGGCAAGCCAGAAGTGCAAGGTTCCTAAAGCATCCGAGGACCCGGCTCCGACAGCGAAGGAGCAAATCCCTTAGCAAGGGATCCTTTAACAAAAGGGAAATGGAATGAGTGGCCTCTGGCTCATCCTTACTAGAGCGTCAATGACATAGGGGATAGGTTTTTGGATGTCCTTAACAACTTTAGGAAGATGGGGCTGGGGCCGAACTCATTCCGCGAAGTGCCATACATTTCCCAGGATGAGGCGCTGAAGAGGGAGGCCCCTAAGTTGAAAATGAAGAAGGCCCGGGGGAAGATCCTAAGGTCGAAGTGGGAGATCTGTGCTAGCGATCTAATATTATGGCACCAGACCCTCGACTATCAAGCTTTAATGGGATCTTATACCTCTGGTGATTGGGTTGTCTTAGAGAAGATCTCTTAAGAAGGTAGTGGCGACCCCATACAAACTGCGGACTACTTAAGTATGCTGATGTGGCAAGTATGTCTTCCTTGCTGTTATGGTGTTATATCTTAGTATCTTGTACTAACTTGTAGGTTTCATTTTCATCTTACAGTATCACGGCCAAGTGCTTCTTGAGCTGAGCAAGTCTCATGTCGCCCAAAAAGAGGTAATGGGGTTATGGGAGGAGTTGCATCAACAGAAGAAGTGTCTGTTAGAGAAGGAGACTTCTAATAAGAGGTATTTGATAAAATTTGCTCAAGCTAACAAGCGTTTGTGGTGCTCTATTGCGCAAGTGGCAGGGCTTTAGGTAAGGCTCAAGTATGCCAAGCAGGAAAGGGGTAAGGTCGAGAGAGCGGCCCAAAAGGTCATAGAGCTAAAGGCTCGGCTAAAGAATAAGTAAAAGATGAGGGCTCATCTCTCGTAGAGGCTGGATGAGGAAAGTACATCTAGGGCTTGAGTTGAAAAGGAGAATGCCGAGTTGAAAGCTTCTGTGGCCAGGCTGGAAACTGAGCTAGCAATGAAGGCGTCCGAGTGCGAGGGCGTTAAGGCTATGTTGTTAGAGCTAACTAGTTTGAACTCACTCTAAAGTAGCAGGTCGAGGAGTTACCAGACAAAGTTTCAGAGATGGAGGAGTTGATCTCCAAGATAGAGAGTGGGGAGGTCCTCAGCAATGCTACCGCTAAGAAGGTGATTGTCGACTACAAGACCACCAAGAAGTAACTTGAAGAGTTGGAGGACCTTTCCACTAACTCTACCTACTTTACTAAGAGGGAAGTTCTCTCCCATTATCTAGACTTTGACTTAAGCTTCCTAGACTTTCTAAAGTCCCTTACATTAATTGAGAAGAGGGAAGCTCTAGCACAAGAGAAAGAGTTCGCCCAGGTGGCTGACAAAGATGTAGGCGCATCTTCTGCTGTTAGGGCAGGGTAAGGCGCTTTTCCATCCACCCCTGCCTTAGCAGCTCAGCAGGGGATCGCCTCAAAAGCTATCCCAAGGGAAGATTCGTTCGTGGGGGGTCTTGCTGCTCTTAGTTCTCATCTATCAGGCTCTTCTCCAGCTCAAGGCCTGTCGTCTGAAGTACTTACAAATTAGCGCTCGAAATAGATAGATACTTTAGATTTTTCAAAGTTAACTAATCCCAAGCGATAGCAGGGTTCTATTTTTTTTTTTTTTTAAACCTATTGTAATTAGGGTTGGAATGTTGGCCTTTGCTTTATTTCTTCCACATCCATAGAAGAAATAAATGAATGTTTTTTAAACGTCTTTGCGCAGGGGGTGTTTACCCTTGCTGAGGTTACCCTATGGGGGTTAGGTTGGTGGCATTCTGACCTACCTAGTTTGTGGGAGTTCCTCTATGCAAGGAGTGTTTCCTCTTACCGAGGTTACCTTAAGAGGTTCAAGTTAGTAGTGTTTCAACGTGCTCGGTTCTTTAGAGTTCCTCTGTACAAGGGGTGTTTTCCCTTACCAAGGTTACCCTAAGGGTTCAATTCGGTAGCGTTTCGACTTGCTCGGTTTGTGGGAGTTTCTTTGTGTAAAGGGTGTTTCCCTTTGCTGAGATTACCCTAAGGGGGTTAGGTCAATGGCATTCTGACCTGCTCGGTTCATAGGAGTTCCTCTGTGCAAGGATTGATTGCACACTTCTCTCTCTCTCTCTCTCTCTCTCTCTCCCTTTGTCCTTATACATAAATAATTATGTGTAAGGACAAAGGGAGAGAGAAAGAGAGAAGTATGTAATTAATTGAGAACTTTTATTTTGATACAATTGAAAGAAAAACTATATATGATGAAATTCTAATCAAAATAGAGACGTAGATTATTAGTGTTCCATGTGCACAGGATAAGCTTGCCATCCAATCTTTCCAACTTGTATGCTCCATTACCCAGTCTCTCCTTGACTTTGATTGGTCTTCCTAATTGGGAGCCAGCTTACCTTTCCCTTCTCATGAACCAATAGCCTCTAATTTTCGGTACATAAGGTTACCGACCTTAAACTCCTTATGTTAGACCTTTTGATCATAATACCGAGCGGCCCGATGTTGATATGCAGTAACTTGAGCAGCAGCAAGTTCTTTGATTTCCTCGATTGTGTTGACACTTGCTTGCAGTAATGAGTTATTTAGGGCAACATCGAAACTTCGAGTCCGGATATTAAAGAGCTCAAGTTCGATAGGAAGGACTGCTTCTGACTTGAAAGCCAGACGGAAGGAGGTTTCACCCATTGAAGTGTGATGCGTGGTCCTGTATCCCCACAAGATATTTTTGGTACCTCGTCAGCCTAAGTGCCGTGAGATCGGTCCACATGCTTCTTCAGGTTGTCTAAAATGACTTGATCGGTCGCCTCTACTTGTCAGTTTGATTGGGGGTGGGCAACCGAAGTGAAGTGTGGGGCGATGTGGTGCTTGGTGTAAAACTCCCTAAACTTGAGGTTGTCGAATTGTCAACCATTGTCCATGATCAGTGTGTAGGGAACTCCAAACTGGGAGAGAATGTTGTTTTTGACAAAGGACTCTACACTCTTCTCTGTGATTCTAGCTACGGCTTCAACCTCCACTCACTTCGTGAAGTAGTTGATGGTAACAATTATGAACTGCCATCCTCTTGATGCTTTTGAAAAGGCCTTGAGGATATTGATGCCCCATTATGGGAACGGCTATGGGCTCGTCAGGGGTGTGAAGGCGATGCTGGGCGTATGACTGATTAAGGCTTGCTTTTGGCAATACGGGCACTTCTAAGCTATGACCTTTGTGTCTTGCCTCATGGTAAGCCAGTAATATCTAAGCCATAGCGCCCGAAGGTACAGGGCTTAGGACTGAATAAGATTGTTGCACACTCCAACGTGCAGCTCCTCCATGATATATAGCCCTTCCCCTTTTCGGAGACACCGGAGTAAAAGGAGGTTGACTCCCCTATGATATAGGATGTTGTCAATCAGTATGTAATTAGTAACATGGTATCGAAGCTTCTTTGACTCCCTCTTATCCTCTGGCAACATACCCTCCTCCAAGCAACTCCGAATGAGATCGATCTAGCTTAGCTTAGGTGCCATTGTGTTCAGTTCTAGAATTTCAGCTGAGCTTGGAGCTATGCTTTTTTTGGGTAGGTACTCTATGAAAATCTTGTTATCCTTCATGTTAAGCTTCCGTATGCCAGTGGAGGCTAGCTTGGATAGCCAGTTAGCTACAGAATTTTCCAGTCGAAGGATCTTCATGATGTCCTAGGAAGGGAACTTTGTTAGGAGGCTCTTCACTTTCTTGAGGTACCTTGCCATAGTGTCGTCTCTGGCTTCATATTCGCCTCAGACCTACTGGACAACTAGCATGGAGTTCGAGAAGATTCGCAATTGCTCCGCGCTAATCTCCTTAGCTAGTTTGAGACCGATGATGAGCACCTCATATTTAGATTTTTTGTTACTAGAATTGAATTCGAACTTAAGGGCGTAGCAGATGGTGACTTAATGCGGACTAGTTAAAACCAAGCCTACGCCTTCACCCCTTGAAGTAGAAGAGTCATCCATGTGGAGTGTCCACACCGGTTTGTCACTGTCTGGTGGTGCTTCATCCTCTCCTATGTACTTTGCCACGAAGTCGACCAGCACTTATGCCTTGTAGGTCATTCATGGCTAGTACTGGATTCCATACGCGCTTAACTCCATCGCATACTTCATCATCCATCCTGATGCGTCAGGCTTCTGCAACATGGTATATAGTGGTTAATTTGTGAGTACGATCACCTGGTATGCTTGGAAGTAGGGCCTTAATCGTTAGGCAGTGATGACAACGATCGGTATGAATTTTTCTACTTAAGTGTACTTGACCTCAGGTCCATGAAGTATGTGGCTGACATAATACATTGGCTGTGTTCTCTTCCCTCTACTCTGACTAGTACAAAGGAAAGTGCCCGGTCACTTACGATTAGGTATAAGATCAGGTCCTCTCTTCGAACAGGCTTGGAGAGGATCGGTGGATAGGCATGGAAGTCTTGGAGTTATTGAAAAGCGGTGGCGTACTCTAGAGTTCATTCAAAACCCTTGGGAATTTTGAGGATTTTGAAGAACTTAGCACATCTGTCAGCACTCTTTGAAATGAATCTACTCCAGGTAGCTACCATGCCAGTGAGCTTTTGTACATCTCGGACTAAAGTTGAAGACTTCATTCCCCTAATAGCCGTGATCTTCTTGGGGTTGGCCTCAATACCTCTTTTGTGACAAAAAATCCAAGGAACTTACTAAAGTTGATGCCGAAGACATACTTTTGGGGATTCAACTTCATGTCGTGTGTGTACATTCGGTTAAAGGCTTCCTAGAGATCCTTGACATGATCGACCGGCTTCTAGCTCTTGACAATCATGTCATTGACGTATACTTCCATATTGCGCTCAATTTGAGGCTTGAACAATTTTGTCACCATTCGCTGGTATGTGGCTTTAATGTTTTTCAGTTCGAATGGTATCACAGTGTAGCAGTATGTGCCGTAGTCGATGACGAAGGAAGTATGGACTTCATCCTTCAGGTCCATTTTGATCTAGTTATATCCTGAGAAGGCATCCATAAAGCTTAGCAAGGCATATCCTAATGTATAATCAACAAGTTGGTCGATTTTGGGGAGAGGGAAACAATCTTTGGGGCAAACTTTGTTGAGGTCGGTATAATCGACACATATGTACCACTTCCCATTTTTCTTCTTCTACGTCGGGTACTTTTCTTCTCTCACTAAGTCATCTTTAAGCAGCTTCTACACTTTCTCTTTGATTGCGCCCTGCCGTTCTAGGGCAAAATGCCTCTTTTTTTGTTTGACAGGCCACATTATGGTGTCGATGTTGAGGCTGTAGGTCGCCAAGTTGGGGGAAATTTCGAGCATGTTTAACATTGATTAGGTGAACCTATCCAAATTTTCCTATAGGAGGGCAATGATGTTGTCATTCACTTCAGCTGGGGTCTCAATCCCAACTTTCGTAGTTTGGTCGGGAGAGGCACTGATCTGGACATCTTTTGTTTTTTCTTTGGGCTTGCCCCTTTTAACTGGTCTCTCCTATAGACCTGTTTCTAGAGCAAAGATGCCATCGCTTGCCCTAACATATAACTCTTGTGAGAGCTTTTGTTCACACCTGCATAATCTCACCTTGATCAGCATTAGGAATCTGGCCTTTAGATGTAGGAAGGATGTGATCATCCTAAATACATTTAGGCTTGATCTTTCCAAGGGCGCATTATAAGGGGAGGGACAATCAATCACAATGAACTCCATGGGTCGTTGTGTCATGTGGTTGTCATTGCCAAGTTCCATGCCCAGCGTAATGATGCCCTTGGCTCGGATCGTGCTACCATTGAAGCTGATCAGATTGTGGTGGTACGGTTTCATCTTTACTAACAGTTTCTTCCTTATCTTAACGTATGTGTGGAGGAAGAATAGATCAGTGGAGCTATCAGTGTCCACCATAATTTTCAAGACCTCAAATTTTGAGATCCTTGCCCCAATTATAAGGGCATCTTGGTGGGGAGTGTCAACCTCTTCAAGGTCCTCAATGGAGAAGGAGATAAAAATGTCTAACTTATGTCTCTTCTCCTTTACCGCCAGCACCTTTGATTGGGCGTTTACTAAGCTGCTAATACTCGACTGGCTCCCTGGGTATGGGCCCCCCATAATTACGTTTATAACGTCATTGGGGGCATAATCATTGTGACAGTCGTTATTCTACTTTGCTTAGGCATCCTCAATCCATCGCCTCCGAGGTGCCATGTTAGTGTTATCATCTAAATGGTTGTCGTTCCTCCAATGGGCCACATATTCATTAAAGAAGCTGCGCTGAATGGAGTATTCAACAATGCTATATAATTAGAAGCACTCCTTAGTTGTATGGCCGTGGTCATTATGGAACTGATAGTATTAGTCAGAGTTCCTATGACTAAGGTTTCCCTACATTTTCTACGGCCTTTGCAGCAAGTTTCGGTGCTTCACTTCGAAATAGACTTAGGCTATAGCTCTACTCAGAGGCATGTACTGGCTGTAAATGAGAGGGGGGAGAGGGTCATGCTCTGTTCGGCGCTTCTTCTTCGTAGAGCTCTCCCCTTTTGGCCTACTCGACATCCTTCCATCAAGGCGGTTTTTTGCGGACAATTTTTCCTTGTCCTGCTTTCCGCCTAACCTTTCTTGGTCAACGTTGTGCCTAATGCGAATATTGTCTTCCTGATTGATGTACTTCTGAGCTTTGTTCCAAAAGTTGGCCAAGGTCTTTAGCTTGCTCTTTGCAAGCAATCAAAAGAAATCTCTTGAGGGTTGAATGTTGAGCTGTGCAACATGGAAAGCCACTCCCCCATCCAACTGAAGAATCTTGACCATGGAGTTATTGAACCAGGCCACATAATTGTGCAGGGACTCACCTTCACCCTGCCTTACAGGTATAAGGACGATGTGTCCTTAGATAGGGGCTTACTAGCCCTGAAATGAAGGCTAAACTTCCTGGCTAGCTCATCGAATGAGCTAATTGAGTTGTTAGGAAGTTGGTTAAACTACGTCCATGCTGCCTTCCTTAGTGTGCCCAAGAAGGCTTTGCATAGTATGGCATCCCTACGACAGTGAAAGTTCATGAAGGTACAAAAGTGGAGGAGATAGTCGTTTAGGTCGCCTGTATAATCATACTGGTCTAGGGATGGAAGTTTACCATTGGGGGGTAGCACTTCGTCTTAGACTCCCCTAGTGAAGGGGGTCTTGTTGCTGGCGACTAGCCTAGCATCGCCAGCAAGTTTGGTCCCCTGCTGCTCGAAGAGCCGTCTTACCATCGCACGGAGCTCGTTCAGTTCAGCATCATTTGCTAAGTAAGCTCGTCATGTAGCTAAATGAGCTTGGACTCCATGTGAATCGGCTTCCTGGTCATTGTCAACCAAAGCTTGATCGCGAGTAACCGTAGACTTTGCTGGCTTCTGGCTTAATAGCGAATTGGGTTATTGATCTCTTCCATTTTACTGCTGCTGCTGGATGTTTTCTTGCCTAGTACGAGCATTTGAAGCTTCGAGGTGGTGAGTTTGCATGTTGCAACCTTCCGTCTCATTTAGGTGAGCACGGAGTTCCTTATTCTACTTAGCATACTGCTTAGTCAGGCACTCCATATGCTCTAGGCGTTCTTCCAATACAGCTCTTGGGAGGAGTTGGTTGCCTTTAGATTGGTTGTTTACCAACTGTTGATTTCTTTACTCCTCGTGTTGAGACATGATGTAAATAAGCTTGATGTGGCTTATGTGTTTAGGATTTCGAATGTAGAAATTTTGTTTCCTACAGATGGCGCTAAATGTTGTTTTTTAGTTTTTGTCGATAATCGATTAAGATCTGTACGTACTGGGTCTGTAAAATAATACACAGTGAGGGGATGCCAAGGGATTGTCCGGCGTGGCCCCTTTCATTCTTAAGTTAGTAATGAGCTTTTAATGGAATAAAAAACGTGATATGCAGGCTTAGAATACAGAGTTTGTAGAGAGAGTTACTATTGAACAGTGGTCTAGTATTTATAGTGGAATGTAGCCTGCAGTTGGAGATTAGTTAAAGAGAAAGATTTTCACCCAAAAATGTAGAAGAGTGGAATTATCATGTCCAACATATTCCTGATATTCAGGATGTGATTATTTTATTCTTATCTCGTGAATTACAATGTTTAGAGCATTTCATGAGCTTGGATTGTTCAAATCCACGATCGAGGCCTATGGAAATGAGTTTAAGATAGTAAAGCTTGGCTAGTCTAATCGGATTTGAGGGTCCCTTCCCAAAGGCCCTGTCAACGAAAAATATCTCGTCAATTAAGTGCAATTACTCCGAATTGGCAAATTTCGGCATAATAGCAACTTGTATCCAGTTGAAGATCACGAATGCACATCGTTTAAGGCAATGTGTCTAGTACATGTCACTCACACGTCACGCCCATCACTCTAGAAACATTCCAAATTAATAATAGCATACTTCTTATGCGGATGATAATTAAAAATTAAAAACAAAGTTCAAATATGATTTTTTAATTATCTTTTATTTAAATAAATTTAGTTCTTTTTGTTATTTTTAGTTGTTTTCATTTGTAGTTGAATAGGAGTCATTTTTGTTTTAGCCTATAGATAAACAGAGTTACAATAACATGAACGAAAACGTTGATTAAATGAAAATTATTTCACTATAATATGCTGTGAGCTCATACAAATTATTAGTGATGTGAGGCCATCCGTTTTCTCTTTACTTGTACATATTCGTAATTTTTGGATCTTTAGTTATAAATTGTTCGCATATGTGCAGACCTTCAAACCAAGTGGCTGCAATTTCGCGAGGATATCCGATCAAAGGAACAAAGCAGTTTTCAATCGAGTGATCTCTTAAAAAAAAAAAAAAAAGAAAAAGAAAAAGAAAAAGTGATTTCTAAGGCTACTTCAGTTGGCTTGTAAGTATTTGATGTTTCGTTTGGGGAGATTTTCTCGAGAATGCAAAGTGTATATTGGAAATTTGATTGGCAAAGGAGAAATATTGATATTATAGGGTCATCAACGAGAGCAAAAAATTACAGATTGTAGAGATTCTAGATTAAAGAGCTTGACGAGATCTTAGTGGAAGTTGACATGATTTAAGGTAAAGAAAAAAGCTGAATATGAAGAAATTGAGGCAAAGTCTAGCAAATAACTTTTAGATATTGTTTTCTTGTCTTTTGGAAAAAGAGAGGGAAGGGAGAAGATAGAGGTAAATGGCAAATAATTTGCATAGTGCAAGGCTTAGTTGACTAAACTTAAGTTTTCAACTTAAAATTTTCATTTGTTCTTCTAGTTTGATGAGTAAAATTAAGTTAAATATTATATTCAATCAAATTAACTAATCAAATTCCATTCATAAAGTTTGAAACAACTAATATCATATATAATTAGACTTTTACATATCAATTATCTCTATCATCTTAGAAGTAATTGCGAATTATGATAAATGCTCGTTGGTTGAGCAGTGATATTTATTATAAAAATTGAAAGTAGTGAATTTAATAAATAAATAATTGATTAGTTAAATATTATATTTGATCAAATTTAACTTATCAAATTTCATGTGTAAAATTTGAAGTAACTAATATCATTTTTCATTAAACTTTAGCATATCAAAGATGTTACCTCTATCATCTTAAAAGTTATTGAGAATTATGTTGAACACCCGAGGGATGATAACTATTAAAAAGAAAAAAACAAAGTAATAAATTTAATAAATAAAAAGCTAATTGAGTATAATATTTTAATAACTTCAAAACTCTCAACTATAAATTTATAAGGCTATTGTAATATGATCGCATGAGAATTTTATCCAAGTCTTGCAAAATGTTCGATTGGACCAAGAAGGATATCGGAGTGGAAACATGAGACACTTCCAAACCAACCGATATCAACCATTGGAATCGATGTACCTGATAAAATCAATATCGACAGGTCGTCCTTAATCACTTGGAGTAGCCCCACAACTTGATTTTCAAGCTTGAAATTTGATTGTGGACCATTAGTTTATATTAATGAATTTTAAATAACACCCTCGTCATGATTAAATTGATGAGGAAAAATTTAATGGTATTAATAAGTCATGTAAATAAATTAATGATGTATAAATATCGATAAAATTATAATATATGAAAACATAGTAATAGTTTCAAAAAAGCTAAATATTATTATTAATACTTATATATTATTTACTTAAACAAATAACGTGTCAGCAGTAATAAATAGTTTTTCTTTCGCCTACAAATCATTATGAGAAGGGAGGAAAAAGGTCGTCTGCAATGAAAAGGCATCTTTTCTCCATTTGCAAGAATTAGGATGTTGAAATGTCAACTTCGTAATTATATCTAGAAAGCATGTGAGGTCAAAGTAAGTTGGATACGAGAAAGGGCAGCTGCATGTGGTGGAGTCTGGAGTCCTTATTAGTTATTAGTACAGTGAAATTTGGTTGCTACAGGAGTCAAATAGATAAAGAGGAGGAGAAGACAATTGTGCCAATAAATACAGGCTAAATGTATCATTAAATAGGGGATGGGCATGGGCTCCGGCTCGACCCCGGTAGTGGAGTCCCGGTCTAGTCAAGGTGCAACCGGGGACGGCTCGTGCCCAGCCATCTCTTTGGTGAGTCTTTAGACCTGCCGGACCATAGTCTTTTCTTTTTCCTTCTTAAATTTGACGATCTTCGCAATTTTTCTTGTATTATATTTACAAGCACTTGACTAATATTAATTAGTAATTGAGGAGTTGATATCCTCTCATTCAACTGAAATAATAGACAAAACTTCCTTTACATCGAAATACAATACCGAAAATAAATAAGATCATATTATTATCCTTATATAAAATAATAAGAAAGAAAAACAAAGGTACTTAAATTTAAGAGTTGTTGCCATTTTGTAAAATTAATATTTTCAATATACTAAAAAATTTTATAAGTGCCTTTATAAATCGAATAGCAAACATTATTGGTGTCCTTTTCTATGTCACTTCTGGTTTTCTTAAATGACACAAATATTTAAATGATTGACATAAATTGGAACGTAAATTTCAAGAAGTAGAGAATAGAGATAGACGGAAATGACAATTATTTAAATACAACATTGATTTTAAAACCAACGAGTGAAGTGGTTGAAATTTTGAAAGAATATGTGGAAAATATTTAGAGTTAAAGTACATTTTGCAATTATTATAACCATCTCTTTCTATGATGCTACCTAGATTGATTATTTGTAAGTAATAAGCATCTCCATCCTTTGCTAAATTTTTTTGCCACCTAATAATCAGCTTCTATTCAATTACTTGCTCAAATTTCAACATTAGTTAAGTCTTTTTTGAATGACATGATTCAAGTGAGTGAATAAAATGAAGACTATTCGAGAAGAAATAATACATGAAAGATGGAGATAGCGAGCACTTATACTTAGTCAATACAAGGTATGGTCATAAAAAGAAATAGAAATAGTGGTTGTAGGTAATATTTAATTATCAATATTTTCTATATATTTTAAAGTTTTTGAATATGGGATAATGTTGGAAGTGATATCAATGATACATTAAATAATTGTTGTTTTCTTCTATCTCTAATCTATAACCTTTATATTCTACTTAATCTGATTACCTATTTAAATATCTCAGGAATGAAAGGATCTCTCATAATAGCAGCCCCGACAGAATTATAGTAATTGTTTAAACCACATTTTGCTAGATGTTAGAATCCTAATAAAGCTGATGGATTTATAAAAATCCAACTCTTTGCCTCAAAATACTCACTTTGTCCATTCATGTGGAGCAATTTCCCTAACACAGTATCTTGTCCTTGTAGAGCAATTTGCCAATGACCATAATGTTTCAATCTTTAACTTTTAGTTGAGCATTGTCCTGGCCTGGACCCGGGTCTCCTGCCATGTTTATGGGAATCAATAAATTCATATAACAAATAAATTACTTTTCGTAACACAACAAAACACTTCTTCCTCGATCTTTTTTTTTTCTTTTTCTTCCACAAATCGGATATTTGACTATTTTGCCCAACACATCAAATTAGGTATGATCCACCTGCCTATGTAGATAAATTCCACCCGAGAAGGAAGACCTTCTTTATTGTGGATTTTAAAAGAAGAGTATTATATTAAAGTATGCAATTATTGCTATATTATGACGGTAGGTTAGATTAAGTTAATATCTTTAAATATCCGCCACAGTCGTTTTTGTCCTCAACGACTTTATAAAACCCTAGCTTTAGTGATGACCTGCTCCCGCAAGATAAATATCACACTGTGGTAAAAATGGACTTCTTCCAACTGCCAATTGGGATTTTCATCTGATGGTTGGCCGACTTTCCCTAATGTCGCTTATCACAGTTACTTGTTCTTAATTCGTCTACTTTATCTTATCAAAGGTTAGAATTTTGCGTATCTATAATTAAAATTTATAAATATTTTTGTTATTATATCACATTTTAAAAATAAAATATTATTGTTTACATTTATATCGCATTTTCAAGACGTAATATTATTATTTTTATACCATCGCTATATCATATTTGGTGCAAATACACTAATATCGTAGTCACATATTTAAGATGTAACATACCAACGATATTTTAATAATTTTTTAAATATAATTTGTAATTATGTAATTCTTTTATGATTAGTAAACATGTATTGCATCCTGTCAAAAGTCTTCCAACCAAATCATATAAACATTATTCTGCTCCTAGAATTTAAAATATTCGATCTTTCCTTCTCTATAAAATATAAGGTTGAAAAAAATATATAGCATTATTTTTAAATACTCGATATTCTTTCACCGCTGTATACCTAAACGACACTCCATAAGAATGGTGCATAGCAAATTTATTTGCAGTTTTCTACAAATACACTACCAATTCTCAGACAAGATTATGTACTTTTGGAAATTTCATAAAACAAGCAAGTCACAATTTTTATCCAAAATCTCTAGTATCACTCTTAGAATTTAGAAATTACTCCTATTAGAATAAATTGGAAAGGAATGAAATCTAGAGTAGAATTGCAATTTTAATTATAGGTTTGGTAATGATCACCGAATCACAATCTCATTCTAATGGTTTGTTTGTTTTAAATGTATTACGAATGGAATACCAATGATTATAAACTTATATTAGTCAAATATACCCTTAATTTCTTGAGATGTAGAAATGCAGAACAATAAAAATATCATATAGTATAACATACGTTAATATCTATGCAATATAAGTAATAAAATAATCTACGTATATAACATAGTATCTTATTATTCCTACTATATACAATATATAAATATAACACAATACATGTTATAAGCTATATATTATGAAATATGCCTTAATATACAATATAGAAAAGCATTCTACAATGTATAATAGTTTAATTACAACAATTGCATGCTAACTTACACAATATGAATAATGATGATTATATATATAATATATATGTTATACTCCAAATTTAGTAATAATACAATAGCTTTAAGCGGGTATATGTATTCTATCTTATAGGTACAGTTTTCCAAACTTTACTATCCGTACCCTATTTTATGATACTTTGAAACTATACTATATGAGTATATAGTGCCCTGTAGAATTTATAAATCTTTTTTCTTATGAATTTCAATATAGCTAGTTTCTATTTATTTTTCTTTTCTTCCAATTTCTTTCATTTATTTTTCTTTTTTATTATTTTCTTCATCAATCATTGTTATATAAACATATTAATTAAAGTGAACTTCTTGGTCTCGACTTTAAATACTAAACAAAAAATTGTAAATTGGATTCATTTGGGGTACTAACTTATTTTGGAAATAAAAATATTCCTAAATTACAAATTATAAATCTTTTAATTTATAGTTAGCATCCATAACGATCTTTCATGCATCACAACTATTAAATTCTAATATATTGACTAAATCTTCTTTAAACCTAGTATAAACCTTAATCATGGGCAAGGGAAAAAGACACAAATACTAATATTGAATAATATTACATAAATTTATTACGAGATATTTTTTAAACCTAATATAAAAAAATTATTGTATTAAAAGAAAATAAGTTAATAACATTCCTTATTTAGGTAGTTTTACATATATTCTTTTTTTTTTTTGAACTTTAGTAGAATTGGACATTTAATAAATGAGGACAATGGAGTAGGGAGAAAATGCAATAAAGAAAAGACTAAGAAGGAAGATATTAATATGAGAACATCACATTTAGTCTAGAATTTCTCATGGGTTATGTTTTGTTGTTTTTTTTTAAATTCATACAAATAAAAAGGTATTCTTTTTTGTTTATTAATTTCATTTAATTATTATTATGGGGTAGGTATAAAGTATCCTAAATCCTATACCCTATATACTTTATAATACAAGTTCTAGGTTGGTATATGTTACCTTGACCTCGTACCAATACCTACCATGTAAGTATAAGTTTCAAAAAATTATTTCCCAAAACCTACTTTCTGACTTTAAATACTCACCTAGAATCTATTCGGTTAATTAGGGTTCTAGTGGGTACCGTGTATAATAGGGTTACCTGCTCATCTCTTTAAATATATAATGTTTAACTATAAAAAATAAAGTAGTAATACTATTTATTAGATAATGTATTCTACAACCTTTACACATAAATGCCTTAATAAATAATAATTAATATACAACATATTTAAGATATGTCATAAGATAAATATCTATACATATGTATAATATATTTAATTATAACATATACAAATTACATATAGTAGACTTTATAAAATGTATATAATATTCAACATAAAACACATTCGATGGTGCATTGGCACAAAAAAAAAAAAAAAAAGGAAAAAAGAAATTCAGTAGTACACCATTTAAGCATGGATGGTATACAAACAATACATTATCATTACTTATGCTAGTAAGGTATATATATACACACACATGTGCATGCACATATGTAAATGTATATATATAAATACATGTAATTTGAGTTTTAGCTTATAATTATGGTTAAAGATAGAATTTTTTTAGTTTTGATAAGTGTTTGGACACTCGATAAAAATAAATTGAATAAAATATTTATTTTCCTATTTAATGAAAAATTTTAATTATGTACAATTTTTCATGTAAAAATTGATAATGTGTTTGTAAAGATGGGGAAAAGAAAATAACTACAACCGCCTTATTTTAAATGCCTATACTAGGATAAAAATTCAATAGGATAACTTATATATCATGGCATTTTCACATAGATAAGCTTTGTTTTTTTCCCCCTTTATCTTATGTAAAATCTCCTTTAGTTTTAATCATAAATGCACACTTAAGTATGTTAAGACTAAAAAATCTTAATCCTATAAGCAAAAATAACTAGGAATGATATATGTGTAAAATTAAGACACAATCATATATATATAATAGATTGTGGAAGCATACCAAAATCTATAGTGGAAGACTTGTAAAGTTTGATAGTTTGTTGGTCTTTCGAGTCTATTACACAATTTATCTAAGATATAGTCTCTTGTTCTTTGTGCTAATAGGAGGTTAAAGAGATAAGAATGGTGTATGTGACTTGAGACGACAATCACATATATATATATATATATAGAAAACCTACATTTACTGCTTATTAACCTTTTATTGTATTATTTCCAGTTTGGTCAATAATATTCCAGTCACTATAAGATAAGAAATTAGTACCAACTAATTTTTAATTATAAAAGAGACTAAATTGGCTATTGCCAAATGAACAAGTATTACTAGATTTATCCAAAGTGATAGTAAAAATTAAATTCTCTTTAAAAGATGGTACAACAAATGTCTCATTCAAATCCAAATAGTAACAGATCCTTAATAATAATCTAAAGCCCCTTATTGCCTCGAGTTCAACTATTTTGCTATCACCAACACAAATGTATCTTTTATCATCAATAGGCTTTTGACAACTTAGGCAACCCTAAATGAATATACTAATGTGACTTGTTGCACTTGAATCTATATACCATATGTACCTAAATGTATCTTTTATCATCATTAGGCTTTTGACAACTTAGGCAACCCTAAATGAATAAACTAATGGGACTTGTTGCACTTGAATTCATACACCATATGTGCCTTAATATTGAAGCCAAATTAACCTCAAAACAGAAAAAATTAAGAAGCATACATTTCTCTACACGCTAAGCATGATATTCGATATATTGCTTCTTTTTGTGTCCTTTAGCACCACAAAAGAAACAAGTATCTTAAATTTGCTCCTTTTGTTGTTTTGTTTGTGATGTTTGTACTACAGCTTCCTTACCTATCTTCCTTTTCTTATTCCTTTTGTCCTTATATGTGCTAACTAAGTGAGTACTCTTAGCCTTCTCATGGTTTGGTCTTTCTTCTTCTTAAACATAGTATGAGACAAGCACATTAAGAGTCTAAGACTCCTTTTGACAATTATAACTCACCTTAAATTGGCTAAACTACATAGTAAGACAAATAAAAAATAAATGCACTAATAAGTCCTCAATCAGATCCAATTTTAGTATCTTAAGTTTTAAAGCTATGTAAGTCATCTCTATAGTGTACTCTTTGATGTTCCATTTTCCTTTATAACTCATTGAAATAAGTTTTAGTCAAAGTGTACTTGTTTTAGCTTTTTTATTCATGGCAAAGCTCTTCTTAAGGTCTTGAAGAAAACCCTTAGCCATTACAATCTTATGTGACATGGTATCCGTGTGCTTCTAGAATAGTATGCTTCATGACTATGAGAATTATGCAATTTGATCATTCCCATCTTTCTATCTCTCTTTATTTTCATTAGAGGTACTCTTATCAGTAATAACAAGAGGGCAATTTTCCCTTAATGCTAAGTCCAGGTCCATAACTCCGAAACAATCATTACATTCTCTTGCCATATCTTAAAATTTGTGCCATTCAGCATAGGAATTAAGTTGATATTGGCAAAGATGTCTATAGTAGAATCAGCAACTAAATAGAGAGCAAAACAAGTACAACTAAATAACACTCATATATATATATATATGTATGTATATGTATATAATTCAAATACTAGTATGGCTCATCACAAGATACCTAGCATAACATCGACATCTAGTTTTTAGATAGAGAAATCAACCTATAAGTGGTACTTTTGATACAGTAATCAAATATTGATAATAAATTCCTATTAAATAATTAAGTGTTCATTTGAGTTGACTAACTATTCATAGGAACAAATAATTATCATACATTTGTCACTGTAAGTACATATGTAAATCCGCCAAATATTAACTTTTCTTTGAGCTTGTCAATATCTGCATGATTCATATACACATAACCTTCCATAAGAGAAACCACTTTGGTAATATCCTATTTGAATTATTCATATCAAATAATAGGTATAAAAGATTATAAAAAATTGAATTAAATTGCCTAATTTTAGAATATCTATTTTCTTTATTTGATCATGTGTCAAATATATCTTTGATAAGACAAATTCCTTAAGCCCCTGTTTAAATACATAAAACATATCTTAATTTGCATGCTTCGTAATTCAAAAGAAAAGGACATTCAAAAATCTGTCTCTCACAAATTCATATGAATTACGAACAATGATGAAATATATTCTTCATATCTCAAATTCATACAATAGGCCCCTTTGGAACTTAAACGATACAATATTCCTTATACCACGATTTACATTCAGATTCCATTGGCATATCCAAACAGACATTAATCATCAAATACAATAATATCAACTTCATACAAGATTCCATCGACGAGCAAAATCAATTATTTACTCGTGGTTTCCCAAAAAAAAAAAAAAAAAAAAACCAACTATAGATCTTTGACATGCAAAACCATGAAAAATAACAATATTGTTCACATCGTAATATACGAATTCAGCCATAGCCGCCGATACTGATGGAGATGAAAAGGAAATCTCAAACCTTTTGCCACAGTAAATATATCACGTATATTATTTTGATTTTGAAACCCTAATCCATAGAATTAGGGAAAATAACACCTTCTATAAATTGCCTTAAATCCTAAGGATCTTAATAATTTTAAGACTTTAATTTCACAAATAAAAGCACTTTTACCACTTATTAGGATTAAATATCTTAATCAATAAATTGAAATTACCAAGAATGATACATGTATAAAATTAGGGCACAACGATATACATAAAATAGATTGCGGATGCATACCTAAATTCATAATGGAAGACTTGGAAGATAAGACTTGTGAAGATTGATAGTCTATTGGTCTTCCAAGTGTATCACACAATTTCCCTACGATATAGTCTCATATTCTTTGTACTAATATGAGGTTAAAGAGAATAGAATAGTATATGTGACTTAAGACCACGATATATATATAGTCTTAGTACTGATCCAACACAATTTAAATGTTACCCAAATGTCATTTTAGGTCTTAGAGATAGAACTATAATTAATTCTTTAATTCCTTAAATAAAAGCTCATAATTATAGAGTGTTAGAAGGTGTGTTACCTATGCTTGTAATTTACAGAATTTATTTCAAATTAATGAAAACTACTTTTGGTTCTAAAGCTTACAAAATTGATAAGAAAGGTTAAATTTTTCTTATTCAAATAGACTTAACTAAAGCCAATGTGTCAATACTCAAAATGATTCAATGGAGTCAAGTTAACTTGCCTAAACAATGGGAAGTAAAAAACTACTTTCAAAACAACCTGTTTACAATACTGAACTTTCCAATGTAATTCAATACCTTGAAGGCAAGATAACCATCCAATTTGCTAGAAAATCTTTTGATCAACCTAAAAGAGCCTTAGAGATACGGTCAATGTCATCATCCTCTAGGAGATCAATAAATTTACATTCACCTCCTCTTAGATTATCTATTCTAGTTAATGTTCAACAAAATGACCAAACCAATGTCTAAGCTACTCCTCCACTTAGTGGAATAATGCATAGGTCAGGTATAACTACACCAGTTTACCAACCCAATGAACCAGAACATGAGGAACCTTTTGCCTCAACAATAGATGGTCCAAAACTTAATGTTTTAGAGAAACCCTTTAAATTAGATAGGATTCTCCTAAACAAAAAGTTTAATTCACCAAAATATGAAAAAATTAAAAAAATGAAATTTTAACACTTTCAGTAACGTTGTTAAGCAAATAAAATATGAATATTACAATTTTATGTATGAAAATGGCTTTCAAATATATTTCTTCGAATGGTTTGAAGAATATCATTTGAAATCAAAACAAATAAATGTCATAAACCAATGTTTTAAATGGCAACTGAGTGATGGTCAGATTATAAAATCTAATCATCCACCACTTAGCAATATATAATCAAAACACAAAAACACTGAAATAAAACTTACGCCTTTTAAAAATACAAATGAAAATGAAGGCCTAAGAATTAAAAGAATAATTGATCAAAATAACTATACCAATTAACATTTACATACAATAGGTAAACAATTAGATATAATGGAAAATGTCATAAATAATGAAGTAAATAAAACTTATGAAAAATCTCCAATAAATAAAAGAATACCTTTAATTAAACCCTTTTAAATACCAAAAAATCTAAATAATGAATTTTTAAAAGTTTTGAATAAAAAGAATAGAATGTTAAAATACAAAATGGTAAAGGAAGAAAACTAGATAAAACCAACTGATATTTTGAAAATGGATACACCAATCCATACTTCAAAATTAAAGAGTATTATCATCAATGATACTCCTCCAGAAAAAATTAATGTACTTCATCAAATTGATAATGATTCCGTTACTAATGTTCAAAAAAAGAAGATGATTAAGAAAATGACACAATTTCCAATGTCTCTTTAAAAAACTTAAAAATTAATGAACCTAATGAACAAATTAATAAAATTACATGGAAAGAACCACAAAAATTATATTATCAAAGAGCTTTGCCTCCTAATATAATTTTTGAAGAAAAAAAATGACAATTACCAAAATAAGTATTTTGCAGGATTTACCTATGAATGAAATATAGATAGCTACTCAAAACAAAAAATTCTTAATGTACTTAATCATATAATAATGTTTTCCAACACTAATAAAACAATTCCTAATATTATTGATTATCAAGTAGCATTACTTTTAATTTCTTGTTTTACTAGATAATTAAAAGGATAGTGGGATAATTATCTTACTGAGGAACAATGAATTAATGTTTTAACATCTTATAAAATTGATGAAAATGGAATTAAAATCCTTGATGAAAATGATGAATTAATTCAAGACATGGTTAATACTCTAATATTTTCAATAAGTCAACATTCATAGGAGATCCATCCTATATTAGAGACAAAACTCTAGATCTTCTATTAAACATGAAATATAAGTCTCTAAGAGAATTCCGAAAATATAAAAATATATCCAGAGAGTCTTACTTAGAAACGATTTTAACCAACCTTTCTAGAAAAAAAAAAAATTCTTAGTTGGTTTACCTAAAATAATAGAAGAGCAAGTTAGGGATAAAATCCGAAAAGAAAACAATGGTGAAATTCTTTATAATGAATTATTATATGGAGAATTAGTATCATATGTATATAAAATTGAAACACACTTATGTACCACAATAAAAATGAACAGCGCATGAAACACCAAGAGTTAGGTGGTTTTTTGTGCTCAATATGATCCTTCTTTTATTTAAAAAAAGATAAAAAAAAAGACTTCTAAAACCTCAGAATGTTCACATAAAAAACCCAAAAGAAATTTTAAGAAAAAATCTTTTAGAAAACCCGAAATGAAACAATCAAATAAAGAGAAAAAATCCTATAAAAACTTAGATGTTATAAATATAAAAAAATTGGTCATATAGCAAATTTTTATAAAATCAATAATAAGTTTAATGAACTAAATCTTGATGATAAAACAATGGAAAATATTCTACAAATCTTTGCAGAAAATGAATTTTCTTTATCTAAAGAAGAAAATGAAGCTGGAATTCAGGTCAATGATATTAAATCCACTTCATCATCATCATCTGAAGAAAATAATGAATTAAATGTCTTGAATAATGAAGAAGAAAAAATTCTTCATAAGATTGACCAATTAACTAATGATAATGAAAAATTTGAATGTTTAAAAAATATCACTAAAAACACTTTTCCATTAACAATCAATTTACCACACAATCTTAATGAAATACTACAAAAAGGTAAAAAATTGTAGAAAAGATCTATTTCTATGAATGATCTTCATAATAAAATTAATGTTTAAAAATAAGAAATTAAAAAATTAAAATTAACGCAATTAAAATTATAAAAGGATTTTCTTAAATTAAAACAGAAAATAATAGTTCAAGAATATTTTGACAATGATAATGAGGAAGGAACTTTTGATAATAATTTACAAAATTTACCAAAAAATTATTCTAATTATTTTCTATAACTCGTAAAGATAACCACGGGAAAATGGATAATTAATGTTATAATTAAAATTAATAATGAATTCATTTTAGAAACTAATGTTTTATTTGATACAGATGCTAACTTAAATTGCATTAAAAAAGAGTTAATTCCTACAAAATATTTTGAAAAAACGACTCAATCTTTGAGTTCAACTTTAAGTAACAAATTACAAATAAATTTTAAACTGTCCAATGTTGAAATTGTCAAAGAAAAAGTTTCTCATAAAATTGCTTCTATTCTTGTTAGGAATCTAAAGCAAAATGTTATTCTAGGAACTCTTTTTATTAATCTTATTCAATTATTTTATGTCAATGATAAAGGAATTGAAACAAATTATTTGAAAAAGAAAATTATTTTCAATTTTATTTCAAAGCTATGAGTCAAATATTTAAATATTTTAAAAGAAAATTCAATCTCAAAATTGAACTGTTTAATTGAATGTAAAGAAAAATATTTAATATATCTAAAAAATAATCTTGAATTTAAAAGACTTGAGACCTAACTCTCAAATAATAGTCTAAAGAAAAGAATTTTTGACTTAGGGTTAGAAATTAAAAATTCAATATGTTCAATGTTACTCAATGTTTTTTGGAATCGTAAATCACATATTGTAGATTTACCTTATGAAAATAATTTTAATAAGAAAAATATTCCAATAAAGGTTAGATCTTCACAAATGAACAATGAGATTTTAAAACACTATAAAAATAAAATTAATGATTTTTTAAATAAAAAATTAATTCGTAAAAGTAAGTCTCTGTAGAGTTATTTGGCATTTTATGTCAATAAAAATACTAAAATCAAGAGAAGTGTACTACGTTTAATAATGAATTACAAACCTCTTAATCATGCTTTAAAATATATTAGATATCCAATACCTAATAAAAGAGATTTACTTAATAGGTTATACGACGTAAAACTTTTTTCAAAATTTGATATGAAATTCAGATTTTGGTAAATTCAGATTAATGAAAATGATAAGTATAAAACTGTCTTTACTGTTCCGTTTGGTCAATACGAATAGAATATCATGCCATTTGGATTTAAAAATACTCTTTCTAAATTTCAGAGATAATAAATGAAATCTTTAATGATTTTTCAATTTTTATTATTTTCTGTATAGATGATGTTTTAATATTTCCATCAAATATAGATCAACATTTCAAGTATATTAAAATTTTTATTAATGTTGCTAGAAAAAATAGTTTAGTTATATTACTTTCTAAGATATTTTTGTTCCAAACTAGGATTAGATTCTTAGGATTTCACATCCACAATGGGACAATAATTCCAATCCAAAGATCGATTACATCTGCATCCAAATTTCCTAATGAAATTAAAGAAAATAATCAGCTTCAAAGATTCTTAGTAAGTTTGAATTATATCACCGATTTATTTCCAAATCTTAATATTCTTTGTAAACGTTTATATCAATGGTTAAAGAAAAACCCTCCACATTGGTCAAATGAACATACTGATGTAGTAAGGTTAATTAAAGACAAAATCAAAGAAATTCCCTATCTTCAAATAGTAGATCCTTCTTTACTAAAAATAGTTACTAAAAATAGTAGAAACAGATATTTCTAATATAAGATTCAGAGGAATTTTAAAACAAAAATAAAATAATAATGAATGTGTTGTCTAATTTATATCTAAATATTGGAATAAATGCAAAAAAAGAAAAAAAAAACTACTTTAAATTAAAAAGAAAATTTTAGTTATTGTTTTAATAATCTCTAAATTTTAAGGTGATTTATTAAATAAAAAATTTCTTTAAAAAAATTGATTGTAAAGTAGCTAAAAATATTTCCCTAAAAGATGTTCAAAATATTACTTCAAAATAGATTTTTATTAGATGAGAATCAATTTTATCTATTTTTTATTTTAAAATAGAGCATATCAATAGATTATCAAATTTTCTTCCTGACTTCCTTTTTCTATAGGGAGATACTTCTTAAGAAAGGGAAGGGTAAAGGAAAGAACCCTTTAATTCCTAGAAAAGGATTAACTAATGTTTGAACATTACTTAAAGCCTGTAAACCTACCAATATTCCTTTAACAATTAAAGAAGAATCATCCTCTATAATGTCAAAAAATAAACCACCAATGTCCTCTCAATCCAAATCAAAATCTCCCAATGAAGAAAATGTCCAAATAACCCCAAAGTTTCTTAAGTACTTGCAACCGCTCTAAAAACATCAATGGAACCATCAATATCTCCATTAATCAAAGAAGAACCCAAACAGAAGTTGAATATAGCATAACCAAATTATAATCTGGATATGGCTACATTTAGCCAATTAATTCCAAGACAATTGGAAAATGAATTACCAACGAGAAAAATTCAAAATGTCCAACTTATTGAGGTGGCATCCTCACCAAAGAAAATAGACTATCAAAAATATAAATTTTTTATTAAAGGAATTTTCAAATATGTTTTTCTCTATTGAAAGAGACGTGTTTAAAAAGGATTCTTATAAATATGCAGGAAAAATTTTTACTAAAGATTTTTCTTTCAGACCTTATGATTTTTACAAGCCAATTCAATTTTATGAAAATATCTTAAGTGAAATTGGATCGATTTCATTCAAATACTTTGAAAATAATGGGATGATTAGTTATTCAATTACCAATATTCATAAGATCATAAATCGTACTGAATGGCATGGTCATCCAACAATGCCTATTAAATTTTAAATGAGTCTAATGTCACTACAACCAAATTACAATTATTATGATTATAAGCAAGCATAATAGAATACCTTCTTCCAAATGAACCCTAAACGGTCACATACATGGCTACTTTTTTTTTTTTTTTTTTGAAAATTGCTCTTCTAAAAACCTACTCTATTGGTTTGTACATTGGTGGAAAGAGTTCGGAGCAACTAATGAAATCATCCATGATAAAGCTTGGAAGGGATATAATGCTTTCATTAATTCATATGATCCTTCAACCCATGAAAAACTTTTTAAAAAAGATATGTTGTATTTTATACATATCGATATCTCATGAGTAATGACTTGGTTTTTTTGTTATAAAATTGACAATGAAACTAAGACCACTATCTTAATTTGAAAGTATAAGGTTAACTGGTGAGACAATTTCAAAATGTGGAACATAATTGAAGAAGATGCGATCTTAACTTAGACCAAAAATCACAATGGAAATTCTTCAATTATTCCAATCAATGTTCCAATCCCTTTCTTCTATGACAAAGGATTTCTAATGGCTTCCATGGCACATGTTAGTTCTCTCGATCAAATGAAGAAATTGTTAGAGAAAGCTTTAGCAGATCTAAATGAATCAACCAGAGAATCAACTACAGATTCAAGTTCCCATCATAGTGGAGACACTAATGAAGACAATTGTTACAAGATAGATCTAGATGATCCTTAATGTATTATGGTCAATGTATGTATTTTTTAATGTATTCTTGTACTGTAAAATACTCATAGGTATATACTCACATGTACCACAATGTACATTGATGTCACAATAATGTCACAATGTTGTCAGATTCCATTTTTGACGAAATGATGTCCACTTATGACTTTTCATTGTTTGTTACATTGAATTATCTACTATGATTAAACTTTTATTGTTCACTACAATGAAATGTTGTCCTCTTCTACTATAAATCGAGGTCTCTTCTCTCATTTGAATCATCTGAAAAATTCTCTCCTTCATCTCTCTTCTCCTCTTCATACCTCTCTACCCTTCTCTTATGATCTTTTCCTTTTCTTCACTTTTTCTCTTATACATTCTTTCACCTCTTCTTCCTCTCTTTCTTTTATTGATCAAAGATTAGGAAGCGTTCATATGCTTCTGTTTTAAGGTATAGAGACATATCTCTTATGTTCTTCTTTTACCTTCAATAATCTTTCCTTATGTTTCTTTGAGCAATGATTTGAATATAATGCTCATGATTTGTAAACAAATTTTTAATGAAATAAAATTCTTATTTGAGTTTTATTATTTCTTTTCTTCATATTTGATGAGGTGAATCTCTATAGGTGTAATTCCATAAGATTTATATTTATATTCTAAGCTTATTGGTCTTAGCTTTGCCACCTATAGTGGTTTTTATCTTTTTTTTTTTTTTTTCTAATGTCTTATGTTTAAACCCTATAATTAGCAGGTTATACTACTTATGGTGATTTTCTATTAATGATTTCCTATTAATAATATTCATTATGTATGTTAAGATTATTTATATATTTTAGTCAGAAACTCGATGGCTACGGGTTATTGGTCTAAAGGGGGTTTAAAGGTACCATGTGTTTCTAGTAATACAATGCTACGTACTAGAGGACTAATGATATAAATTTTCTTAATATTTTAAGTTTTAATGTCTCAAAAAATTATAAATAATAATGGAAATGATTTGTTAGAATTTTTATATTTTCTAGATAATACTATAAATTTTTTAGAATGGTATTATTCAATGATTTATGACAGTAAATGGAATGTTTAAACTCAATTTGATTAAGTCATTCATGGTAGTTATAAAACTCCATTTTAAGACTTTATCTCTAGAGCTTAGTGTTTAAATGTCTAAAGTAGCCAAAGATAATTATGGTAATGATTTAATAGAATTTTATGAATATCTAGGAGATGCTATACAATTTTTACATTATATTGTTTGGACTTACTCTCTATTGGGAGTAAGTTTTTATTTATACGATATCTATTTTAATAATAATTGAATGCTTTAAAATCTTCTAATTATTATTCTTCTATATCTAATTTTCATCTGTATTTCCTAGTTGTCATTTTGTAGCTTTTGTTAATTCTTATATTTACCATTCACTTGGGATGATTCCTTTGTGGAAAATCCTTGTATTGTGATGATTTTTACTAAAGCTCGGCATAAATCCCGCTTTCAAATTGTTAAAGATAGTATATGAGTCATAAATTGGAGATTACAATATAAGTTTTTAAAATTAATCATTTGAATTGGATTTATAAGATATAGATTTCTACAAAAGAAATCGTCTCAAAAGAAAATTAAAAATCACTCGTACGACTATATTTCTCTCCTTAGCTCTGATATCATAAGCACTTAAGAGAAACTATCTTAAATGATAGCTAGGAAATACAAATGAAAATTAGATATATAGGAAGAATAATTGGAAGATTTTAAAGCATTCAATTATTATTAAAATGGATATCATATAAATAAAAACTTTCTCCCAGCAGAGAGTAAGCCCAAACAATATAATATAAAAATTCTATAGCATTTCTTAGATATTCATAAAATTCTATTAAATCATTATCATCATTATCTTTGACTACTTGAGACATTTAAACACTACTCCACAAGAGATAAAGTCTTAAAATGGAGTTTTATAACCACCACAAATGACTTAATCAAATCTTATGGACTTTAAATATTCCATTTGTTGTCATAAATCATTGAATAATAACATTTTAAAAAATTTATAGCATTATCTAAAAAATATAAAAATTCTAACAAATTATCTCCATTATTATCTATAATTTTTTAAGACATTAAAACTTAAAATATTAAGAAAATTTATATCATTTGTCCTTAGTACATGGTATTCTATTACCAGAAGCACATAGCCCACAGCCATCGTGTTTCTAGCCAATATACTTTATTGACTAAAAGATATAAATAATCTTAACATACATACTGAATATTATTAACAGGAAATCATTAATAGAAAACCACTATAGGCGATATAACTTGCCGATTATGGGGTTTAAGCATAAGACATTAGAAACATAGAAAAGATAAAAACCACCACAAGTGGCAGAGTCAAGATTAGTAGGGTTAGAATATAAAGATAAATCTTATGGATTTACACTTATTTAGATGGAGATTCCCCTCATAAGATATGAAGAAAAGAAATAGTAAAACTCAAAAAAGAATTTTATTTCATTAAAAATTTGTTTAGAGCATTACATTCAGATCATCGCTCAAAGAGACATAAGAAAAGATTATTGAAGGAATAAGAAGAAGAAGAGGTGAAAGAATGTATAGGAGAAGAAGATTAGAAGAGGAAAAGATCAAAAGAGGAGTAGAGAGGTATGAAGAGGAGAAGAGAGATGAAGGAAAGAATTTTTTGGATGATTCAAATGAGAGAAGAGGCCTCAATTTATAGCAGAGGAGGTTAACATTTCTCTATAGTGAACAGTAAAAGTTTAATCATTATGGCAGACAATTCATTGTAGTAAATAGTGAAAAGTCACATCATTTCTTTAGAAACGGAATCTGACAATATTATGACATTATTGTGACATCAATGTGCATTGTGGTACATGTGTAAGTGTATACCTACGAGTATTTTATAGTACAGGAATACATTCAAAAATACATACATTGACTGTAATACATGAAGAATCACCTAGATCAATCCTGTAACATTTGTTTTCATTAGTGTCTCCACTATGATAGGAACTCGAATCTGTTGTTGACCTTCTGGTTGATTCATTTAGATCTGCCAAAGCTTTCTCCAACAATTTCTTCATTTGACCGGGAGAACTAACATGTACCATGGAAGCCACTAGAAATCCTTTGTCATAGAAGAAAGGGGTTAGAAAATTGATTGGAATAATTGAAGAATTTCCATTGTGATTTTTTATTTAAGTTAAGATCGCACTTCTTCAATTTTGCTCCATATTTTGAAACTGTCACACTATTTAACCTTATACTTTCGAATTAAGATAATGGTGTTAGTTTCATTGTCAATTTTATAATAAAAAAACCAAGTCATTATCCAAGAGATACTATTGTGTATAAAATACAACATATCTTTTTTGGAATGTTTTTCATAGGTTGAAGGATTATATGAATTAATAAAAGCATTATATCCCTTTTGGGCTTTATCATGGATGATTTCATTGGTTGCTCCGAATTATATCTCTCTCTCTCTCTCTCTCTCTCTCTCTCTATATATATATATATATATATAGACAACCATTTAATATATCCGTTATTTATCTTTTTTCTTTTATTTTTACAACTCGCATAGGATTATATCATCCATTCTATGAGATCTTTTGTACTTGCCTATTGGACTTAGGTAAGTTAATTCATATAGGAGAAATTGTATTGTCAACAAAGTAAAAATATTAAGATTTTAAGACATGTAATGGTCTATCTATTTAGGTTTTCATACCCCAACTTTTTGTCTATAAGTCCTCTTATATCGATTGATTCGATTCATATAGCCTCTTATTTATAACTAAGATTAGGTCTTAATACATCTATGTTTATGGAGTTTTGATCAACTAGAGTTCCTTAATTGTCAACTAAGACCTTTCCATTTTCTATTTGATTGCTAGCCCTTAGGAGAAGGGAAACAATCCATTGGAAAAAGCTTTACTAATCATGATATGCCATAAGTTAGCTCATGCGGTGTATAACTTCTAATGGGGTCTTGATACATGGATGTGTTGTCAAATCATAAACAGCATGTGTTAGGATCCCATTAAAAGTTGCATACCACATAGGTTGACATGTGGCATATCATGCATGATGAAGCTTTTCTCTAATTCATCACAAGATGGGAAGAGTCCAAGGCTATAGGCAATCAAATAGTCCCTTTTATAGAAACCTAAAAGCTCATGTTGACATGATGTGTGGATAGATTTCAAGAAGAATTCTAATCATATTTTCTAATATGGATCATTTGACTGGGGTTTCAATGTGTGTATTTTTTATGCTTTTGGTTTTATGAATATTGGAATAAACTAGATATAGACAAATTACTTTGTTGATAAGTCAATAGGTGCCACAATTAATTAATTTGAGCTAAGGTGTTTTGTTTAATTTTACTTGATAACTTTATCGACACCATAATTAGAGCAAATAAAGAGGTTTTATTTAATTTAATTTGATAAGCAAAAGGCACTATGAATTAAATCAAATAAGAAGTTTTTGGTTTGATCACCATAATTGTTACAAACAGTTGATAAGATTTGGAAGAAAAGAACAAGTCTCTCATAAGATTTATCTAAAATTAACTCATTTACTAACTTCAAAGTAATGCCTTTTATCTATTTATACTAAAACCCTAATAATTGGGAGGCAATTAAGTAATTAACTACTAATGAATAACTAAAGTGCATGAGTCTAAATAAAATAATGTGAAAACTAGAAAAATAATCTAAAAATCCATAATTTTCTAAAATGATGGAAAATTAATAAATTTTCATTATTGGAAAATGTAAATAATTCCCCTAAACTTTAATTTAGATGTAAATTGACCTTTTAAATTTTTAAAGTATGGTTTTTAATATCCTAAACTTTGAAAAATTAGTAAACAACTTTCATGAGTTGAGAATAATCTCTTTAAACTTTAATTTTGATGTGAGAAGTTATTTGTAATTTTTCCTTTTCATTAATAATTTATTTGAATAAAGGAATTTAATCCCTATCACAATAGAGGAGATTTGGCCAACTTTAGTCATGATCGACTATGCTTTTCCCTAACCTATCTTAAAATAGCCAAGGGTTGTGATTTTGACTTTGTTCTTTGTCAACTTTCACCTCAATTCAATTTTAATTGGAACATTCCATAATTTTATGGCTTAGTTCTCCTAGAACATCAAAGAATTTCACCAAAATAAACAAATTTCACTTTTAAAAAACTAAGGTTTTTCACTCTTTTATCAAGGATCTCCAATTCAAATGTAATTCATTACAATTATGAATGCAAGACCATTTTTCAAATCAAACGCTAACTCTACGACTCGTCATCAAAAGGGGATCAGAACCTACTGATGTCCTTATGACATCAAAAGCAATAAATTTTTTTCCACCAATAGTACATATCCCATTACTAAAGTTACGACTACAACGCCATTTGCGGATCAAATGCTGACTCTACTGTTCTCCATCAAAAGGGAATCAAAGCCCACTAATATCTTCATGAAATGGAAAGCAGCAACCTTACTTCCACCAACACCACATCCACATGCATGCTCCATACAAAACAGTACTTGCAAATGCCCAACGGCCGACACACCATGTACTTTCCCGAATTCCATCTCCTATGATGTCCTTGATCCTAACAAATCCACAAAATATGGTTTACAAACCCACAAACATGGTTCAATCGCAACTCTAGCTGTGGACTTCGAGACCACCTTAGTTTTGCTACTGTTTTCCAAAGGCCTATGTTATTGGCTAAGGTTCATGAGATTGGTGGCTGGGGTTTTAAGCTAAGGGATGATAGTTAGTATTTGGATTATTATAGGGAGAAATATAAAAATATGACCAACGTTTTGTTATTTTTGCAAATAAGTGATGTGGCTTATAATTTACAAATAGATGACCCGTGTCCTCACACTTGACAAGTTTTTTGTTAGTTCATGTATTATTAAATAGGTTTAATTAAATAATATATATATAATTATTAAAGATACAAAAAATAGAAAAGGAAATAAAAGAAAACGCAGAAATTTAAAAAAGAGTAGGAAAAAAACCCTGATAATTGACTTATTCTTGGATTTCCATTATTTCTACCCGCAAACGTACACATGGAAAGAATACGGCAACAAACTACAAACCAGACGAACCATGGAATCAAAAACAAAAAAAATTTAGAATAAAAAATCAAACGATTTTTCTTTTCTCTTTTTTGCTTTTTCATTTCTTATTTTTTGTGCTTTTAATAATTTTTCCATATTATTTAATTAAATTCATTTAATAATATCGTGAACCAATAAAAAATCACCACATGTTTCCTATTCGTTATTGACACAAAGTGAAGAAACGCAAGAGATCTATTTGTCAAAAATCAAAATACAGATAAGTTAAAATACAAAGGTCATATTTTTATTACTTTCCCAATTAATTTATTATTCAGGTTTTTAAAAGAATATAGATATTTGAATCACTTTGCTACCATAATCCAAGTTGGCAACTTGTGTTGGATGCCTATGTATGCTATTTAGGTTCCCATTCAATCTTTTGGACAAGTAATGTCGTCGTCACGGTAAGCGAATTGGATTAAGGGAGGTATTAATATTTTTTTTTTTCGATTAAGAGAGGTATTAATATTGATAAATGTGTATTTTAATTGAGTAAGACATTTATTAAATCCAAAGTTCATATATGAAATTGAAAAATGTATTTAACAAAAATAATATCATCCCTTAGATATTGCGTGTATCTTTCTTGCAGAGATGAAAAAAGGAAAAATTGCAACAATTTTTTTAATCCATATAAATTCGTAAAACATTTTAGAGGGACTAATCAATCTGCTTCTGGGCTATAAAGATCTCGTTTGATTCAAAATATACACCCACACCATACGCTGCATATAATCAATTTATAGTGACGTGGTGTTTACCACGATTTTCTCAATTTTTTTCCCCTTAAAATTTACACTTTGTCCTGTACTATGGATGCAACAAACAATGCAATAATGGATATCACGAACTTGAGCATAAGTTGCTCGAGCACAAAGTACGAGGACACCTTGTTGGATGAGATAACCGATAAGCACTTCTCAGGCAGAGTCCTAAATTTAAATTAAAATTCAAAACACACAAGTGTGATACATATGGTTTTATTTATTTTATGTATTGCATCTTTTACTGGGCAGCAATTGTTCAAAAATGGAATTATAATTGGTACAGAGGGTTCAGAAATTCCGCTATATATACTAAAATTCCTGGTTCCTCACCAATCGTATGCTCTTTAATTAGTAACGAAATTATTCATAAAAACATGTTTCTAAAAGGAATATTAGTATCGAGCAGCATATATGTAAATTAATTATCTTTTAGGCGATACTCATTAGGATTTTGGTGTCATTGTTTGACATTTTGACCCAAGGAATAATATGAAGATGTGTGTACGTAGTACCCTGAGAACCCCCAAAATAGCTGATATTGACTTTATGCCTAGGTACCCCATGCAATTTCCTAGTGCATGTGAGTGAGCATTTATCAGTCGGTCCCATTAATGAAAGCTACGTTTCTACATGCTAATCTCTCCTCTCCATTCAATTCAATCCTCTTTTCCCATTCTCCCAATCAGCAACGATCCACACTTGCATTAACCTAATTTTGCTCATCCTCATAACGAAAAAATAAAAGAAGAAAAAATTAGATAATACACAACATATGCATATGTAAGCGTGATGTATAAATATCAATCTTATTTTAATATATAGCAATATTTATAAAATATAGAGTTAGTTTTTCTAGGATCTACCCAATACCATGTGTGTAGTTATAATTGATACAATTAAGTAATAAACGATGTAAGTTTTTGGATTAAATGATTGTAATGCTGATTCAACATGGAATCAAAATGTGAAGTCCTGGTTCAAATCTTTATATGATTATTTTATTTTCGTTTGGTTCAATCTTTTACTTGATAACCTCAATCAAAATCCGGTTCACAAATAAGTAGGAGCATTGAATGATAAAAATGTTATAATCTTATCCCTTTAGATATATTTCGACAAAAACAATATTTGGCACACTTTCTTTAGTCGTTCTCAATCTCAACTACCATGCAAACTTTCAATACATGCACATACGAGAAGAAAAAAACCCTATACATACCCACCACATTTACTTTCTCTAACACACCTCCTTATCTATCCCATTTTCTTATATATCCTTACAAGTAACAAGAAACATAGCTCATAACCAAACAAACACACACCTAAGGAGCCATCCATGGATTGGTTCTCATGGCTGTCCAAAACCAGCCTCGACCCCTCGCTTGTTTACGAGTACGGCCTAGCTTTTGCACGCAATGAGCTCCAATCCGAAGACATAGCCTATCTCAACCATGAAATTCTCCAGAGCATGGGAATTTCTGTGGCGAAACATAGGCTAGAAATCCTCAAATTGGCAAAGAAAGAGGCTGGAAATCCTAAACCGCTCTCCGGCCTCATTACTGCAATCAACAAGACGAAGAAATCATTTGGTAGGTACCTAAATAGATTGGTTTCCAATGAGGATGGTTCACAAAAGGGCGTGCAAGAGCCAATTAAGCACTGGGGAGGGATCTTGTCAAGGAAGCATCACAAGAGTGAAAAAGATGAAAAACCATTTGTGTACAAAACTAGGAACATAGCTCTTTCTGGCCCTATTGATGGAAGAATGCAAGAGAGGCTGTTGCTTACACACAGAAGCCCAAAACTGTCAGGACCTCTTGATGGGAGGGTTCAATTTCAATACACTAAACCTCAGAATTTCTATGCACCAAGAAGTCCAACCATGTCAGGTCCTTTGGAGAAGAGAATTCCAGAGAAGGTGATTTATCCAACAAGAAGTCCCAGGTTGTCTGGTCCTTTGGATGGAGGAGGTGTACCATGCAGGCCAGTTTTCAGTACTAGGAGCCCTAGAGTGTCTGGTCCAGTTGAAGTACCATTGCCTCCAAGTCCAAAGGTTTATTCTGATTACAATAAGGAAAATACGGATGCTTATGAGGAACATTCACTTTGGGCTAAATTGTTCCTTGATATGAAACCAACCTGAAATATTTACTTATTTTTGGGTTTTTGTTTTGAGCATTGTTTGTTTTTTGGTTACAATCTCTACCAATTATATGGTTTTAGCGTATGAGCGGGGAGTCAATTTTTTTTTTTTTCCTTTTTTGGTCATCTTTCCACTGCATAGGGATTGTACTTGGGAAGTGTTTCTTGGTGGGGTCCATTATTCAACTAGATATAAGAAGCCAAAACAAATTAAATTTTGCAGCTGAAGAATGAACTGGATATTGAAGTTAAATGGATCTTCCAACTCCCATGTTCATCTGTCCTTACTCTATTAGAGAAGAGATTTCACGTTAATGGATGTTATTTTATTTACTGAATTTTTTTAGAGTATCTCAGATTGGGTCGTAAACATTTGTAGTTCCCCTTCCCTTTTTTTTTTTTTTTTGTTTTTTTATCTTTTTTAAATTCAATCCTGTCTTCTTAATCTTCTTTGTTGGCAAACTTTTGAAACTTGTTTTCGCGAAACCCTTTTTTGTGTAAGGTAAAAAAAATTTTCTTTGATTAAGGGTTTTCCGGAAACCTTTCTCTATCTCATGGACCATTTTTATCATTTGCTATAATCAAAGTTTAAAATTGTAAGATATTGTAAAATGCTATTATCTGACAATTTCTTGAAATTATTAGGATAATATTTGAGAATTACAAACTTCAGTTAAACAGCATATCAACAAAAAGACGTTTTTGACAAAATAAACGTACCTTCAACATTCCACTGGCAATGCATGAAAGATGAATGCACTTTGTTGTTCTGAGGGATTGGAAGCAGTTAATGTCAATCTTGTTGGAATATTAACTAAGGTGAACAGTCGTACTATCTTACCATTGATGGTCAATGTTGATTTGCTGAGCTAAAATAGTTTCTCAAACCTAAAATTCCGTCGTGTCTCGTTTGAATTCATTAATACATACCTATCCATTCAGAACACCTTGGAGTCCAGTTAAGGGGCTCTTTTCTTGATTATGCAATGTGTTCAATGCAAAAAATAAAAACAGATATGGAAGCTGACTTATGAGTAATGACAGCTCACTTTTCAAGGGATATACAGTTAAAGCAGAATTCTAAAGACAGGGGAAAGAAGATGGAATGGAATGGCTTGGCAAAGAGTACAAAATTATGGTTGAATTGAAATTAACTCTACAACCAACTGATGCTATTAGACGCTATTAGGTTACTCGTTATATCTGTGGCCGGTGCAGCAAGTGAGATTAAATATTATTTTTTTTCTAAAATGACAATATACTCCATTATCTTTTTAACAGCTTCCTCGAATCGACCAACAGAGGACAAGAGATTCCATGAGCACGAAATGCTCATGAAAGTTGCTCTAATCTCTAAACACCCGGTGAAATTGAGCCGAACTGCAAAATGCTGGCTTGCGTTAGAAGACCATTGTTTGTCATGCATTCCTTCTGAAGTCCAAAATGTAAATTCCTTTTCATTCATAAAATAAACAAAGATAGCATACACCCCTCCTCCTAAGAAATCAAAACATACAAAGAGAAAGGTACAGTACAACTCCTTTTCAAAAATCAACATCAAAAAATTTCTGAAAAGCACTCATGTAATACGGTGGTGCCAATCAAAGATTCAGCTCTACGAGATCAGGAAACAACAATCTAAAACATATTGTCTTAACATATGCTCATCTCAAACGGCTGAATGCGAAAGTTTGCCCTTTATCTGATTGTTCTTAATGATTCGAGTTCTGAGGCGACCTAAACGATCCCCCAGCATAGAGCATCTCGTAAACAGGCTTGATTCTTATAGTAAGTATTATGCTCAACATAACACCAAAACTGCATAGGCCAGCCAGAACCAAGAAAGTGATCCTGAAGCAATTTGAACCTAAGCATGACACACTTGAGTTGAGCAGACCAAGTCCATGCTGCTTAGCTGCTTCGTTATCATATATATACCCAGCTAGGAGGCCTGAGAAGAGAAATGCCCCAATAGGATTTCCTAAGGACATAAAATTGTAGAATATACCGAAATGCTTCAACCCAAAAAGCTCTGATACTGTTGGGACCATTATAGAGAATTGAACTCCATAGCAGATCCCAAGTAAACCAGTTGCAGCATAAAGTGTGCCATTGATAGCAGAAGCAAACAGAAGATATATGATGATCATAACCATTTGAGTTAATGTCATCCAAACTGTACGAGGCATTGTCCTTGTTCTGCAAAGCAATATGATAATTGTATTATTGAACATTCATAGAAAGTGGGGACAAAAACAGGGGAAAAGAAAACTCTATGCTTCTGTTGATCCTAAAGATATTTGAAAGCACTAACTATCAACTATATTAAGACATCTTACAGTGTTCTCTATTAATTGCTGTTATGTGAAATGTTAAATTCATTGCGCTATCATAGCTGGAAATCGGGAGTTCATATCTCTATGCCATCATTCCATCCCATGTAATAATTACCTTCAACTAGATGAGCTTTAATCAAAGTCTCAATCCATAAGCAAAGGTGTGTTAACTAATTAACTAAAAGCCCACATCGCATCAGCAAGTTAAAACTTTTAGATTAATTGGTTATGGAGCTCAATTTAACATGCTATAAAGAATACCAATATAACCAGCATCAAAGTTGTCATTGAAATCCTGATTATTCAGCAGAAGAAAATAATCTTATGGTCGTTGAATTCATCCTACTTGGAATCATCAACAGCTGAAAACATCATAAGTTAAGGAAGATCTCATAAGTTTAGATACTAAAACATGCAGATCAAGCATAACCTCAACTCATTTCATGAAACCATGCATAGACATGTCTTTATATGATTTTCTAATGGTGCCCTTTCCTAATATTTGCCCAATCTTTTTCAAATTCACTCTATATAGCTATTTACTTCAGCATGGCTTTTATTTGGTTTCCATGTCTTTGGAAGCTGCAGATATATAAAGCCAAGACAATGTTTACCAGAGAAACACAGGGTAACTCAAACCTGACAAAATGCTCTGAAACCACACCTCCACCAAGACGTCCCACAAAGTTGCCAAAACTGAAAATGGACAGCAAGATTGTTGTATCGTGCATGCCGAGTGCAATTCCTATCTGAGCCAGATTATTGAGCACAGTTACACCAGATCCAACACCAGCAAAGTAAACCAAGAACAAGAGCCAAAAATCAGCCTTAATGAGAGCCTCAAAGAACTTGAAGTCCTCCCCTCTTTTTGGTCTCCTCTTCTTCCTCATCTTTACAGCACCCTCACCTACGGCCAATAGCATGTCCACCTCAGATGGATTTTCACCCTCGCGAAAACTTCCCAGATAATTTTCAGATGATGATGGAGCCAGCAGAGGCTCCATCTTTTCATCACTATTCTGGAGGACCGGATGGTCCAAAGAAGGAGCTGCTTGATCAGGCTCAGGTGCTCCAGATCTCCTGGCCCTTCTTGGGAACAATGTCATTTTTACTGGGATAGCAAGTGGAGCCATAAGAAGGATAATCATTACAACAATTATGGAATAGGATATAGGAGCTTTTAAAGAAAGGACATCATCCAATATAGTCGTCGTTAAAACATACAGGCCAAGCACAATGCTTGCAGCCTGTATAAAAAGAAAATGGCTGTGTTCGTAGTCATCTTCACCATTAGCTGGGGTACAGGCCCTTACAAAATACATCATGATTAAACACAATAGTGGAATCCCAAGAGAGAGGAACATGAGAAGCCAAGAAGATGAATGCTGAAGCAGCACACTGAAAATTTCAGTGAATACTGCAGCACTTATGCCCCCATAACCTTTGAGTATCCCCGCAACTGTTCCTCGATTAAGAGGGAAGTTTCTCATGTTTGTGACAAGGATCGCAGTACTGAGCCATGCACTGCTGTTGGTGGCAACACATAAGGCAAGCCATAACTGCAATATGATGATAAAACTTTGTCATGTAAAGATATAAAGCAAGCACCATATCTACGAATTTAGACTTTTGGATCAAATAGTTGTGGAGCTATATTCAACATGGTATTAGAGCTCTAGGTTCAAGCCCCTATGTTGTTATCAAACCCCTACCTAGTTACTGTCAAGTAGTAAATATAAAACTCCCCTAAATCTACAAGTTCAAACTTTTAGATTAGATGACTGTATAGTTAAACTCAACAAATGTGTTATCAACCTAAAGGCCTGATGAGCTAAAAAGGATTTGAATAGTTAAAGACACAAATAGCCATGCATTTAGAAGTGATTGTGATCTTTCCACTATAGCACATATTCAGCTATGATGACATATACCCAAAAGCATGTAGTAATAACAGTTGAAACCTAAAAAGTTTCCTCAAGAATTTGAACAATGAGTCTGGTGTATCTTCAACACTTAATTGGCGACTGCTAGACGAAGACAAAGGTAAGTTGCAAAAGAACTATATATTATAAGACTGATTTCCATTGTAAAGAAGAGTTTGTCATTATGCATGAACTGACGTTTCCAATTCATATAAGCCGAAGGACAACAAAGCAGTTCATATTAGCTAAAGGACAAAAATTTATGCTCGATTGACAATCATAGAAATAGCTGGCTTTTCATCGTTTCAGTATCGTGTTATACCGGTTTGAAACTAGGTTTTTAGCTAAAAAGAGACACCAAAAAGATGAAACGATAAATGCACATATTAAATTTAGATTTGATATAAATCAGATTGAGATTAAACACAAATAAGATACAGCGGAAAAAAATAAAAAAAAAAAACAAAACAAACATACCCTCGGAAAAAAGAGTTCTCTTTTGCCAATGCTATAGTCAGCCTATCTATAGTTCATTGCATGCATCCACGGTTAATCGCATTTTGTGCAATCTAATTAAGTGAACCAATCACCTTAACAGTGGCTCAGCTACGAGTTCAACCGGTGTACAAGTAATACAATCTCAAAATTACAACATTACTATTAACACTAGAGTTACCTACCTTTGCAACAACTTCAATTTAATAAAGCTACAGCATAAATAACAAATCTATCTGAAACTTCCTATCGACAATGAAATAACTACGAAAGAGCAACAAAAGAAATAAAACTCACCAACCAGTAAGGAAGATTTTCTACAGTCCTACTCACGGCGAGCCATAGTACTCCATACCCAGAGAAGCAAGCTAAAGCGCCGACCAACAGCACCACCCAAGGAGGAAACTTATTGCAGACCATACCGGGAAGAAGACCAACATTTTCTCCAGTATCATTAGCGACACCAAGCATAGTAAGTTGGTGTTGATTAAAACCAAGAACAGATTTCAATGAATGCGAATACAGAGGAAAATTGTATGCATTCCCAGATGCTACTTGAACCCAAGCAGCGGCTCCTAGTCCCACCCATGGGGGTCTAGTCCCTCCTTTCAGAGTCACCATTGATAAAAAAAAAACTTTTCGAAAAGCTCGAGTCTTATGCAGTTTAACTAAGCTAAAATCACTAACGTTATAATTGATATTAGCTAAACCCCTTTGTTTGATACTATCTCCTTGATGGGTTTTGGAAAAGATCGAAGCTTGTGCAGCTCGACTTAGCTAAAATCTATATTCAAGACAAAGATTAAAGATTCAATCTTTTTATCCTTCTACACTAGTGTTATATTTCCTCTTTTCAAAGGAAATACTGATGGGTTCTCAACAAGAAATCTTCTTTTGCTCAACTGGACCAAAACATAGAAAATCTATATATACGCATGTAATCCCCCGTTTTTGCTGTAAAGAACAAGAGATGCTATGATTATAAGGAATAATGCCACTTACTGTTTGCCATTATGGTTTATTCTCATTACAGGGTTTTCAATTTTTATATTCCTTCTGTGTAGAGGTAGAGAGAAAGGATAGTGGCGTTTTTTAGCATTTGTCCGAGAGGGAATATCATGATGACATGGTTGAAGAAAACATATGAATTTTGGTGTTCGGAGGATGCTTTTCATGGGAAGAGCGGTTCAACCTGCGCCATGTCTGAATGAGCTTGCAGCTGGCACGCGCATGCCTTCTTTTACTTTGAGACACAAGAATAAAATAAAATACAAATACTCCCTTAAGAATAATTACTTATCCTATAACTGCATCTCGTTCAGATATCAAAGATTCATGGAATAATTGTATAAAGAAAGGTTAAATCTTAAATACATACATTTTCGTTATCTAAAATGTTTTATATTTCAAAAATAAGATTATGAAAAGTTTCAAAATATGATTTATGTATATCTATTTATTATTAACTTATTTTCTTTTTAAGAAATGGATAGAATTCGGGCTCAATTTAGAGTTAGAATTGAAATTGTACTAATTTGAACCATGCGACTATAAATATATTGGTCCAAGAAGCGGTTTCGGTTTTTTCTTGAATAAACACATAGATAGACCTTTTTTGCAAGATTTTCTGTTTTTTTTTTTTTTTTTTTTTTTTTTTTTTTCCGATTCGTTCAATATTTTTAAAAACTAAAACATAAAACATGCATCTAAAATCCTACTAAGGAATTTAGGTTGGCCATTTCAGGTCCTCTTCTAAAATAAAGAGTCTATTCCAATGAAATACCTTATATCCTATCTTTCTTTTTCCAAGGTTTTATTCTTCCTTTTCTAAAAAAAAAAAAAAGGAAAAACTTTGATAAATTATTTATTTATATGAATCTTACTCTATCTGTTCTATTTGGACATAGTTATCGAATTTGTATAGTAGAAAACACGCACATAGATTTTTATCAAATGATAATATAGCTGGCTATGTAGATAAGAAAAATGATCCTTTTTTTTTTCTTTTTAAAATTTTGTCATTTTCTTTTTTTTTTTGTTTTTTCTTGGGTAGAAAAATTTTGTCATTTTCAATATAAGAACAACGCCACCGTCAATTATACTATCAGTTACCATGTTTGCGTCTCATCTATCTACCAAAGCTGAACGGCAAAAAAATATTATAGTAAATATATCAAGGAAAAAGAGCATCCTCAGTTTCTTTATAATTTATCTGTGTTGCATCAACCATCTCAGAAAAAATTCTAAAAATATATGCCGACACTTTCGATATTTATTATTTTATACTTTTTACATGTATTAGAATCCATCATCATAGAGATTGGTCTATGCATTTTATGAAACTTATAGGTAAATGTTTATATATTTTTAAAGTTTATTAAGGGTCTAATATTACAAAACTTAAGTATAGACAAACAATTAGAAGTAAAAATGGTTATAATTTATTTACATGAACACTAATTTTTTAATAAGACAAACCAAATTGGATTAATCCTTCTTTAAAATAGTAATACGATGTAGTTTGCCAAAAAAAAAAAAAAGATATATAATTAGAAATGTTAAGGATGTTAATGTGATTTTAAAGTTTTTATGAGTACTTTGTAGAATTTATCTGATTATTATATGGTTAAAGAAGTATATAAATTAATTTTCCTATAAGATAATAATGTAACGGATAAACAGGTATATGCTTTACACGCAACGCATCAAGACCGCTGTGAGCAATTGGCCAGTTTTGGCATTTTTCATTACATGAAACAATATACTTGGTACTTCACGTGAGAAGTGCTTTGGTTTAGTGCTTTCCGAACAAGTTCCGCAAAGAGTTGCTGGTCTACTTTTGCTAGTTTTATCATGATATTCCCACTCGCTAGACTAAACATAAAGTAAGCCTTCGATGTCGCAATGCGAGGTTATTCCTTGTTCCTTGATCACATGTTATCTCATAAATCTTGTGTGTTCTAGAGTAGACGTTTGATACTGATTTATAATGCTAAGATAATTAAATTTAATAGTATGTTATTTTCGATTAATGGAATCAAATTGTAATACAATAAAACAATTATTGAGGAATAGAATAAAGCTGGAATAGATATTATATTGTTATTTATTGATTTTATAAGGATATTTTTTTTGAAAAAAATCGATTCAATCATTAAATAGTTATTCATAAGTCCGAGTAATGAATAACTATATTCAATATTCTTTATAAAAGTGGTTTATTATGAAATCAATAACAAAGGTTTAGTTGTACTTATTTATATATTTATATTTTTACAATACAGTTTTAATTTGAATCCCCATATCTTGAATTAACCCAAATTGTTTAGAACTTGGATCAAACTGATTGCTAAAATGAGAGGAATAAATTTCTAAATTTTGAGAAAGAGCATCCTTTCCACATTCTATATACTTGGCTTATCTTGGACATATTTGTTTTACAAATATAGTTATTAACTTAAGAATCTCTAACATTTAGACCTTTCAATATGTATTCTCTTTTAAATTACTAAAAGGAGCTTGTGTTGTGATAGAATGATCATCAAATTAGTGAAAAATGATGATTTAAAGAGGGATTAGAAAGGTAAAATAGACAATCTCAATAAATCCAATATTCAAGTGACAGGTAGTATAATGGAGGAGTGAGGTTAATATTGTGTTCTATGTAGCATACATATGTATTTATAATGAGTAAGAAGCAACCATTAAAATTAAATCTTATAGGTTATTAGTTGACAAATATTAATTATGGTTTGCTAACACTGATGAGCTAAAGAGAGAAGAATGAAGCCCAATTATACATAAATATATGTATGTATGTACATATGAGAACCCAAATGGCACTTAAATCTATTTAGATGGACTAATAATATATAACACAATTTTGATAAATCCTATTATATTGTAAGTAAATCAATTTAAATCTCTTTAAATCATCCTAAATTAGGTCCAATCACATGAATATTGAAACTAATCAAATGTCACTGTAAATAGATTGTTCATTTGAAAAAAGGAAAAAGAAAAGAAAAGAAAATCAAACATTATGTAAATTTGTAATTATATACTTATTTTACATATGTATTTCCATTATTAACAACTAAAACAAAAGGATCATATCATATATAGTACTCTGAATATAATTATTAAATTTGTTGCAATTTTTCAGATTTCTGATCAAATGAAAAGAAATTGTGTTAGCTGACATACAATAAACAATTATAGAGATAAAACTCGAATTGAACATCGCACGTCATGATCTGTCCGTTTATGATCTTCTTTTTCTAAAAAATATCGATATCATTTAATGAAGAAAAAAAATTTGTATTAATCAACCCTATTGATACAAGATGATTGATAAACTCAGAGTTATGTGTACAAAAACTCAACCAAATAAATGGACATATTTTTTTTCAATCATCAAAATATCCTATAAAGAAACTAGCATTGTTTCGTTTAAAGGAATAAAACACACTAAATAAGAGAATATAATAGATCCACGAAAGGGATAACATATTCTTATATAAAAAAATAAAAAAACTCGTAAAAAAACCTGCTTACTCTAAAGTTACTAACAAACACTTGTTTACCACAATTTTAAAACTAACCGAATCTGTAGAAGCTAATTTGTGGCGGTGATGTCATAATGCTAATTTCTATGAGATACAATTCTAACCTAATCATCCATATTTTTGTAGCTAGCTAAATTGACTTCATTACAATATTAAGTTGATCTTAGTAGTAAGTTGAACACTGTGAGATGGCGATCTAATCCATAAAAGTGAGTGTATATTTTTAAATGATTTAAAGAGATTTAGCTTGATTTACTTAAAGTAAGAATTCTTCATATTCACTTATTTGTTTTCAATATTTCTCACAAACTCATGCACTCAGCAAAGGATGGCTACAAACTTGAGCATAACCTTATGAGATAAATCTAGAATAAGTAGGCTTCTTATCATCTATAGGAGTATGCTCCTAAAAAATGAGACAATTGTTTAGAGTAAAAACGAATTCAACTATTCAAGAACCCTGAGACTCACGATGTACATGCTTGACAATATCAAACGAGTCCATATCTCTGCAACTTTACATTTCAAATTAAGAAAAAGGAAAAAATAAATCAGATCGAGTGATACATCTCGATCTGCAAAATGATTGCAAGAAACATGAGCAGACTAGACACAAGTGATTCGTATGCAAAATGAACATGGCAGTGAGTAACTCGACGACAACAAAACAAATGACTGTTAATGCCCAAAAGACTTCATAAACTTCTATGCAAATCGAATTTTGACACGAAAAAAATTATTTAAAATTTATTTCAACATGTTTTTTTTTTTTTTTTTTTAAAAAAAAAGGCATTTCAAAATCGAGATGACGCGGCATATCACGACTAATCTCCAGATGATCCAAGAAAAAAAGGATAATAACATAAATCAATTATTCGAAATACTCAATGATTTTTCAATAAAAATTTGACATGACACAAAATGCGAACTGACACTTTCTCCTTCCTGTCTCCTCTCTCTCCCCCTGCCATGCATTAGATTATTGGAAATGGAGAGAGTAGGGACAAGGCCATGCCAACGGGTAACAAGAAATGGGCAATTAGACATCATGTGACCCATAGGTGGTGTCTGGTGGAATTCCTGCTTCAACCTGATGTTTCTCTTTTCTTCTTCTTCTTCTTCTTCTTTTTTTTTTTCCTCCGGTGGAATCAATCCGATACATATTGAGTCACATAGGAAAAAAAAAATTGATATACATATAAATATTATTGATATTTACTTATTACTCATTAAAATACATCTATCAATAATAATATTGAAGTTCTGTTAGTAAGAACCATTTTCGGGACCAATCCACATTTACAATATCCTCCAAATCAATGTCAGACCAGATGCTACGGTTCCACTCGAGATGTGAGCTGCACTCTGCTAATGCCAGATGACTTGAACTTATACTAGGATGAAGAAATAAGATTGACCGACCATTTTGTGTGTCTACTTTGTCCATTTTGAAAGTTGTCATTGTTCTCAGTCGATGATTTTTCTTCTTTCCTTGGCTTATATATACATGCATGGAGTATTTATATCATTTGTTAGATCAAACGTAAGTCATTCTCATTCATCCATATCCTTCTATTTCGACAGTATTAATATTATATAGTCCTCTTAAAAAATTTGTCCATTGTGCTTGTATATTTTTTTGGATCGTACATTTTGTAAGCTAATTTTTGGGACAGACTTTAGATTTTTCAAAATCCAACCATCTATTTGATCTAATTTTTCACCATAATAATTGGAATTCTCTCACCAAGTCGAGCATTGAAACATAGAAATATGATGCTCTTTTTTTTTTTTTTTTCAAATTTTCACCGTAATAAGCCATTCTATAATTTAAAAGGTTTGAATAGATTATATTGCAACTAACTATATTGTATCTTGTTAACCGAAAACTATATCATATCTTATTTCTTTCTCTAGGTTTTATCTCTTTAAAAAAAAAAAAAAAAAAAACTATCATAATCTATTTATTTATACGTATTTTACATATACCTTTATATCACGTTTCACACACAAGAATGGTTTCAAATGAAATGGATTTCAATGGAATCGAATCAAGACTACAATGACAAATCCATTTATATTTGGAAATACCCAATAAATAGAATGGAAAGAATATCTATTAGTATTTGTCAAAAATACTCTTAATAATTAGGTATCATATTAGTTTAAAATTTAAATAAGTAATTTCAATTTATAATAATTAACGAGATAAGAATCAAATTAAATTCTTCATAAAGTGGTGTAAAGAATCGCGATTCTACCTTTTAAAAATAATTTCAAATATGAGATAAAAATTATAATATGGAATCATGATTTCATTCAAATATATTCTTATATATTAAATATAGCATTAGTACATAAAATTCTAGAAGATACTTAAGAAAAATATATCTATTGGATGAAGTATAGTCATCCAATTTCGATAATAGAAAAGCCGCATACTCGACGCAATACATTTTTTTAATTTTATCAAATCAAAAAATTTGCTGGCGGTACGATAAAAGGAATGATTTTCTTTATGTAGAAGTAAATAAATAAATGATTTTCCTCAAATTTTTGTCATTTTCAATACGAGAACACCACCACCGTCTATTGTTATCGGTCGCTGTGTTTGCATGACATCTATCCATTAAAAGTCACATGACAAAACGATACTATAGTATATATATCACCCGAAAGTTCAATTTTCTTTCTTTTTTCTTTTTTTATTTTTTGGATAAAAACACACCTAACTTGTTCTTTTTCCCCACTCCTACGTTCTACTGTTTTCAGAGGTTTGTATGATTATATTACCTAGATAAATGGCAGTCACCTCTGTGAAGTTCTGAAATTATTACGATAACTCCAAATTTTTTAATTATACATTTACATCCTTTTATATACAATGGATACATTGTTCTGAAAATTAGTAAAGGATATTCATGCAATTATAAAATTTATTTGAAATTATTGACGTGAGGGGTATAGATAGACAAGTAAAAGTACTTTAACATTTCCATTAATTTTGACAATTGTTAAAGATAGTTGATGTACTATGTGATGTGATGAAGGAAGGTAGTATCTAAAGTAATTTCTTTATAAATAATTCATTAACGGATTAAAAGATATAGACGCAGTGCATGCTTCATTGCCGCTGTCTCTAGTTGATCAGTGATGAAATTTTGCATTACATGAAATTAATATACACAGTACAAGTACTTGATGTGACAAGCGCTTTAACCTAGCGTTTCCAGGATAGGTTTCGCAAAGTTCTGCCGGTCTACTTTGTTGGCTCCGAAAGTGCTTCGCTTTTCTTCTTCTTCTTCTTCTTATTATTTTTTTTTATCCTTTCTTTTTTAATACATGCTTTTTATTAAAATAAAACCAAGAGTAAAAGAGATGGATCATTAAAGGCCATCCCAAAAAGTTCACAAGCCGATCTAAATATAGTGAATCTACAACATCACTAGTCCTGAACTTTTGGATTAGGGTAAATGTCATTTATACCTCAGTTTTATTCATTTTTATAATTAATAATCTGAAATTTAAAAATGTTAATTTGGTATTCAACTTTATTTATTTTTACAATTAGCTTTCTAAACTTTACTTCGAAACATCCCATAAAATGATTTTAAAAAGGAGAATATTTTAATAAAACACTCTTTTATTTTAAATCATAAATCTACAATTATAATAAGATTAATTTCAATTAAATTGCGGATTGGCTTGTTTTAAGAGAGTCACATGAAGATCTTTCCTTTGTTTTGTAGTGTACCCCTAAAGAAGGTTTGCTAGTATTGCAAGAGGTTTCATTGATATATTTAAGTGTTTATGGAGATTTGTAGAAAAAGGTAATGATTTGTCTCTTTGATTATCTTTAAATTTTTTAGAATAAAATTTTGAGTTATGGTTTATTGTTTAAATAAAGAGATTTTTTCCACTCTTGGAATCTTGGTGATCGGTGCTTAACCCTAAAGGACTAGAGTGTCAAAATTAATCTTAGGTAAGAATCTAAACATCAATTTGATTCTTTTATTATAGGGAGTTTTGATTTGATTATCATCACAAGAATTTGATATAAAATCCATTATATGATTATTAACTTTTAGCCCTAAGATTATGACAAAATGTGTTATTTAACCCAAAATGGTGCAATAAAATCCTTAAGTTAGGGAATAATGTTGATTTAGTTGTAATTTTGAGATAGTATTGGATGAATTAGGATTGTGAGTATCCTTATGTTGTTTGTTTGACTAAAAATAAAGATAATAAACTAGCACATGTTACATTTATTATTCTTTGAAATGTATGTGAATTTATGAATGTGTACTCAAGTGCTCATATGGTTGTCTTTTTGTATTCTATACTAGACTTTGACTCACTTCGTGTTAAATTTTTCAAGTACAATCACTTGAATAGAAATTTTAAAGTTAGATGACTGTGAATTCAATCGTTGAGTTACCAGTTTAGGGAGTAACTACTAAAACGAAGAAGATATCTAAGTATGCTTAGTTAGAATTTTATTGTATAAATTAATAAATTTTTATTCAGGATTTTATAACTTCTATTTTGTGGTTATTTTAACTCTTTTGAAGATTAAATTTTATTGAAATTAATTGGAGATTATAATAGATACTCTGAAGATTTTAATAAAAGTTTATGCCTAACGTGTCAATAGATATTAAAAACACATGACGATTTATAGCTTTATAGTTTCTAAGGCATTATAGTTATACTAGTATTAAAGCTTAGGTTGTAAATCCTTAGAAAAATTAAGCAATTGGTTAATTGGATGGTAGGATGGCGAGAGGATAGAATATGGGTTAGGTGTAATCCTATGAGTAAATTTGTGATATTAATTTGTAGTTATATGGAGTTATTTATTAATGTTATTATTAATTTGAAGTTATATATATGATTGTTTCGAAGATAACATTTATTTTGAAGTTTTATATAATTTTTTAGGAATAATAAATGTCGATAGAATTTAGTTTTGCTTATTGGTAGGTGAAATGGGAGTAAGTTTTCCTAAAATAGTTAAGAGAATTATATATCTATGTAGGGTAGGCTAAAGTTGCTCTTTTACTTCTATAAGGTATGATTATGCAATAAGTATTAAATGGCTTACATGATTAAAGAAACTATATATTTTTAAGCTTAAATATGTTTAAAATCTTTAATTGGTAAACGATTTATAGAAATGGATATGAATAAATATCAAAATAATTATTACTAAACATGGATGATGATAAGATTAAGAAATTAATTAATAACTCTTTAAATGTGGATTAAATCCTACTTGACAAAGTATAATTAGCTATCAAATCATAAAATGGAAAGGTAGTAATTGAGAGAATAAAGGTAACAAATAAAGAATAAGAATAGATATAAATCTTAGACAATAAAATTTGCAATCATAACATGTATTAAAGTTTGGTTGACTAAAAATTGTTGACTGACATATAAAAAAAATAAAAAAATAATAATGATAATGTAATAAAAAGGAATTATGGTATAATTATAGTCGATAATACCTACCAAATTCATAGGGTTGTAAAATTGAGTAATTGATAACACTTAAGGAGCACATTGAACTAGTTCGACCAATAATAGTTTACCAAAATATAACAAAATAGAAACTATTAAAAGCAAAGAAATAAATAACTGTATTCATATATTTAAAGAAACCATGTAATAAGCATACTTGTAAAACTTCCTAAAGTTTAAGTGAATATTAACTCAAGAAATCAATGAAATGCCAATTAAAAAAGAATACAAAGTAATTGTCATCCTAAGTAACTATGAATGGATGAACTACACATGTGTGTATGTGTATATATATAACACTTGATGAACTCATAATTAACAAAACGGGAAATGGATAAATATTAATGATGGATTAGCATAAAACAAAAGAGAAAATTTTTAATGAAAGGTAATAATAATGATAATAAGAATCATCATTACCAACGATGTTAAATAATGAATAATGATGTAAATATTGCATGGCAAATAATTGTTCATAAACCCCATAAAAAATATTATTAACCATAAAGTAATAAAACTCGAAATTAATAAATAATAACAATACCCTCAAATTGACCATGACATCCTTTGCATTTGTTGATTTATTTAGATAATTGAAATAAATTGGTGACCAAAATAACAAAATATTTACCAAATTTTAGTGCATGATGAAAGTTTGTCTAGACTATCTCCCCTTGTAGATGGCAACAATACCATAATAAGATAATAATTATGAAATGTCATGAAAACTCATCTCTTTGTCATAATTTCAATCATTAGAATGGATAAGGACAAGTTCTTGAATCTATAAATAGGTACCTTCTCCTTCTCCTCCTCCTCATCATTTGTAACATGTTAGAAAATCAAATGAATATAATTATTATGTTGAAATTCTACTCTCTATGATTAGAACCCCAATCAAATGAAAGATATTTAACTTTTGCTCAAAAACAATGAAGTCAATACTTTAAGCTTCTATGTCTATCACAAGTGCTAACTAATTGTTGAGATCCTATGCTCCTTACCCCTACATCCTCATTGCTTCTCTCTAACTACATCCTACAACATGTCATCGACTTAAGATTTTTTTAAGACCATTTGAAACACAACATCATGTGGTACTCACATAACCTAACCATTAAGGACATTACACGCATACAAACATAGACACCTTCAAATTAATGTGAAATGCTTTGGATCAAACAAATTACCTTACATAAAATAGAAATATATAAATTCCTAAATTTTGTGGAAGTCTCCGTTTTACTTTTTGTATGCTTACTATTTTAAGACGTATTTAGTTTACTTTATATAAACTATTTTAACCCAAGAAACCCTAACACATCAACCTCTATATATATCCTTCTCTTTTTTTGAATTGTTGAAAAAGTACATAATAAAGGATGATTGAGAAGTAAGAATTGAAAAAGAGAGAGAGAGAGAGAGAGAGAGTAAGATATATCAAAATAAAGCCATGGGCAAACTTCACCTTTTATGTATGAAATCTGATCTTTTGACATGTTGTATAATTATATTTCATTCTTAATGCTTTGCATGCCTATGTTTATCATAATTCATAAGCATTAGACATAGTTGCTTTAAATTAATTCACAATAATAAAATATTATTAATGTATATTAATTTCAAGAATTAATATAAAAATATTAAAATTAAAAAATACATTTAAAAAATTGCTAAAAAATAATATATACATATATATATATAAACCAATCTCTAGCCTCTAACTAGTTATACTAAGGCCAAGGGATAGCTAGCAAATGCTAAAATAATCTTAATGGATCACGACCTATCCTTATAACCTTAGAAAATAAAAAAAAAAAGAAAGAAACGATAATAAAATATTTGTTGTGTCAAAGTTGAGTCACATGATTAATAGATAAGTAGTTAATCACCACTTAAAGGGTTAAGCCTCTCTCATAAAGTGGTAGATGGACATCCACCATTGTAGGTAGATTACACAATCTAGTAAGAGATTTTAAACCTTGTGGCCACCACATAGCTTAAGAGTGGTCACTCACCCCCGAACTTTGAGATGGTCACTAATAACGAGAGAGTTAAGTGCTTTTTTTTTGTAACAATTTTCTTTTAAAATTTTTTGATATTTATTTTATAACATTAAGTTAACTATCATAAACCGATTAGAAGGTTATACATATTCATTCATTAATCATGATAGAAAGATATAAAATATAGATATGTAAAGTGTCAAACGATAAAAACTCAAGTATGTAAAATGAAATTCACCCTAAAAACATGAAAAAGACGATAAAATGGGAAAAGGAAGAAAGAAAACCAAAAACAAATGCGACTCCAATGTAAACAAAGTATTTTAGGGCAGTTTTGTTTTATATCCCAAAATGTGTACAATAGTGAAGCAAATCTTTAAAGCAGTTTAGAATGACCCTTCTTTCTTTCTTCGTATTATAAGGAGGGGCAAAGCCCTTATTTTGCTATTCGATAATGTCCACTTAGAAAGTCCCCCACTAAACCAACCAAAAAGCATGAGTATCGGTAGCTAGGTTAAGACCCAGCCGTCACAACCCTATCGGTGGATGTATTCCCTATGCTTACATGATTTTCAAACCAAGGGTCGATGAAATTAGTTACAGAGAGCTAATTGGCAAAACAAGAAATTAAGCTAAGGGTGTGTTTATTTTGTGAAAAACTTTTTTTGGGTCTTTTATTGATATTTATTATAATTAAAACTTCAAATTTATCATATATTATCATCTCAAAAAGGTTATAGTTACTAATAGTTTTTACTGGTAGCTAATGATGGAAGATAAATGTTAAAACTGATTGTGGAGTAAAATTACTTCACTACCATTCGAAATATCAACAAAAAAATAGATGAAATGATTCAATTTTCCAATGTGGGAATAATTTTCTCTTTTATAAATGTTCACCATCACCATTAATGATTGGTTATTGTTGTTCCTTTCTATCATTATTTATTTCTATAATCTATGTATCTATTATAATAATATTTGATAATAATAAAATTTTAATTACAAGATATATAAAAACAACCACAATTTTTTTTTTTTTTGTGAAATAAACACATTATAAGCTAAGGTTGATAAAAAAAGGATGTCGCTTTCCAGCTTCCTTAAAAAGACAAACACTATATGAAAATTTTCTAATATGATCATACAAACTTAGAAAATTCGGTCAATCGCGTTGCTTATTATGATACTCTTTAAAAAAAAAAAAAAAAAAAAAGAATGAATGGAATATACGGAATAAAGTCAGATTCCAGTTATTTCGAAAGGTAATGGAACATCAAAACTTTGTGTAGGCCATTGAGTAAACAGAGTGATGACTGGACCCTCCGAATTTTATTCTATATATTTCATCCGGAATGATGATGCTTCCAATAAAAAAGAAAAAGATTATGCTTGCCACCCATGTCCATGTTGTCCTTCGGAATCCTACTCTCTGCCACTTTTAAGCACAAAAGAGTGCCATTCTCATGACCTCATTTGACTGACTTTTTATTGTTTGGATCAACTATTTTATTAGGTTTTCTTTTTCTTTTTCTTTTTTAGTGATCCAGACGACCTGCAACAGAATTGTCATTATGGCATTTGATATTGGAGGCTCTTAATGCTTAACCCAATCTTATAAAATATCGAAGATGACCGAGAAATCTCGTATCCTACTGGGTTTATTCTCTATCATAACTCTGCAGGAGTGGAAATAAAATCTATTCAAACCGTAGTTTAAGCAGAACCCTAATTATGGCTTTTTTGTGGTTTTGGGAGGAAGAATGTTTTATGGAATAAGTAGATACAGTACAGCATTTATATATAGAGACTTCGCATGGGTCAGACCTGATACGTTATTTAACCGCCACACCCGGTCGAGAAACTAGACCCCATTTGGCTGCCCATGGTGAGTCACCAACAAAATTTAACAAAAAAAAAATAATTGCTAATCATTATAAAGCAAAGTAGTTAAGAAAAGTCAAAAATAAATAAAACATAATAACGAAATAATAGTGAAACACTAAACTAATTCCACGCATATTAGAAAAAAAATTTTCCAATCGCAACATCTATTGTGTTACTATTAACAAATGGACTTCTCATTTCTAAACAATCGGGAGTCATATTTTGATATTATTTTAGCTTTCTTGTCCCGTATTACTGATGTCGAAATATAAATAGGTTATAATTTTGTAAAAGTAAGATAGCAAATCCTTCGCAACTTTATCATAATCAAGCTAAAAATATTTAATTATTTAGCTCAAAATAAGCGTTTACGATATAGAAATTGAAAAACAAAACTAATTTAGATTGATTCATAGTCATGAAACCGCGACTTAGAAGCATTCCATTGAAGAAAGAAGATTGGCTTAAACCTTGTATATTGCACACCTTATACTTCAAAAAACCTTTCAAGAATTCTACATGATTCCAATATTCTCATCTTCTCAACTCACTATCGATGAAATTAAGTTCTATTGACTCCTTATAGGGACTTAAAAGAACCTATTTCTAGTATCATAGTTAATCGTTTGAGCTGACAAGCAACCTTTATATATACTAAGCAACGACAAGGAAAGCAAAATTTCAGAGATACTAGATATACATATAGATACTTCATTGTGCTATTAGATTGAAAAATGTTTAGCAGTTCTGAAACCTTAGTTCCACAGTTCTCGGCCGGAGGTGATTTGTCAAACTATCGACAGATGAATAGTTGAGTTGAAAACTTCGCACCCTTAGAGATTTTTTTCTTTTGTATATTATTCATGTAGATATCTGTACTCTACCTCTAAGATAATGTTTAGTCGTAGAAACTGAATTGAACAAAATAAATATAAAGATAACTAAACAGTATATCATGTTTGATTTGTATAGTATTAAATATAAAATTTATATTAAAAATTTAATTATTTATATTATAAAATAAATATTTTTTTACAAAATTTAATAAAAAAAATATCCATTCACTTAATATTATGACATAAAAAGATATGTTTAGGAATATAAAATACTTTTTTATTTTTATCTAATAAATTTTATTTTTATATCATGGTATAAATGAAATAAAAATTTAACATTTTATCCAATTTATTAACCTAATTTTTTTCTAACCACTAAACAAATTTATAAATCAAACATAGAATAAAATTTTTTATCCAATCTAATACTATAAAAATTACGCAATCAAATGCTACTTAAAAGTTTAAGCATTAAGCAATACAAATTTATCAAATAAGTTGAAGCCATCACCAATAGCGAAATTCATGGCTCACTTTTAGTTCCATCTTTATCCATTCAAATAAAAATCCATCGACACCTTTCATAAATTTTACTAGACCTCCTTATCGTTTGCTATCCTGTTGCTTTTCATGTGAGAGGACTGTGGCATTTTGATTTGATATGCTCCGCCACGAGCACGGCACCTATAATTATTAAGGGCCATCGTAGAGTGACAATAAATCATGAATGCATGCCCTGTCTCATCGGTTCTACGTATAACATAGTTTGTGAAAACTGTGATATTAGAGGATGAATGAAACTCACTGGCAGGACCAACTTGACAGCCTATAAATAAACTGGGACTATCTTACGCTATTTTCTTCTATTAGGAAAGTAGACGTGCTCTAGTAGTGGCACAAGAAGCTTTGACAGATCCAAGAAATTAATACATATAAATCAAAGCAAAGCTGTCCACCAAATATGACAACAAACAACATTAACCGAAAGTAAAGAAAATTCAAGCATATAATTCTGAGAATGGTCCTAACAAAATTGGAAGGGTCCTGCCGTCATAATTTCTATGCAACTAAAAGTAATCATTGGTCTGGACCATGCGAAAAACTCACTTGATGAAAACTTTATGCAGTCGCTGATGCCTGGGCTGCAAGCCTCTTGCGAGCCTCCTCAATGATTGATAACTTGATACCCTTGCCTTTGGGAAGAGAAACCCAAGGCTTGGTTCCCTTACCAATTGTAAAAACATTGCCCAGACGAGTGGCAAACTCATGTCCCATTGCATCCTGAACATGGATGGTCTCAAAGCTTCCCTTATGTTTCTCACGGTTCTTGATAACTCCAACACGACCTCTGTTCCTTCCCCCAGTAACCATGACAACATTTCCAACATCAAACTTAATGAAATCAGTGATCTTGTTGGTCTCAAGATCAAGCCTGATGGTGTCATTAGCCCTGATCAAAGGATCAGGATAACGGATAGTACGTCCATCATATGTGTTCAGGTAAGGGATACCCTTCTGCCCAAATTGAACAGATCGCACCTTGCAAAGCTTAAACTGCAGAAAATAAAGCACATCATGGATTGGTGTCAAAAGAAATATGTCAAAATATTCGACAAAATCAAAGAGATAATATAAATGCAGACCTTTGCCTCATCATCCCTAATAGAGTGAAGACGGAATCTGCCCTTGGTGTCATAAAGGAGACGGAAATTCTCATTTGTCTTGGGAATGGATAAAACATCTGAAGCAGCAGCAATGAGTTTGGTGAGACAGAACCATCCCTAAATATACTTAGATGTGAATGCCAATCAATAACAAAGCCCATGGGCCTTTTTGAGTACCAATCACGAAACGAGAACCATTTTGACAAGCAAACTTTCAGTCCATGAGCTCCATTGACACTAAATGCACTACATGAATAACCAGTGGACATCCAAGGAAGACTATTCAGGATCTCTAAAGCCACAAAATTAATTATAGCAAAGTAACAAACTCAGAATTGCATGTGGCAAACAGCAGAGAATGAGAAGTGCACATACCCATGAAACCAGAAGGATAGGTCTTATCTGTCCTGACTTTGCCATCGACCAGAACATGTCTCTGCATCAAAATAGCTATAACTTCACGGTAAGTTAGAGCATACTTCAACCTGTTTCGCAAGATAAGGATCAAGGGCAAGCATTCCCTTGATTTGTGGGGACCAGAAGATGGCTTTGGTGCCTGTCCAGAACCCAAAAGTTGGTGAGACTTAATAAAATCTATGGAAAAGTAAAAAAAGATAAACTATCAGACTCCAATTAAACTCTTAAGAGCAATACTTACAAATGCACCTCCTAGTTTATCCAACATCCAATGCTTAGGAGCATTGAGCCTCTTCAAGTGTTTCTTCAAACCTCTAGCCTGCAATAACAGCACATTTACACAAATGAAGATCAAAGCTTTCCTCCATTCACTGTCCCCTAGTAAAAAGTAAGAATCAAGAAGAAAAAAGCCAGAATGTTCAACCACCTCTCATTATCATGGGCAAACTAAAGTACAGGAGCAGAACTAAAACCCATTATATGTAGCAGAAGTTGTCTTGCATAGTCAATTACCAAGTAAAGTACCAACAGAAACCCATATTACATTCTTAAGCAGATTAGCTACTTCCCTAGTCTTCTTAATACTCATTCTTTCGGTTTTCATAATTTGGGGCGCACGGTCCACCAAATGCATTTCCAGTTTCCACTTAATGCGAGGAGGAGGCAACAACCACAAATCCGATAGGCGTTTCTTTAGAATTGGTCATAAACTCATCAGTCGTGACGCATCACTGATTAACTTAATCAACTAAGATCAAGCAAATAAGTATCAGAAAAACCAAACTTCAGTCCTCAGCATTATATCTAGAATTAATTAAAAAGGATAACATATCACAAAAGATTGCAATTTTCATTAACAGGATCATATAGCAAAACACTTAATACAGGATAACACAAAAATCTTAACAAGAACACTAAACTCTATTAAGTACCAAGCAATTACATGTTAGGGCTAACCGAATTGAGTGCAAGAATATCATGGATCAAGTACACCAGATAAGTCTCAAACAACAAGGTTGTACTCAATCATGTTCCGGTTTAATTAGTTTAATTATATAAAATAATCACATTATTACGTATATGAACAAGAAGTTGAGGGGGAAAAAAAAAAAGCCAAGGTACGTACCATTTTGACGAACTCAGCCCGGGTCGGCGGATGAGGAGAAGGTGAAGAGGAAGGGTTCTCTAGCGGCTGATAGTGGGAAAGACCTGAGAGGAGTATAGTTTAACCCTAGACTATGCTTAACCCAAATCAGACAGATGGGCTGAATCTCTTTAATGTCGTGTTGTGGGCCTTGAGCTATTATTTTCTTTCTGGGCCATAGTTTTATTTTCTTATTTCTGCTCATTAATTTTTAATATTTTTGTATCCTTTGTTTATTTCATAAATACGGGACTAAGGCATAAAAACCTAACCTGATAACGTTCGGGAAAAATTATAGTCAATTTAGAGATAAAATTTTTTAACTGTTGAAATAGAAAATGAAATTTTTTAGTAGTTGAAATATAGGATGATAAGATGACATTATGGTTTTGATGTAACATTATTAAATTTTGATGGCGTGATATATTAAATTAAATGTATAAAGTTCTTACTTTTTATGTGTATTTTCATCCTCTATTGGAACATGATCCCTTATTCAAATAAAGCATATCCTCTATTTGAAATCTTAAAAATTTTTATTCTTTAGTTGAAGTTAACCTCAAATATTCATCATCTAATATGTAACGAATTTTTCCATTTGGTTTATGATAGTTTATCAAGACCAATCCAACTGAAAATTTACAGCAGGTTTAGAGAGTAGAAAACCCAATCAGACCATTTAAATGAAAAGATATACATTCTTACGTAAAAAAAAAAAAAGAATCAATGTAATAAAATATTAAAATATAAAACTTTGTCCTTGGATTTTATAAAAGGATTACCAAACATAATTTACAACCTCTTTCATCTTTCTTTGAAAACGTAAATACAAAAAAATTATCTATTATATATTTTTATCTATTAATTGTAAACTAAGTGAATGGATTTATGAAGTCTTGTCTAATCTTGCTTTATTAAGTTGAAGCTTCGATGATTACTCCTTTAGCTTATACTGTTGTCTTGTTACGTACAAATATAAAAGCAAATAGATCATAAGACAAATAGATCTTTACATCTCGCCCTTCTCAAGTCTTTACGATTCGGATCTTCCCAGTACTTCTAAAATAAGTTATATTTATTCAATAAAATACCTTTAATAGAATCAAAAAATCATAATATAATATCGATGATAACTTAATACTATTCTATTTTATCGTTTAGTCATCACTAAAGTAAACGAGTTATTAAGGTTTAAATGGTAAACTAAATTGAACACAACCAACCAATTTTTATGATTCAATAAAATTTTTAAATTGAACCACATATATAGTTAGGCTTAACTTAAAGAGAAGAATCTTTTTTTATAGATCTAAAGTTGTCAAACTCGTAATTTTATATATAATCGTTAGAGGATTTGGAGAATCGGATTGTAAAATCAAAATATAGAAATATAAATTTCTATAATCTATATAAAATAACTTTTAAAAAATTATAGATGTACTTATAGTAGTTATAAAAAACTTAAAATATATTATAGAAATAAAAAATGAAAAAATTAAGTTCTTTTTTAATGAAAAATTATTAATCTATAATTAGACATTCAATGGATAGGTATAAGTAGGGTCAAAACTATTTTTTTTTTCCCATTATTTTGTTTAAAAAAAGTAACAAATTGAAGAAAATTAAATGTTTCAATTCATTTTGAGTTGTTAATGATATATACTTAAATATATGATTTTTCTCATTAACTTTTTTATTGGAGTTGAAGGCCATGAATATTAAAGCAGGGAATAGGAGAGAGAGAAAGTGGTTGAGATAGGATAGAAAGGATGATTTAATATCTTAATAGTCGATATCATAATAGAAGTTTAGTTAGATTTTTTTATTTTTAACCCATTCAACTTATATATATATAGAATTGGTAAATTTGATAAGAAACGTAAATTTCAATCAAGTTTGATATGTAAAATCGGTTAGAAACGTAAATTTTTATAAAAAAACGATTTTACATACGAGTTATCTCAAAAGAATTTTCTAAATTCATAAAATCTATGGATAAAATTATGATATTAACAATTACAAATAGATGACTTCATGTTGGTAAACCATCGATTTCGTTAATTTATAAATTTTAATCAAGTTTGATATATAAAATCAATTAGAAACGTAAGCATTTATAAGAAAACAATTTTAAATACGAGTTATCTCAAAATAATTTTCTAAACTCAGTAAAATCTATGGATAAAATTATGATATTAACAATTACAGATGGATGACTTCATGTTGGTAAACCGTCCATCTCGTTAATTTATAAGACAATTCCTACCACCAAGATCACGGCATTTATAGATAGCACACCTCATGTTCGGTTCTTTTCTATTAAAGTTATAATAATAATAACCCGTTAAAATAAGATAATCATGCATGGTTGTAATATATATTTAAATAAATAAATACACACACATATATGCCAAGCCATTCAATTTGGCAAACTTAGCATTATTTTCCATGGTTCCAATCTCTTTTCAAATATGACATGCCCAGCAGTATACGTGTGCAAATGTTCGAAACTTACTATTAAAATTAGATTGAATAAATAAAACCAGCAAATTATTCTTCTATCCCCTAAAGTAATCTTATGTTTGTGACACCATCAACTTCATATGTACGAAACAACTAAGAAATATAAATTAATTGATATTATACTAAATCAATCTATATATAAACATATTTTGGTCTAGTAGTGCAAATCTCATAAGTCACAACTGGAAACAACCATTTATCTTTTGTAGCTAAAAATATAAAGTCTCACCAAGGGTGAGCCACAGTCCAATAAATAATCCCTACAAACACGTACACATATCATATAAGCATAGCACAACTTAAATCTAATACAACTTTTACATGTTATTATTTTTAATAGGTATGAGAAATGGCATAGTTTCGACATTCCAAAACTTCGAGTGGTTTAAAATTCCACAATAAGTGCACACATACACATAATATATAAACTTCTTATTTTTTTTTTATTCATTTTTCTCTACCAAGAATTAGAGGTTAGTCTTTATTGACAGCAAAAGATGACTAAATGCTTGAACTCTTATGAGAAATAATCTCTCCTTCTTTCTTAGTGGCTCAATGGTAGAGCGGTTAGTTGTGAATTGACTTGTTGTAGATTTGAATAATATATGGAGAGCCTTGATTCATTCCAAATTCTAGAAAAGTATTTGATTATTAATTATTACGGTATTCAAAATTTCATGAGCAATCATTACTAATAAAATATTCTAGTATCTCTATTTATTCACTTGAAAATTAGTTTTAATAGAAGAAAATAGATATTCAACACTCTATCTACATATTCTTTCTACTAAAAAAAAAAAAAAAACAGATAAAATTGAAAATTATATTAGAAAGGGGATATAACGACATTTTTTTATTAGTTTTTCCTAGATAAATTTCTAATCGAGAGGCTAGAATAGAGAGGATCGGTGAAGAAATTTGATGTTATATATTGTAATCTTTCTGATAGTCAAATTGTAGTCAAAATTTTCATTTCTATTAGAATATTTTAGGAATATCTGTCAATTATGTAAAGAGTATATTTAGGATATTTTCAATGTTTAGGATATTTTCTATGTTTAGAAGGTATTAGAATATTTTAAGATCTGTAAATATCTATCAATTATGTAAAGAGTATATTTAAGATATTTGTTTTCTATGTTTAGAAGCTTGGTTAGTGCGTCTATGTTGTATATATATTGGCTATTTTTGGCCTGTGATATGAATATACACACACAGAAATTTTCTTCTCAAAATTTTATATGGTATCAAAGCTTGGTTAAAAAAAAAAAAAAACACTATGACTGACGAGGGAAAAAAACTAGCCTCCCCTTACCTATTGACTTCGAGTGATAATTCTGGTAATATAATTATTCAGGTGCAATTAAAAGGAGACAATTATGATGAATGGGCTCGAGCGATGCGAATGTCGTTAAGGGCCAAGAAGAAATTCGAATTTATTGATGGAACAATTAATCAACCTACTGAAAATTTCACTGAATTAGAGGATTGGTAGACTGTAAATTCAATGTTGGTTTCATGAATGCTCAACACAATCGAGCCAACACTGTGATCTACCGTAACATATATAGAGATTGCAAAGGATTTATGGGAAGATATCAAAGAGCGATTCTCTATCGCTAATGGACTTCGTGTTCAGCAGATCAAGGCAGAACTTGCCAACTGCAAACAGAGAGGTATGTCAATTGTGACTTATTATGGGAAATTGAAACAACTCTGGGAAGAGCTTGCGAATTATGAGAAAATTCCTATCTACCGTTGTGGAAGATGCAATTGTAATATTGCAGTTGAACTTGACAAGAAACGAGAAGAAGAGAGGCTTCATCAGTTTTTGATGTGGTTGTAAGATGCATTATATGGAGCAGTTCGTTCCAATATTTTGAGCACAGAACCATTGCCAAACTTGAATAAGGCATACTCGTCGGTATGCCAAGAAGAACGTGTTAGAAACATCTCACGAGAGAAGGAGGAACATGGAGAAGTTGTGAGTTTTGCAGTGCAGACCAATAGAGGAGGGCGAAATATAAAACAGAAGTGAAAGACAAATCTACCATTTGCTTACACTGCAAACGAGAGGGACATGATTCTAAAACTTGTTTTCAGCTTATTGGATATCCGGAATGGTGGGGTAACCGACCCAAAGGGGCTGGACATGGACGAGGGGGACAGAATGCAGGGCGTGGGCAAAGTAATATGCCAAAGGTGAATACAGCCCATGTAATTGGGCAGCCATCATTATCAATGGCAGCAACGGAAGAAAATACAGCTTCTGGGACCTTAACAGCAGAACAATGGTCATTCTTTCTCATTTTGTTGAACACGTGCAAACCGGGTACTAGTGAGAAGATGAATGGTAAGGATAATTTGAATTGGATTATTGATTCCGGTGCTTCACAACATATGACAGGTACTTTAGAATGTTTAACAAATTTGAAAGAAATTGTGACATGTTCAATTGGATTACCTAATGGAGAGCAGGTGATGGCATTGAAGGAGGGATCAGTTTGCTTGGGAAAACATATCAAACTAAACAATGTTCTCTATGTTCCAAATTTGAATTGTAATTTGATATTTGTGTTGCAATTGCTTGATGGCTTTAATTGTAATGTCCAATTTACCGATAAAATTTGTGTTATACAGGACCGCACCTCGAAGATGGTGATTGGAGCGGGTGAATAGTGCAAGGGACTGTATTATTTGAAGTCTGCAGTATTAGTCCAAGCATATAAGACAAGCCATGTAGATTCTTTTGAATTATGGCATAGGAGGATGAGGCATCCGTCTGCAAAAATTGTGGAATCTCTTCCTCAAGTTAAATTTAGTAATAGTTCAGTAAAGAATAAACCATGTGACATTTGTTTGAGAGCGAAACAAACAAGAGAAGTTTTTGTTTCTAGTGACACTAAAGCAAATGAAATTTTTGAATTAATTCATTGTGATTTGTGGGGACTTTATCGTGTTAATGCTTCTTGTGGGGCCTCGTATTTCTTTACCATTGTTGATGATTTTTCTAGAGGTATATGGATATATTTGTTAACTAAAAAAACAGAAGTGGAACTTGTCATACGTAATTTCTTTATCATGACTAAAAGACAATTTCAAAAAGATGTGAAGATAGTTAGAAGTGATAATGGGACTGAATTTGCTTGCTTGCATAACTATTTTTCTGAAAAGGGAATTTTACATCAGACCTCATGTATAGGAACACCTCAACAGAATGGACGTGTTGAAAGGAAACATCGTCATATTTTAAATGTGGCTAGAGCTTTAAGATTTCAAGCCAATCTTCCCATCAAATTTTGGGGAGAATGTGTTCTGACGGCTACATATTTGATCAATCGAACTCCTTCTAAGTTATTAGGAGGAAAGACTCCTTATGAGATATTGTTTGGTAAACCTTCTAGTTATAATCACATTCGAACTTTTGGGTACTTGTGTTATGCTCGGAACTTAAATAAGGAAAAAGACAAGTTTGCTAGCAGGAGTCAACGTTGTTTATTTGTAGGATATCCTTTCGGAAAAAAAGGGTGGAAAGTTTATGATCTTGATATAGGAAAATATTTTGTATCTAGGGATATTGTGTTCTCTGAATCTGAATTTCTATATGCTGATAAGAAAGGTGTGCAACCAGATCTTGTATAAGATGCTTCTTTTGATATCACCAATCATTTTAATGGTGAATTGAATGAGGAAGACGAAAGTGAGGTACCTGAGAATTCGACTGTGACTCAAAGTGATAATAACGATAGGGGGGGTGTCATTGAAATCTTGGGTGAATCTGTTCTAGAACAACTTGGACGGGGTCATAGAACAAAAGAAGCTTCTACTCGGCTGCGAGATTTTGTGACATATACTGCACAACAAATAAGTCCCTCTGCTTGTTCCCCCAATCTAATTCCATCCACAGGTACCTCCTATCCTATAGCACATTATGTAAATTGTGACAAATTTTCTCCACAACATCGTTTTTTCTTAGCAACTATGACAGTCGAAAAAGAGCTTGTTTCTTATATTCAGGCCATCAAAGACATTCGATGGAAAGAAGCCATGATGAAAGAAATTGAGGCACTTAAGGCTAATAGGACATGGACTGTGGAAGATTTGCCATAGGGAAAGCAAGCTATAGCAGTAAATGGGTTTACAAGATCAAATATAACTCAGATGGTTCTGTTGAACGTTATAAAGCTCGATTGGTGATTCTTGGCAATAATCAGATTAAAGGAATTAACTACAATGAGACCTTCGCTCCTATTGCAAAAATGGTTACTGTACATACTTTTCTTTCAGTGGCAGCAACAAAGGGATATAAACTCCATCAAATGGATGTTCATAATGCATTCTTGCATGGAGATTTAGAAGAAGAGGTGTACATGAAGATGCCACCTGAGTTCTCTACTCAACAGCCTGGCAAAGTTTATCGATTACGTAAATCACTTTGTGGGTTACGACAGGCCCCCCGATGTTGGTTTTCCAAATTGACAACTGCATTAAAGCGGTATGGATTTCTTCAATCTCAATCTGATTATTCATTGTTTACTTTAAATCGAGACAAGATACATTTAAGTATACTGGTGTATGTCAATGATCTTATTATTGCAGGGAATAATGGAGTTGCCATTCAAAAGTTTAAAGATTATTTATGCCACTGCTTCCACATGAAAGATTTATGAACATTAAAGTATTTTTTAGGCGTAGAGGTGGCTCGGAATCAAGAAGGAATTTTTCTTTGCCAACGCAAATATGCTTTGGATATTATCAGTGAAGCTCGATTATTGGGTGCTAAACCATCTGGTTTTCCCATTGAACAAAATCATCATTTAGCCTTAGCAAAAAATGCATTGTTGGCAGATTCAGAGAAGTATCGGAGATTGGTAGGAAGACTGATTTATTTGACTCTTACTCGACCTGAGTTGTCCTACAATGTTCATATTTTGGCACAATTTATGCATCAACCAAGGGAAGCTCATTGGGAAGCAGCTTTATACGTGGTTCGTTATTTGAAGAGCAGTCCTGGACAAGGAATACTTGTACGAGCTGATGGTGATCCTCGGTTGTATGCTTATTGTGATTCTGATTGGGAGAGTTGTTCTTTAACTCGACGATCTCTTACTGGATATTTTATTATGTTAGGGACTTTTCCCATTTCTTGGAAGACTAAAAAGCAACATACAGTATCGAGATCCTCTGTTGAAGCAAAATATCATTCCATGGCTACCACTGTGTGTGAACTGAAATGGTTAAAGGGTCTTTTGCTGTCTCTCGGTGTTGTACACCCTCATCCTATACTGTTGTATTGTGATAGTTAAGCAGCTTTACACATTAGTGCAAATCCTGTGTTTTATGAGCGCACAAAGCACATTGAAATTGATTGTCATTTTATTCGTGATGAGATTCAACATGCACATGTTCAGACTGCTTATGTACATAACTCTGAGCAACTCGCTGATATTTTTACTAAGGTATTGGGGATACAGCAGTTTGGGTATCTTCTACACAAGTTGGGGGTTTGCAATCTTCACGCACCAACTTGAAGGGAGGTATTAGAATATTTTAGGAATATCTGTCAATTATGTAAAGAGTATATTTAGGATATTTTCTATGTTTAGAAGGTATTAGAATATTTTAGGATCTGTAAATATCTGTCAATTGTGTAAAGAGTATATTTAAGATATTTGTTTTCTATGTTTAGAAGCTTAGTTAGTGCGTCTATGTTGTATATATATTGGCCCTCTTTGGCTTGTGATATGAATATACACACAGAGAAATTTTCTTCTCAAAATTTTATAATTTCCAATAAAAGAAAAAAAAGGGGATGTTAGTTGATACCGAAATAGAAATAGATACTAATAAACAGTATTATGAGGATTTTTTGTTCATCAATTCCATCTAGTCCAAAAATTTATAAACTATATTGTTCTTAGGATTTTGACACACGTAGATATAGAATTAAACTGAATTTATTGATCATTACATATAATTCAATTAAGATATTGTATGAAAGTTTGATTTCTTCTATTTTCAATTGTAAATAGAAAGATTTTTTATTAGATAAGTTGAAAGAAGGATATTTTGGTCTACTTTTCTTTCGTAATTTTTATCGTATAGCAATTATCAATAACATATATATATATATATATATATCATATTATCTTTAGCACCTTAGACACATGGTGTGAGTAATCTAAAACACGCTATAACCAAACATAAAGTTATTTCATCTTAGAATCGTTATCATATCAACCATTAGCATAACTAATCCACTGTAATTCCACTAAGGAATCTCATAATACAAGAACATTTTGGCTACAATTTCCTCTTAGTAGTCTAACTCATGTCTTAATAACTCATTGGCCAACAATACACCAATCCTAAACATGCATACGCAACAACATCATTGCGTAAGTCTATACTAATGCATCATGTCAAATTGCTACTATCTTAGGACAACACGATTACCAATTCGTTAACTGTCCTTAAAAGAACAATTAGTAAACAAGGTGATCACATACTTAGGTTACGCTTTGCAGTCTCCAATTGATTAAATAAAGAATAAACCCTAATAGCAAACATATTACAATTCATAAAGTTCTTCATTATATTGTAGATTTGTAAATCCTAAGTCTATGGATTAAACTCCAACTTAACTAAGCAACTTAATGGAACTTAATCAAATGAATTACCCAATTGCATTCAACAAGTAGAGTTGGAAAATTTCTTCTCTTTAAAATTATAAAGTCTAATTCTTATTGTCAAGCCTTAATTTTGATTTTCTTTTCCTTAATTAGACTCACTTCAAGTTGGCTCACTTGATATAAGCCACTTAACCATGAATTAAGGAAATCTTGATTTTTTCAAATTAAAAAAAAATTAAAATAGAGTCGCCATCGATTGAGGATAACTATTTTTCCTTCTACTTATAAAGTCAATAGGTAACTATATATGAATTCATCTCATAGAATCTTGAATATGTTAACTCTAACAATACTAGAGAAATTAATAAGGTTTACAACATGTTTAAAATTAAAGATCTAGGTTTGCCATTATGTAATAATAATGATTTATGTTAAAGTGACTCAATAGACCATAAGGCATCCAAAAGAGTTTAAATTTCTATATGTATTGCATGGAATGAGTCATTTAACATTACTAGTGAGAAGGTCAATTGTTGAAAGCAATTTGAAGTACTATTGTGTGAAAGAAACATATGAGGAAGAGAGTTGTGGACCAAAAAGTTATTATGATTTTCGAGGCACAATATAAAGGCTATGAAGTCATATCTGAAGCCTTTGATTAGCATGTTATAAATATAATCAATTAAAGCACGACTTTAATTGTTGCTTAAAGAGATACCATCACCACCCACCAGATGACAAGAAATAAAAAAACATGGTACTCCATAACTAAGACCTCTTCGTTGATAATAAGCTAAATTCACTACCAACATAATTTTTAAAAAAATGGAAAATTGGATGTCAAGTCACTTGATCCAACATTGAAAACATTTTTGTAATTTTATTAATGATGAAAAGCTACTTACCATAATAAGGAAGTTACTTAATTTACTATTTAGATTAACTGTCGACCCACTAAGAAAGGCATATGATTGTTTGCACTTAATCTTAGTGGCTCGAGTTAAGATTTATACATAAAATAAACGATGAATGTTGTTTCAATTATGCTGTCTGGATAGTGGAGCATGAATTTTTTCTACTTATTTAATTGCTAATGCTTCTTCACATCTATGTTTATCAAGCTATCTTCACTTTTTGAGGGTAAAACGTTAGTTGATTAGCAAACTTAGAGGAAGGGTCGAATTCAATATGAATTTTTAAAGTCACCAAAAATTACCTTTTTTATTTAGTTAGCACTTTTAGCCCTTATCAATTCTCTCAAACTACTATGATCCATAGATTCTCCATCAATATGTATCTCAAATAAAAACAGAATCAAGTAGCTTATATATATGTTGGCTATAGAGAACCCCTTGCTCATACTATCACCATTTATAATCTATTGTTAATTACTACCTAATCTAATGGAAGATTATGCATAGGTGAAAGAGGAGAGAAGATCAATAGTCTACATTTGAATTATGAGCTATCTCAAGTCATTCTATAATCAGTTGTTTACTATCATTTGGTGGAATGGCAACTTAATACCCATAATTATCCTAATACCACTAGTTAATGTGTTTTAAAAACTATAAGTTTTTCATTTTTTTTTTCCACAACTGACTATACATTTCACAAAAATGTAGATAAATGAAATGATGTAAAGTTTTTGCTTTTTTATCCATTAATATTCTCTTGATAAATTGAAATACACAATCATATGATTTAAGAATTCAAAGTTATAGATTGATATCATTTTTACACCCCCTACCTTATATGAGCTAAGATAGTAAGGTATAGAGATGGAAATTCTTAATTTTGTTTCTAGTACTATGCCAAATTTCAAACCACAACCATATGATTTATTTTAGGGGTTAGCATAAGGCTAAAGTAATCCATAATAATGCTCGACAATGAACAAAATGCAACCATCGAATTCCCAAATGTCATACACTAAGCAATAGAGTTGTAATGGTTCCACCATGTAAACCAATTTAATATAGAACCTAACCTTTTGGTTGCTACCATATACTTGGTTAAGATAAGGCAAATTTGACTAAGCAGTTTTAAAGCATCCAATTTAAGACCTAGATTTTTGTAAAACTCATATAATTGTATGGTAACCTTTTTTGAAAAACTTTGTAAAATAAGTCTGCAATTCATAACCTTTAGTGTAAAACTAAGAAATACATGTAAAACGTATAAATCAATTGATTTTATATTCCATTTGATTATATAGACCAACTATAGAATCTATTTAGTCACTTACAGTGGCGTAATTAGTTTCCTTAAAATAAATAAAACTTCAAGAATGAAAATGAGTATGGTCGCATCCTTATTAATTCTTTACTCCCTATTCCAATCAACTTCAAGGTTGGGTATATACATAGGTTGTGTGTCTTCTCTTAACTTGCAAAAGAGTCCATGGAAGATTGAGCAACCATTGCCTAGTAAGTAAGATAGAGATAGAAGTGACTATGTATTACAAAGTAAGTAGGGTTGTCATCCAAGTTAGTTATATACAATGCATAATCAAGTAAATAACATTGTACGATGTTGCTTGATCCATCGTGAGATTAGAAAAATTGTACTTATTCTAATTCGGGTTTGAAGAGTTTCATAGCCATGATGCCTTCATAACTAAACCTATATTTATACAATGGAGATATCTCTCTTCCCATGACTACCTTCAAATTAGCATCCATAACCTAGTTACAATTTCTTCTCCTGTCAATTAGTTTAACTAAAGGTAAGAAAGGGACTATTTCGACTATCCCTTTCAAAGGGGTTGCTATTTGATCGGGAAATCCTAACTATCTTTTAATAGGTTACGATGCATGTCAAATTTGCATCTTAGGTCAAGTTCATGTTAGTCCATTTTCTAAGGTGATCAATCAATACAATTAATCAAACAAAATAGCATACACAACAACAAGCATAAATGGAGCCCAGCTCCCACAACAGTATATCAATAACAATCATATACATTACATGTATGCATTCAACTAGTTACAAGTACAAATGAGTACACACTCAAGCCTCCAAGTACCCTAAAATTGTATTCCAAAATACAGTACAATATTGATCTTAACTAACTTAAACTCCTTGTCGCTCACTTAAGTGCAATTACAATGAGTCTTTTTACTGTAGATCTTTATAATATAACTGACATTCGAGTATTTATGCAAGTATAATATATATTATTATTCTGTATTTAAGTTTATCAATATAAGTTTAGAGTGTTGTTACTCTTAAGCATTCAAGTTCTTAAGTCACTTACCGTTAATATGGTTCTAGCTATCATCTGATCCATCTTTTGAATTATCCTCTATATTCAATTTATTTAAGAGTCCTTAAAACTTCCTTTGACCTATCTTTTGAATTTAACCTAGCTATTATTCACATATGCCTAGTCTTTGGTTCAACTTCTAAATATGTATCTACTACACCATCTATCTTTAAAGCTTCTAATTTATCATTTGATTCTATACAATTTGCACTTTTCAACTAAATTCCACAACTTTAGCTCATTTTACTATGATCAATAGCCTAAACATCACACGACTTTAGTCATTATCCTATGTCAAGTATCTCTATTTACCTCTTCACCAAAAGAAAATCCCTATTTATATATATTAGTAATTACACCTCAAAACTTCATACTTATAAAATCCATCCCTTCTAGTGCTCAAAATTACCTCCATAACATCACCCAACATCAAAATATATGCTAAATTTACCCAAGAATCATATGAAAAGCAAAAACTCTTAAGAAATTATAGATTAAATTTTTGGAAACCCCTCTTTATAGAATTTAAGATCCCTAAAATTAACAAAAATTTAGAAAAATAATTTTTATAAAATCTCTTCATATCTAATTTATGCATATGATAAGTAAATTCTAGAAAAAATTTGGAATAGAAACAACATCATTAAGGTTTTTGAAATCAAGATCCAAAACTACTTGGTTTTAGTGATTTCTTACAAGCAATATATTTAGACACTTAATTTCAATAAAATAACATTTTTCCCCTAAAATCTTCATATAAAAATATTTTAGAAAAAAAAAAACCTTTTTCATAATTTTTTAAGAAAAATTAGTATTTTTAACAATTTCAATAAAATCAGAGCAAAAATTTGAACTCACCAACGATTAGATCTCCATCCACGCTAGGCATGTCAAAACTTCTAGGCATTATTTTCCTCTTCTAGTGGTGGTGATGGCTTACTTTCAGGTATTAGCTAGACCCTTAATCCCCACTTTACCCAAATAACACCAGAATTTTATATTATCCATTTTTTTTTTCAACTCTCTACCCTCCTCATTATTTTTTCCTAACTCTAATTTGTCTAAAATGACTAGTGAAAGTGGTTGTGGATTTTACAGTGAGGTTAAGGTCAGTTGAATTCATTTTTGGCCTCTAAGTGTCCTAATTATGTTAGTTTAAGTAAGTACTATGTGTCTTACTCACCTTCTTTGTCCTCTAAATCCTTATTCTAGCATTGCCATGACCTGCTATAATTATTTTTAGTTGTCACCAAATTTTATATTATCATTTTCTTATTTTTCCCTATTTATTTGGTATAATTTAGTATTTAATTAGAGTTTTTAGGTAATTATGAGTATATATTTATACACTAAAATATATTTAATATAAATAAACACTCTTAAATAACATTTCATGTTAATTAATAATTTTTAGTATCAATATAATTTATCTTTAAAAACTTATTAATTATTGAAACTCATTTTGTACGTTTCCAATAAATAATGAATAATATATTTATATCCAATAAATTTGCTATATTATTATTTTTTTTCTTAAACCCAAACTCGCAGGATCACCTGTATTAATTTTCCTAGTTTCCTCGTAAAATTTGAACTTAATTGGATAACTTCCGTGATTACCCTAAATTTTACATTTTAATTCCAAACCGTACAATTTCGAGCCTATTGCTAATTTTTGCAGGATCTCACACTGAATAGCATTGAATATTTTCTATAACACTATAAAATAAACCATATCAAACTTTTTTCCAAAATCTTAGTTAATTCTTATGCTTTTAATTATTGTATAAATTGCATAAGTACCTTTGTGAACAATATACAGAAATCTTCAATTTTTAAAGTAAAAACCTTTCCCCTATAACAAGAATGAGGTACACTTTATTTACAATGTGGAGATCAACTTCCTTAAATCAAACATGGATAAAAAAAGAAAAAAGTAACAATAAAACATATCATCTAACATTCCTCACTAGTAAATATTAAAAATTTTTTCCTTATGACATAATTAGAAAAAGAAAAATATCATCTCTCTTTCTCCTTAAATTTAAAGCATTCTTTGACCACTTAGTCATCATTGCCGTCAGTATCTCACCACCCTAGGCATCAATACATCCACAATCAATGCCATCATTGGTTAAATACAAGTATTAAATCATCACTATATTACTACTACCATGCCATCACCGTACTTGCACCCCCATTATACCACATTTTCATTTTCCATTATCATTACTACCTTGGAAACCTCATACATTATCACTACCACAACTATCATTCACTCATCACTACCATTACTATTAGATCTTTACTATCACTACCTTTGCACGTGCTATAGCTGTTGCAAAGTTAGCACCTCCATCACATTGATAGTATGGGGATTCTAGATGATACATTCCCTTATTTTCAAGTATAGATAATCTTAATTTTTAATAAAACTAACATATCCAAATTTTCCTACTTAAGAAGATGGTATTGGTATTGCACTAAATTGGAATGAGATCTAAGATTATTTTATGTTATCCAAATTATGAAATAGAAGTGTACAATTACAATTAAGATAAAAAAGGAACAAGATCTTTATCAAATTTCCATAGTTATTACCTTGATGAAAATTCAAAAGATTGATGTTTATCCTTTTTTGTAGAAAACAAAAATAAACTTATGATATTATATATATGGAAAATTTTTCATAAAATTGGCGTACTAATGGCTCTTAACCAATATACAAAAATGTGCATCCAATCTAAAATAGAAAGTAATTTTCATTAGTTGTGCAATCTTTTAATATCGTTTTATCTTTATCATAATATAAAAAACCCTCTTTACGTCATTTTGTAGAACTTGGCCAAATATCATATCTCTCATATCAATTCCAGTTATATTGCTCTCTAAGACACAGACAAATTTTCTAAAGGAATAAACAATCTAGTGTAAACTCTCATATTTGCTTTGTTTTGAATAGTATCTTCTTTATTTTACTCGCAATTTTATCAAGTTTCTTGTACAATACAGCAGTGAATATTTGCCTACCTATGCCAAAAGTTAACTTTTACAAAAAATTCAAGTATTGTGTTTTTTAATTGTTAATACTTTGTTTCATTCGATTAGACGACGTAGATTACTTTTTCTTTTCCTCATATTCTGTTCCAATTTTGTCCATAGATGGAATAATCATGTTTGTCGTATTGGCGTATTAACTTTAATTATTACTTCTTACTTGCACAGATGTCGAAGTACATAACCTTGTTGCTCTTCCTTGGTGTCCTTGCATCATCAAGTGACCATGGACAAGCCCTATTGGCAGAAGCAAATAAATGTGAGGATGTTTGGCGTTGCGAAGGAGAAGACAAATGTAAGGAAGATTGCAAGACCAAGAATAATGGAGATGGTATGTGCGTTGTGTATCCAGAACATCCCTTTCGAAAGCAATGCTATTGTTATTATAATTGCTAACTTCATTCGTGTCTCGGCTAAGAACATACTAAATTATAATGTTATCTTTCAATTGTAATAATAATCTTTATGAGATAAAAAAAAAAAAAAAGGAATCTTACTTTAAAAAAGTCTCTTCCTTTGTTTTTTGAACATCAAATGCAGTATGGTGGCGAGTGCATGAAAATATTGATGCGTGTGTGTGTGTGTGTTGTGGAAAAAATTAGCTTCTTGTTTCTCAATGATTCTATATAGATGCATTCTACATGATGATGGAAATTTCTACAACAAACTGCACATGTAAGATAATTATTATTACAATTTACTATTGAAGTTAACCTGGCGTGAGAAAATTATTTAGAATTACCCCTTATATGGACAATGTGGCGATCTAGCCCAGCGAGAGTGAACAATCATGCCTATCGTGGGAATAGGAATATTAAAAGGTCTCTTTCTTCGTGTCAAAATTCAATGAAAGTTTTCTATTTAGCAATCGAGTCATGCTTTTTCCTTCCCTTTGTTATAATTGTGTGGTTAGAAATAGGGTTGGGCAAAAAAAAAAAAAAAATCACAAACCATGAACCGAACTGAAGCATATCGAAAAATCGGAATTTTTTTTTTTTTTACGAGTTATTTGGTTTACGGTTCGATTTAGTTATGTATAAACGATTCGCAGTTCGGTTCAATAAACCGAACTAAATCATTTAGTTAAATAAAAAAAATTATACATTTATTTTGTACTTTTTATTTTTTTTTCAATCAATCTTAATAAATTTCATCAAATTTTTCATATTTTGTTAATTTTTATCATAATTTTGTATCAATTATTAAAATTAAGTTAAATAAATTCCATTTGAGATTTAATATTTATTAGAAATAAAAATTTTTAGTGAAAATTTGATACAGATGGTTTGAATCGTGGATCAAACCAAAACAAATTAGTTTTAACTAGGTTCGAAAAATTTATAAACCAAACTGTATGAATATGTTTAATTTAAAAAAAAAAAAACGAACCATTATATTAGGTTTGGTTCAATAAGGATGGGTAAACTGTATCGAACCGAACCACGCCCACCCCTAATCAGAACAGTAATAACAATTTAAATCAGTTAAGTCAATATTGGTTTTAATAATATAAATATAAAAAATTACATCAATACAAATAACATAAAATTAATTACCAGAAAACAAAGATGTCGCACATATTACATGCCATTTCAAGATGGCAGCGGCAAAGTTCTTGGTGAACAATCTAAAGAATTTATGTTTAATTCCTAGACATTAATACAAAAATCAAAATAAGTATGTCACATATAACAAATACAACATTAGTATAAAATCAATGCATTTTGCATTGATTATAAGTAACGTTAATACAAAAAGCAAAACTGCATTTATTATATATGATTTTGTAATGGTACTAATGTAATTACTTTATTGCAATTGTATTTCCGTAATTATTTTAATGGCAGATCCGTAAGCATGTGAACACCTCTTAAAATATAATTAATTCCATTGATATATAATATACATGGGAAACTTACTTGGTCTGATATCGTAAGTATAAATGAGTTCACTTACTTAAAATATAAAAGCACTCACTTGAATTGGAGTATAAATAAATGACATTGTTATTGGGTTTTTTTTTTTTTGGGTAGTAAAATAAATGACATTGTTAAACATAAAAGAGTAGGACGAATTTAGCACGATTTCGCTGTAATTTTTCCCCAGCATTTTGCGGTAATAAATTAATATCTAGAAACTGTTTCATGGCATAGTCATAAAAATTGACAGGAAGGAAAAAACAAAAAGGGATGAGTAATAATTAATTTTCTTTCCACCTTTTGAATGCAAGACATGATTGATCACCTTTTGGGCCAACATTGAGCCAAGTAATTTTAATAAGGTTGTGAAGATGTTGAAGGTTGTGAGTCAACACTTGCTGACCGTATATTGTTATTTCTCCAATTTTTTGAAAGAAAAGAAAAAGGGCAAGTACCGATCGAATGTCAATTCGATATGGGTCTCCTTTTTATTGAACTAAACTTAATATAATGGTTTAATTTTATCTTTTCAAATTGAACTTAACTATATGGTTTGATTCATAAACTTTTTGAACCTAATTAAAATTGGTTTAGTTTGATTTGATTTATGATTCGAATTATTTATATCAAATTTTCGTTAAATATTTTTATCTCTAATAACATATTTTCCTTTCCATTAAACTTTCATATATTTTCAGTTAATTTCTTATAGATTTATCATATATAATGATACTTAATAAAAAATTGTACAAGATTTTAATAAACCCAATATGATTCAATGAGGATAAAAAACTCTATTCCAACAAATAATAATGAGGAGGGAGAAGTAAAGTTACACTCTAAAATGATATGAAGAAGACAAAAGAGACAAACCAAAGACTAGAAAAGAGATAAGAGATAAGAGACAAGAGACAAGAGACACATAAATAATACCAAAGTAAAGCCCTTAATTTGAAAATATATAAGAAAATGATGACTTAGAAAAGCAAAATTTCTAGATATGAAATCTCAAAAGGAACCCACTCAATTTAACCTTAATAATTGACCCAAAAATAAGACAAAGAAGAATAAGAGATGAAAAATTTGATGAAACCTATAAAGATTGATACGAAAAAAATAAATAAGCACAAAACAATTATGTGAATATTTTTTATATAACCAATTGATTCGGCTTGATTCAAAACTATTCAGTTCTGTTTATTTCTTGAACCAAATCATGAATCATTTATATATAATCGAACTAAATCGGGAACCGAACTGTTTGCAAAAAACCTAATTTTTTTATTTGATTCACAATTCGATCCGTTGTTCGTGATTTTTTTCTCAACCCAACATACAACCTTCTTATGTTCCACATCCAAAATCCTTAGTGTACAACTAGTTTCATAGCTTAATTAGCTTTAACTCAAATTAGATAAATTTCGCTAAATAACAATAAAAGTGTCTTTAAGTCATGATTTCAAAGCAAATTAAAATAGTGAATTCAAGATACGATTTTAACTACCATAATTTCATAATTATTTTTGAAATGGCCATATTTTTAGATTTTCTATTTTTAAAAAAAGCTATTCATTTCCTTTTGCCTGTTACTTTATGAAAAACATTTTTTCAACATTTTCTATCATGTGTCTCTTTCTCAACTTTTCCTCTTATCTTCTACCAATAATCATTATAAAGAAAGCCAAATATTATCATTGTTTTTCACCACTATTAAACACTAAAAACTATAAGTATCACTAATCTCTTGAGATTACTTCGATAATAATATTTGGTACTGTAAAATTTTAATGATGAAAAATTTTGAAAAAATTCAAAAAAATACATATTGCAAAATAGCAACCAAAATGTTGTTCAATACTCCATTAAATTGCATTTTACCTCAATAACTCAAAAATATAAAAATATATATTCTTTTATTTTCAAGTCTGTATATTCTTAATTTCATATAAAACTAAAGGATCTAAATTTTCCTGTACAACTAGATTTTTTTATTTATTCAAAAACATAGAAAATGAGTATATATTATAGTTTAAGGTATTTAAAATGTCATTAATTGTATTGCCCAAGAATCTCTGGGCACTACAACTCGCTACGTATCTTTAGTTTACTAATAACACATTAAGGCTCTAAAACTAACTATAATCTCTAAATTCATCTGTATTAAAATGATTTTTCAATTACAAAAATTCCAAAATGACTCGTAGATGAGTCATTCCAACCACAATTATATATAAAATATTTTTTAACTCTAAAACAACAAAATCTCTTGACAATTCCATCTAATACCAACTCCATAAGTTCCATAATTCAGCAACCTCCTCAACATAATACATAACTATTCATCTCTCTTCCTAACCCAAACATCCATTCCCATACTTGTCACATATAGTAATATATCAAATCAACCTTTAGTTATAAAAATATAAGAGAATGAGTTGAAGCTCAATGCATAGTGTACATGCACACACAGATGTCAAACCAATGATTCACATGTATTTAATGCAAAAATATAACAAACAAGGGGTTAATTATCTTTAATTTAAGCTCGCATATAATAAAGTAATACTCATGACCATGCCACACCATGATCTCTTATATAAACAAGTAGATAGAGTAAAATATAAGTTTTTCAAATTTACTATCGTATACTACGGTGAAGGTCTAATGGCCAACACTTAAGAACAGAGAACCACGAAATACTAGATCTAGTCATGTCGTTCCATATACGAGTCCATTAAGGAATCCTTACATACGATCAGTAGTTGCCCCCTTATACTAAAGGACAGGCTACGACATGCACAATCAGCAAGCAACGTTTAAGTTAGATATGGATTAGTTTGGTTTTTTTCTCACTATCCTAATAAGTACAAGCAACAAACTTACACTGCATACCTGAGAAGCTAGATCAAATCAAATCGAAATCTCCAAATCAAGTGTATTGTATTAGAAAAACAAGTATCAAGAACTTGATCAATAGAATAACAAGTTCATCTTAGATTACTTCTCAATTGAGTATCAGCTAAGTTTTTAAGAGAGCTGATACAAAAGCAAACATACTTATCAAATTATAGTAAAGGGAATTATGAGTTCGAATATTGATTCCTCAGAGATTTTGACTATTAATATTCACTAGATCTATATTATCTAACCTACAAATTCAAGTTCAAGAATTTAAAGAACCTAAATTAAATTGCAATTGTTAATAAATTAAGAATTATTCAAGAACTAAAGCAAGAAAGCAATAAAATTCTAAACTACTTCAAGATTTGCAAATCGTATCTAGATCTTTGTTTCCTCTAGACCTAACATGTGAATTTCATTAAAGATAATTTACCCCTTAATTTTTCTGGATCAAGAGAATTTTCTATTAAAGTTAATTACTTTTTTAAGCCAGTTAACTCTAACTCTAAAATTACCTATTAGATCTCTTCTTAATAACATAATCTAAGATTGTATTATTGAACAATGAATTCTCTACACTTTAATTCAAAATTCTGGGAGAATCTTGTAAATTATCTTTAATTTTACAATAACCCTTATCAATTATGCCTAGATCTAATTTTATAAGAAATATTTCGATTCTCTTATAAGATATCAAACTCTATATTACTATCCGTGGAAATAATAACCTAAATCATGAAGCATATAAAGTTGAACCAAGAAAAGACTAAAGATTGAATTAATCAAATAATAATCATGTCACATAGGTAAATCGAAGTTCTACAAGACCTAGATACCAAAAATTTACTCTCTATACATTGTAAAATAAGAATCTAAAATCAAAGTATAGATACCAAGGATCTACTCTCTATAATCGTAAATTAAGAATCTAAAATCAAAGATAGAAAGAATTAGAAATAAAAATTATGAAATCCACAAAAAAAATTGAATTTTGAAGTTTTCTCTTTTCCTCACTCTCTTGAATGTTTTTGGCTTGAAAAATTCTAAAAAATTCGTACCAAAAAAATTCTCTCTTAAAATAAACCTTGATAAGGCTTTATATAGTGTTACACTCTGAAGTCACAAAGTTGCAATAGTCCTGCCGTATAAACCATTATATGATAGTGATTGGCCTCACAATGCCTATCATAGACATAATCTACACAAGGCGTTGATGACTCCTTACTTTGAAGTAAACAATCCAATTAAGAATTTAGCTAAAGTTATAGTAATTATCAAAAACTTTAAGTCAACATATATAATTACATTTACACTCCACAGAATTTCCCAGGAAATTCTACATAAAATGTAACAGTCAGCTAGTTTACATATTAAATCTTAATCTTTCAGTCTTAAACATACTAGTGAGTCTCTAGATATAACTTAACTATTAGCCAAATTGATCCTCATATCCTCAGTTTTTAAAAAGAACTAACCTCCGAATAATTATAGGGCGGCTATTAGTAAGAGAAATTAGAAAACAAAACCTACAAAAAGATCTATATGGATATGAGCAACTACAGTTTAGTAAGTTGAATTAGAGACTCGTGAATGTATACAAACACAAACAAGATTATCAAGCAATTATTTTCATGCAATACAATAAGCAAGTGTCATCACACAACGTAGTTCGGTCCGTTGCGAAATCAGAGAAATTTCACCCGCTTTAATTTGAATTGAAGAGTTTTCATGTTATGCAATAACTTACAACCAAACCTAAGTTTGTGCAATGGAGATACTGCTCCTCTTAGGACTATCCTTCAAACCAATGTCCTCATCCTCACCGCGACCTTCTCTCCTGTCACTTAGTTCGACTAAAGATGAGGAAAAGACCAATTTGCTATCCAGTATTATCTTTTTTAAAGATGTCAGTGTTTGGTTAGAGAATCCTAATTATCCCCTAAAGGGTTGCAATGCATAACAATTTAAGCCATTAAAGTCGATTAAGATTAAGTTCCATTTAAAGTGTTCAAACAATTTCACACCAATTCAGTCATAATAAATAATCAATCACAACACGAATTCAAATACACAAGTACATACATAAACTACTTACAATCATAATCATATACAATCTTAAGTCTCTAAGTACCCTAAAATAGTACTCTAATACGGTGAAGTAATAAACTCAACTTACTTAGAATTCTCGATCGCCCAATCACTTAACTGTAGGTTGGTTCGTCTCTTGGTATCCTATAATATAAATACGTTTTTTTAGTACTTATGCTTTGATGATACATATTCTAAGTTATAATTTAACTCACTTCTCCATATATACCTATTATTTACTAATGATTTACTCTACCTTAACTCGGGGTTCAATTTCTAAATTAGATTTCAGTTTTAGTTCTATATTGTCTTTAACTACGAAGAATCCTAAATACGCTCGAATCCTAATGTAAAATTAATCACATTAAGCTTGAGAATTCTAATATCACATTAGGTCTTAATTTAGTGTTATAACTTATTCGATGTACTCTAATCTTAATTGGGATACCGGATTTATTCTCAATGTGAGAAAATCTTACATTTTTTATCCAATCACCTAAAATTTATTTTTGTACCAAATTTATTATGTACTAATTTTATTATTATATTATCCAAATTAACCTATTATTTCTTATTTATTAAAATCCCAAATTTACATATTACTAAATTTCCCACAATTACTACATAATCCCCATATTAACTACAATTAACACTCCAAATGTTAGAATTATGTTTCCATATCAGATATTAACATCTTTAAACATCTAATTACCTTCTAAATTAGTAATTAATCATTTAATCACTTAATTAAGTCAAAATTACCCATTTTCTTCATCATTTTAGGGCTAAAAAATTACTTAAAATTTCAAAAATTAATTTTAAAAAAATGGCTCCATATCACTATTCTATATCACTTAAGTATTCTACAGAAAAAATTTGGGCTCCAAACTACACTCCTAAGCCTATTTATTTCTAATTCTAAACATACTCAATTTTATCTAATTTCTTAAGAATCTTATATTTACAGACGTGATTAAACTTAATCACTATTTTTTTCCTAAATCTATATACAATTAAACCTCAGAATAATAAATTTTATAATTTTCTAGGCAAAATAAATAATTTTAAGAAATTTTACAAAATCTGAGAAGATATGGGACTCACCTAGTTTGATAGCTTTTTGGCCTCCAACACCGGTTGAAGCGTATTGGTCGGTTTAGGTAGTGGGTTTAGAGTGGGGTAGTGGTGGTAGTTAGGTTTCAAGTGGTGGTGGTGTATAGGTTCTGCCTTCTTGCTCCCTTTATACAGATTTGAAGCAAATTTCTAAAATCCTAATTTTTTTCTCTCAATTTTGGTGCTCTCAATTTTTCCCAATTCTCAATTGACCAAATGAGCTCTGTAAATTTTCTTACTATTTATAGAGTCTTATAGGAATTATTATGCATGAATTAGGACAAGACAATGCACATATCTCTTTCATTTTTCCTTTTGTTTTGCTTGTTTTTTATTGGTTAATTTTTTTTTGTTGCTTCTCTTGTTGCCACGACTTGATCTGGTTCTTTCCCCCTTTCCTTGATTTTTTTTTCTAATTTTTCCTTAATTTTTTTATAATTTTCTTTAATTCTTTAGTAAATTTTTGGCTAATTTATGACAATTTAGGTAATTTCACATATTTTTATCTATACGTAAATACATGTAAGGTACAAGTAAACATTCTTAATTATTATTTAGGTCACTATATGATTTTTAGTATATATATAATCTATCTCTAACAATTTATTAACTATTATATTATACTTTTCGCCTTTCCGATAATTAACAAGTAATATACTTAAAATTTAAAAATTTTATTGTCTTTTATTTTATTACTTATTTCCTTAACTTCAAGTTTACGGAGCCATTTTTATTAATATTTCTAACTATAGTTTATAGTTTAGGTTTGATCGGATTCTTTAACCGTACGCCCTAAATTTTATGTACTAAATTCAATCCTACAGTTACTTGGTTTATCTTTAGGGCTTACATATAGGTCGGCTGCAATTAACACGACTGAGGACACAACCATGTCCCCTATTGTGATAAGCTTTTCTCTCTCTCTGTTTTTTTTTTCTTTAAACTAGGAATGATATGACTAAGGACATGGTTGTGTCGTTTGGTCGTGTACTTGACTGTGATACTTGAAAATAAGCTCTAAATTGGCATAAAAAAGACACAGTCATGTCAATCTGTTGTGTCAATAATTTGTTTTTATCTTATTGTTTTCTTGCACAGATAGTTTTAAAACCTAAAAAATAAAATTTTACTCAATTAAGTATCATTTTATAAAAATAAACTCAAATTTAATAAGAAAATCATGAAAAATTACTAATTAAAATATATCCAATTTAGAGTTTATCAAGAGCCCAACCCAACTTGTATACACTTCTCCTTTACATCCCAAAAATCCCATAACCTTAAGCGTTTAGAGATCTCAAGAAGGCTAATTAAGGTTTAGATCTTTAAGAAGGATGGTTAATTTAAACTCTTGAGTAAGGGGTAAGCATTGAAGGAACTTGAAGGGTTCTAGCTTTTAAGTTAAACTTCCAATTTTCTTAGCTTAATATTAACTAGAAGTATACTAAGACCTTGAACAATCTAACCTTCTAGGGATTGAGATAACTTGATAAGATTGGATTTTTTAAGTAAGGAATAATAGATAAATTTTGGAATAAAAGATGGGAATCAAATTGAAAGAATTCTTGAAAACAAAGTTCCAAGTACCCAATTCACCTTAACTCAACATAGCTTAAGGGCAAGTTGAAGTTTTTATATAATCTAAGCTTTTAAGGGATGAAATACTATAAGAGATTATAGTTTTAGGTAGGATTGGATGTATATAACATTTAGGTAAGTATTTGGAGTGGAAAGAATCAAAGAAAAATAAGATGGGAGATTAAATAGAGCATAGTGTTTGGATGTTATCTAGCATCCTGACCTAACATTCGAACGCCTTACTCCCGCAAACATGCACTCAACTTTGACTTAAACTTAAAAATCATCATCTTAACCCTAATTCTTCCATACATGAACTCATCCATCACCAATCAACTTCAAAACTCAGAATACTCAACCCAAAATTCAATCTTATCTCAACTTCAACACATAATCCAACCTTAGGTAAAACAAAACCCATTAAGAATTTGAAAGAACAAAATAAGAGGGACGAGAAACTTACTTAGGGATCAATGGAACTTCTTATAGTCCATTTAGGAACCAAAACCCATGAAAGACCTGCAATGTCACGCACAAATTCGGATTACAAATGATTACCTAAGAAACTCTATGAAAATAGAGGTTTTTCACTAAGAAAAGCTTAGAAATGGAGACTAGTAAGTTTCCTTATCCTTAGAGGAGCTTAAAAGTAGGTTTTTTTTATTGAGTATTTGAAGCTCTAAGAGTTTGTTCCAGTTGGGAGGAAGGAGAGTGACAAAGTTAGAGAGGAAATAAGTAGACTAAGAGAGTTTTGGTAAGGTTTTTGGCTTAAGAGAGGCGTACTAAGTAAATGAGTAGCTGAAAATGAAGTAAAGGTAGGGTTTTAGGAGGTTTTGGAATACCCAAAATGCCCTTGGTTTTGAAAAACTTTTTCTTTGTTGTTACATTCTACCCTCCTTTAAAAGACTTTCATCCTTGAAAGTCACCCAATACCTGAAATAACCAATTATTTTTTTCTCGTTTCTTTCTTAAACTCCTAAGTCATGCTCTCTTTAGGGTTGTTCACTTAGTTGTTTTATACATAATTGTTAATTCATCTCCTACAAATCTCTTCCTCAGTACTCCCGCTCTTTGTAAGCCCCTTTTTACTCTTGATCAAGCTTTTCAGCTTCCAATCGCTCTTGATTTATTCATGTCATAGTCCTTTTAACTTCTATACTTATACTAATATCTCCAAATTGGCAAGATGCTCACTTCATCATTACTAGATTGACCAATCCATTTCATATTTGCCGACATCTCAACTTTTGTATTCTCACTCATGGTTTTTCACAACCATAATATTAATACGTTAACTCCAACACATCAATTCCACCTTTCCACCATGCTACAGAGTCATTACATATGACAGCAATACGATTGTTAGATAATATCTATAATACAAACCTTATATGCTAAAAGATCAGAGTCATTCCTAGTAATCAACAACATCAATCACTATTCCCCATGAGCCTTTAAGTAAGTCTACGACTCTAAAGTAATTAATGAATTCTAATATGTATAAGTTATTCATTGAATGAATTCAATCTCCCAAAAGAAACAATTCTTAGATTGGATCAAAACTCTAAGTCCCAGCTCTAAGACTACTTCCCATATAGTGGTAAAGCAGGATATGAAATATCTACAAGTCTTAACTTAACTAAACCACCTTTCATCTAAGAATTCCTAACACTTGTCTCCTAGAATCCTGTCAGATATCACACCAAACATATGTCAAACTACCATATTAGTTTTTATTAGAGTTTACTTCATCTCTCACTCTTCAATCATCTCTAATCACACCTAACTTCAAAGGTTCTCCAATTCCACACTTATCTTATATTGTATATCCTACTCCAGGTCATTTACTACTACTTCCTTCACTTGCCCTCGAATCATGTTAAATGGTTTTAGAGTTGATTATGTTTATCATAGATAATTTATGTGTTTCTTAACTTATTTAATGGAGTTCAATTGATTCATTAGTTCCATGTGATCTTATTTTCTCAATGCTAGTTTTATCACTTATATCCTTTAGTTACTATAAAATGTTTATATTCTTTGCAACTTAACATAATGATACATATAACGAGGTTGATGGATGTCAACACACCATTGACTTGACTGATAACATGACTCAACTTAGATTGATTGACCAAATATGACCTTTACTGACTTGAAACAAACTGATACGATATGCCACAATAAAGGGAAAAAAAATAAAACCATCCATCCATCTCATCATAGGCATGCGTATGCTAAGGTTCCTTGATTCCTTTAATTCCTATTCCTTAAATTAGTTTCCTATTCCATATTTCATTCTTTTGTGTTGCTACTCACCATGTAAGATTTGGTGAGTGACCTCATGTTTATATAGTTCATGCATAAGCCATTGCCCAAATAGCTGGGTCCATTTTATACAAATCAAGTGAGTATAAAGTTACAAGTTATAATTTTTTTTCGAGTTTGTCTCTTCTTTATCAATGGTTGGTCTTATTGATTAAGTTCCCCAATTATTTTATGTTTACTCTTGATTTTTATGAATTTAATTCAATTATGTCAAAAGGGACAAGCTCAACTAATCCTTATATCAACCTCCATTTTACCTCTTCTTCCATCTTCACAAATCTACACCAAGGCGTACTATAGCGTAACAGAATAAGAGGATTGAAAGGAAACAAGAGTTAGGAAAGATGAGTAATGGAAACAGTGAGCAATCACAAAATCAAGGTAGCAAGGAAAAGCAAGAAGATAAGTTAGGCAAAAAGTAAGGGGGAAAGGTAAAGATCAGACCTACAAGTGTTAGGGCTAAGGTAACTACTCACTCTTAGTCTGGACTAAACCTACGCTTTACCCCCTTCTCTCACTTGCGCACCATGTTTCCACTATGCTATTCTAATCAATTGCCCAAGCTTTCTAAGTTCACCCAACCTAAGTATATCTATGATTAATCGTTTTAAGTTACTAACGATCCATCAACCTAAGTCCTCTTATGATCCAGCTCCTAAGCCATTTTATATTCTTTCAACTTGAGTGTTTCTAGGTTCCACCAATATAGCTCTTTAAGCATTCATTGAGTTAATCTCCTTAGTAGTTATCAAACCTAAGCTTCTCTACAATCCATAAGCTTAAAATTCATCTAAGGTCCGTGAACCTAAGCTCTTTTAAGGATTAAGCAACCTAAGCTCCTATGAGATCAATTAACCTAAGCTCTCCACATATCAATCACTTAAGTTCCTCATGATCAACAACTTTGGCTACTTTCGACCCATCATTCTAAATTCTCTAAGATTCTTTAACCATAGCTCTAATACCACTTAAGCTATAACACCTTAGAACTTAAGGGTGCTATAACTTGCCACGTATTCCTAATTTTCTAATGACACATTAAGGTTCTAAAACCAACTATAGTCTCTAAATTCATTAGTATTGAAATGATTCTTCAATTACACAAATTCAAAAATAACTCATAGGCAAGTTATTCCAACTACAATTATACATAAGAGATTTTTAACTCTAAAACAACAAAATCTCTTGACAATTTCACTTGATACCAACTCCATAAGTTTCATAATTCAACAACCTCCTCAACATAATACATAACTTTGTCTTCCCAACCCAAATGTCCATTCTCATACTCATCACAAATAGTAATATATTAAATTAACCTACAGTTGTAAAAATAAGAGAATGTGCCAAAGTCCAGTACAGTATGCAAGCACACATAGATGCCAAACCGATCATTTACATGTGTTTAATGCAAGAATATGATAAACAATAGGTTAATTATTTTTAATTTAAGCCTATATATAACAAATGGGCACTCACGACCTTGCCACACCATGATCTCTTATATAAATAAGTAGATGGAATAAAATATAATTCTTTTCAATTTATTACTATATAATATGGTGAAGGTCTAATGACCAACTCCTTAGAATTAAGAACCATGAAACACTTGATCTAGTTATGTTGTCCCATATATGAATCTATTAGGGAATCCTCATATATGATTAGCAAGTGTCCCCTGATACTGAAAGACGAGCTATGACGAGCACAATTAGTAAGCAACATTTAAGTCAGATATAGATTAGTCTAGTTTTTTTCTCACTATTCTCACAAGCACAAGCAATAAGTATGCATTACGTACTTGAGAAGCTAGACCAAACCCAATTGAAATCCTCGAATCAAGTGTATCGTACTAAAGAAACGAGTATCAAGAACTCAATCAATAGAATAACAAGCTCATCTTAGATTACTTCTTAATTCAATACCAACTAAGTTTTTAAAAGGGCCCAACCTAACTCGTCCCACACTTCTCCTCTACATCCCAAAAATCCCATAACCCTAAGCATTTAGAGATGCTAAGAAGACTAATTGAAACTCTTAAGTGAAGGGCAAGAATTAAAGGAACTCGAAGGATTTTAGCTTCTAAGTTAAACTTCCAATTTTCTTGGCTTAATACCACCTAGAGGCATATTAAGACCTCGAACAATCTAACCTTTTAAGGATTGAGATAACTTGAGAAGATTGGATTTTTTAAGCAAGGAATAATAGATAACTTTTGGAATAAAAGACGGTAATCAAATTGAAAGGAATTCTCGAAAACAAAGTTCCAAGTGCCCATTTCAACTTAATTTAACACAACCTAAGGGAAAGTTGGAGTTTTTATATAATCTAAGCTTTTAATGGCTAAAATACTATAAAAGATTATAGTTTTGGGCAAGATTAGATGTGTATAACATTTGGGTGGGTGTTTGGAGTAAGAAGACTCAACGAAAAGCAAGACGGGAGACTAAACAGAGCATAGCATCCATATGCTATCTAGCTTCTCAACCTAACGTTCGAATGCCTTATTCTTGCAAACATGCACTCAACTTTGATTTAAACCTAAAAATTATCATCTTAACCCTAGCTCTTCCATACATGAACTCATCTATCACCAATCAAACTTCAAAACTCAGAAAACTCAACCCCAAATTCAATCTTATCTCAACTTCAACACATAATCCAATCTTATGTAAAACAAAACCCATTAAGCACTTAAAAGAACAAAAGATGAGGGATGAGAAACTTACTTGGGGATGAATGCAACTTCTTATAATCCATTTAGCAACCAAAACCCATGAAAGAGCTACAACCTCACACACAAATTCGGATTACAAATGATTACCTAAGAAACTCCACGAAAATGGAGGTTTTTCACTAAGAAAAACTTAGAAATGGAAACTAGCAAGTTACCTTATCCTTAGAGGAGCATGAAAATAGGTTTTTTCTGGAGTATTTAGAGCTCTAAGAGCTTGTTCTAGCTAGGAGGAAGGAGAGTGACGAATTTAAAGAGGAAATAAGTAGGTTAAGAGAGTTTTGGTAGGGTTTTTGGCTTAAGAGAGGAGTGCTAAGTAAATGGGCAATTGAAAATGAATTAAGGGTAGGGTTTTAGGAAATTTTGGAACACCCAAAATGCCCTTGGTTTTGAAAAACTTTCTTGATTATTACATTAATATGAGGAAAAGATAACCTTATATTCATGTTTGTGCTCTCATTTCCAATTTCCTTTCTCGTCTCTCAGTTCCTCTCCACCAGTTACACTCAGATTTTGGCCTTTAAGAACAAGTCGCCTACACCAGTGGACTATGGAGGTTTATATATCGAAAAGCTAAGCTCATGGTGATTGTAATTGCAATCTTTTCTAGGATTTTGATGAAATACTTAGATTGGAAACTCACAATTGAAATAACATTACGTGAATGTAGACATGGATAACTTCTAATAATATTTCGATACGTAATATTACTTACAAATATGGATAGTGCCTTTAAAAAAATCACCCATTATCACTATTGCGTGATCAAACTTGATCAATACCTACAACAAGGAAATCGTTTTGATCCTTATGTACTACATCAATATTTTAAGAAACTTTATTTATTTTTAAGTTCCTTCCTGAAAGTCCATTCACATTTTTATAAAATTTTTATAGATTTTGTTGATACATTCCAACCAACCAAAACTTAAAAAGAAAAAAGAAAAAAAAAAAAAAGCTAATTGTTAAAGTTTCTTGTCAAAGGAACTTTCATTTATCAAGGAACCCATGTAGCGTTTACAACAAATTAAGGCTTCTGTTATGACCATTCTGGCGAAAAAAAGTTTGCCATATCGTGTTTATTTTTTTTTTAGGGAAAAAAATATGTTAGTAGTGAACTTTAATTGCCAAAATGAGAAAGTTCATTACTGGCTTTACACAAGTAGTTTAAGCGCCCAAAAATTGCCATGTGGCAACTACTATAGCAAAAGAGGTTTGCCACTATCTAATATTTATTAGTGAAGAAAATTAAATGCATAAAGTTATATAAATAAGAATTTAACAAAGTTACATTATATTTTTGTAAATGTAGTGCTACTTTTGAATATATTTGATGGTAAAAAAAAATACTTATCTAATGATATATTATATATGTTATTCAATTATAATTTAAACTAAATAAGCTTTTTAAAAAAAAGATATATATGGAAAAATATGGACATTTTTGCTAATATATTTGAATGAACGGGAAATTACTAGAGTTTTTAATCTTTTGAGTGTTAATGGTTTTATTTAAATATATATATGAATTTAAAAAATATATTTTTCAAACCCTTCTTTATACTTAAGGAATAAATAAGTGGCTTTTATATGAAGGGAAATTTTATTTTAAAACAAATAAATAAATGAACATAAGAATTTTTTTTCAAATTTTCTAGAAAAATTAAATTTCAAAATTTTTGTTAAAAAATTATTTCTTGAATTAAAAAATATTTTTTAATTTTCACTAAAAACAATTAATTCTAAAATTTTCAATGAATTGTCTAAATTAACATGAGGTATTGGTAATGGTCTAAGCTCGTTATGGGGTAGTTGGTAGCTTGACAACCACTTCAAGTAGTGGACCTACAAGAAAGCCCTCTTTAGCTAGGTCAGTGAAGGTCTTCTAATGCTTAAGTTAGCAAAGGAAAGAGATAAAGACGAGTCTGCATCTTAAGAGTAAAAATAATGAGATATGAGCTCATAGATTGTCCTCCCTTTTACACCTTTGACTCTATAACTTATTTATAGGACATGAAACTTACCTATTAAGGACAAGTAGTTACAATGGATTGGCTTGTACACAGTTAGTGTAGAACATGCGTGCATGATATGGGAAAGGATAGGGCTGGCTAAGGAGTCAAGCTCAAAGAAGTTAGTAGATGTAATATTCAAGGGACTTGAGGAGGTTGAGGTGGAAAGGTGTTCGAGGTAGATCCGAGTAGGTTGTGTTAACTCATAGGTAGATTAAACAAGATGATCCATCCAGTAAGGTCTAAGGAGTAGTGCTCAAGGGGATATAAGCAGGCTGTTTGAGTTGAGTTGGAGTGAACCTGGATCAAGTAAGTCAAACCGCTAAAGGGAGCTAAGCTCATCGGCTTGAAGTAGTGTTTGAGGGGCCATCCGAGCATATAGAGATACTTAGACTAAACCTTAAGAGCATAAGCCTAGAATGGCCTACCAATAGGTATTTTTATAAATTTTATGAAATAAATAAATTTTTTTTATTCTTATTTATTTCAACAATATAAGCAAAATGAGGCATTCATCATAAAAATAATAATAAAAAATTATATTATAAAGGGAAAATTAAAAAAAAAATTGTTATTTCTCTAAAATGATTAAATTAAAATGGAAACAAAAATCCCCTTTTTATTTTTCCACTTTTCTTGAAATGGTAGCTCCATTCATTTATATAGAGGTGTGTAAGTGAGTTGGTTCTCATAAGGCAACTGATTTAACCCATTTTAAGAGTAGGTTAGGGTTAAAATTTTTAACCAATTTATAAAATGGGCCATTTTGATTTGGCTTGTTTAACTTGCCATTTGGATGTTGGCTTGTTGACCCATTAAAATATAATAATAATAATAATGATAATGATAATAATAATCAACGAAAAAAAAATCCTAATTCATCTAAAGTTCTAAACAATGAACACAGCACTCTACTTTCCTCGTCCACCTCATTTTCCTTTCTACTCATAAAGCTTCACTTGAACATCAAACTAAGTTTTCATCATTGTCGAGCTTGATTTTTTCCTGGTTTTTAACATTTATTTTCCTTAACTTGATTAGTATTAAATCCTAACTCTTTTAATACTAATCCTCAACAAAGAGTTAAGAAAAACTTGGTTTCTATCGTCATCCAACTAGAATCGGGAAAAAGAGTGGGTTAGTTTGAATCGATTGAGTAAGTCAATTTAACCTAACCATTGGTCTATTGAAAACCAAATTTTAACAAAAAAAAAAAAAAGGTTTTGAAAACCAAAGATTTTAGATCTAAAGGTTATCTTATTAAACTCTTAATGGATACGACTTTTTAAATTTTTTATTTTAATTTTATCTTTATAATACTCTTTAAAAATAATATCTAATCACATGTGACTAAGTAAATTAAAATGGATCTACAAAAAAGGATAAATTGAGTAACTATTTACAATAGGTGAAAAAAGAAATTTTTTTATATTTTAAGTTGTCCTATAATTGCAATAAGTCTCTACATATTCGCTATTCGAAGTCAAACATCTATAGTTCGTTTACCAAAAATATTAACAAGTTAGTTAATTTTAATTTCTAAAAAAGGTTGGCTATGAGTTCTTTAGTCATTTTAATCTTATTTAAAGAAAATTTTCTAAAAAGGGTCTTAATTTAAGGTTTTTAATTTTATTTTGAAAAATTCTAAAGCAGCCCTAATTTGGGAAAATGGTTAATTATCTATTTATGTGGAAAATAGTTTTTTCTAAGTTATAAAATGATTTTTTTATTTTTTTATTATTTTTATTTTACTTTATTCTATTTTATCTTTCCTTATGTATTAACCAAGAAATAAAATAAAAAAGAAAAAGAAAAAAACTAAACTTTCCCATTTTTTTCTTTCTTTTCTTTTGTATTTTCCTTTTTTTTTCAGATTTTTTTGGTGGACTACAATTACATTAGAATTTACAATAAATAAATAAAACCGAAAGTAAAAACACAAGAGGGCAATTAGACAAGAAGTAGTGTATAGATTGGATCTGGGGGCATGTAGATCGAGTCAAGGTGCAAATCTGGGTCAACAAGAGTAAAGAGCTACAGCAGTTAGAATAAAGCATCAAAGACCGTTTCGTAGCGATTTTCAAGCGGGGAATGCCATTTTTATGTGTTCTTTATTGGGTTTAGTGGGTCAATGAGTGGCACTATAGTGTTTGGAGCTTGTTTAGGTAGTCGTCAAAGTAGGCGATTTAGGTTAGTGGAGAGAGAAGGGCGTGTGAACCAATCTGGTGGTCATTAGAGTTTATGTACACGATAGCCTAGCATTGTTCGACGTTGTGAGTGTTGAAGTGATTTTAGATTGGACTTAGGTACGATCATGAATAATGGTTTGAGCTAGGGCCAACAATGCTAAAGGTAGCGATTAGGTTTTGTTTGTTTGACACTTGGGAGGCCGCGATAGAGTGTAGAAGTAATGGGGATCGAGACCCTATCAACTAGGGATTATATTGAGGGTAATGGCTTAACTTGAAAGTGAGTATAGTGATGGAATTTTCAGAGAGAGAGAGTAGACGTAAGCTAAAGAGAGAGAGAGTGATCAAATGTATGCTTGCAATGTATTTCAATGCTTGTTGATGAGTGCTTGGTGCTAAAATGGGGATGGGGAGGTCCAATTTATACTTGACTAAGCTCAAACAAGCTTAGAAACTCCATTAATAGTAGATTTACTAATTTAGATTTGAAGTGCATTTTGGTTGAATATAAACAAAGTTTAGGGCTCAATTCGTAGTATACCATGTAATCTATAAGATTTCACCATTAATTTGAGAAAATAATGTAAAAGGACAATAAAAAATGGTCTTGAATTAACTTATACAAAGAGGGAAAGAGCTAAGAATTTGGTCGTTCTACGAAAAAGCAACTAGGGGAATATGGTCCCCTATGCGCGAGTGCATTGCATCCGTACAATTGAAAAAAAAAATGCATGTCTGGGCCAGCTTTCATCTACTGGACTTTAAGCCCAACGAAGGTTTTAGCCCTCTTTTTTTTTTTATTCTTTCTCTCTTTTTTTTAATAAATAAAAAAAACTACACTAAACCAAGTTCCTATTTAAAATTAGACCCTAAATGACTGATTTTAAAATAATTTTCACTTGATCCTAATTTAAATTATTTTTATACTTAAAGCCGATGTCAAAAATTAAAGTGATTAGTTCCACTTGACTCAATGACACTAAAAATGATCTAAGACTTCTATTTTCCTAAAAAAAAAAAAAGATCTATCTTTCTATATTATTATTTTTTTCATTTTCTATATTTTATATTTTTTTGTATCTTTTCTAAATTTCCTATATTTTAATGCTTTTTTCTCTTCTTCTTCTTCTTCTTTAAATTAAGGCCCTTTAATCTATCCTTAAAAAAACTCTAAAATTAAGGATGAATGAAAATGGGGTGTCTACAATCGTCAACAACTTAGTGTCCATACTATTATTATTATTACTACTACTATTATAAACATAGAATTTATATATAGCATTATTATTATTCGTTATACCCTACTATAGAAAACTACCAACTACAAATTAAAATATTTTCCTATGGATTTCTAATATTTTCCAATGGATTTCTAATATTTATACATAATCTTTTATTCTTTGTTATAAGTAATTATATAAATATGTATGGAAAATAGGAGTATTAAGAGTAAATTATAAATACACTTATTTATATATACTTAAATTTCTTATGAAATTGAATCCTTAAATGTCCAAATATGTAAAACAAACAAGCTTTTAAATGACATTTTACTACTTTGCTTTCAAATGAAATAATTAAAAATACTAGAAATAACTTTATTAATTTTAAGGAGCAAAGTGGTGATATGAAATATAAAAAAAAATTATCTTTTTAAGAACTATAGACACTTAATATAAAAAATAAGAATCACTAAAAAACTATATAAAAGGTCATATATGTGATCTACCCAAATATTAACTCTAGTTCCAAGTTCACAAGTCGAGGTGCATAGAAATGCCTAAACACAAGTGCACACTTGACAATATCCTTTTAAAGAACCTAGGGTTTTTCCATTATATATAAATTTGAGTATTAGTAGTTTGCCTTTTCTAACTAAGCCCAAGGAAGAAACCTTAGTGACCTCCAATGCAGTCCTTCACCTTCTCAATGTTTATCCAATATAAGGTAATATCTAAACCTAAAATCACATTCTCAGTTTTCTTTTCGCAATATTGGCATTGATAGAAGAAGTGAATTGGGGTTTTTACTTTCTTGGTTATCGATAAAGTTTCAAAGATAGAGAATCTTTATTGTTTTAGTTCCTTCAAAGCTAGAGCGAGGTGCGGTTGAGGAGGAGGGAAAGAGTAAAGTTATGAGGCCTTTGCTTGCTTTTGAAAAGGGATTGAAAATATGATAAGAGAGGGAGTAACAATGGGAGGGAGAGTAAATTTTGAGATGAAATATGGTCAAGTAGAAACTAAGTTAAACACAAATTGTGAGTACGAGAGAGTGTTTAAGTAAAAATGATTACTTTTTTATTTTTAATCGATTATATTGCTTTTTTCTTCTATTTGTATAATCAAATCTTTACATTACGTGCTATTCTTTTTTGTTTAGTTTCTAAATTCTAGCTTCACTTTTTTATTTTGTCTGTTGAATTTTTATTGAATAGTTTAATTATAAATGCTTTCTTATTTATTATAATATCTTATTATAGAAATCTCTCCTATATATAATATTTTTAGTGGGTCGTAGAATGTGGCTTGTACAAAAGCTTGCCCTTGAGTTATAAGGATGGGGATAGTGAATCAAGATGTAATTTTTATTTTGATAAATTTCTTCATTTGTTTTGAATCCATTGTATGTTTTTTTGTAATGTTGTTGAATTGTTGTGGATTTTTTGTACTGTAGATGAATTATTGTAAAATTTTTTTTCCCGTAAATATTATAGATCTTTTCAATTTTGTTGTTTTTCTGGATTAAATAGAAAAAAAAATATGATTTTTTCTTTCTTAGGAATCTTTAAATGTGAGTTATGCAAGTCGGAGAAATTACAAAAATAAGGAAGGAAAATATGGATTTTTATGTAGTATTTTAGTTAGTATCAAGTCATGTAAATTTGATGATTATGTTAATATTGGTGGTGTAAATTTAATTATTTCAATAATTTTTACATTATTTGTAATTTTGAGTTTGATAATAAAACTCATTTGTAAGTATTAGTGTTCTTTTTTTTTTTTTTTTTGCTATGTATGAAATATTGTTTTTATTATTTCATCGCTTTGTAATTTATATTATTATTTTTATTCCTTTTTTGTTAGTAGGTGAAACTTTATTATTATTATTTATTCTATCAATAAAATATATTTGGTAACTTTTAAAATATGATTTCAAATTAATAAAAAAAAATATGGTTAATAATTTTCACAAGGAGCTTACAAAAAGCATATGACATTTTTATTGCTTTGAAATTTTCAATCCATGAAATATCATATTAAAAAAAAAAAAAAAGGCATAGCAGCAAACTAAGTTCGCCAATCAAGGGGAATTTGACAAATGTTCAACGGTGAACTAGTTCGCCAGTTAACAATTTCTGGTAAACAAAATTTGCTATTAGGATCCCACAACAACCCCTTTAGTGGCGATCATTTTTGGGGAATATTTTTCACCTTTAAAACTCTCATTGGTGAAAGAGGGATTACTCTCAAGGGACATTTTTTTTAGTGAAGCTTGGCAAAATGGATCAGAGAAATGATTTAATAAATAATACATATGATGTGTTATATATATATGGTATGTAAATATTAATAAAATATTGATATATATGTTATGTATAATTCACATATGATTAATATTTATGTTAATATTTTATTAATATTTATATATTACGTGTACATAATATGAAGTATGTAATTTTTACTAAATCTTTTTTTTTTTTTTGCTAAGAAATGCCCAATAAACCTGGTTTAATAGATGTATTGATGTCGATTCTTATTTTATTGAGATGACTACCATGTTTTGTGAATTCAAACCATATAATGCATTCTTCATAATCGACTCGTGCTGATCTGTGGCTTGCCCTGCTTTCCTGTGTCTGGTTTTCCCTTTCTCTTATATCTTACAGAGGTTCTATATTTTCAAGTTCGAGTTGAATCAACTGCTTTTAGGTATCGTTAACGAAATAATGCAGGATGTTATTATATTCAACTAATAGGAATGACATTGTCCTCCTAATGGCATACCTGAGACTGAGAGTGAGAGGTAATAACAATTTTCAAAGATGGCCTCGTTTGTCTAACGAGCAAGAAGATGGGACTCTTTGTATGTGCTTTCTCCAATTTATAAATGCAATTGGCATCTTGCTTCTAATTTGTAACTTCTGCAATTCATCCAGTTTATTTATTTATTTGTTTATTTTAGCTGGTTGATTTCTCCAATATATAATGATATTTTTCTGCATTAAAAGAAATCTTAACCGGTGGATGAGTTACCTAATTACCCCTACCAAAATATATAAATAGATTAGGTGGATTGGGTTGACTTATTTAATGCATCGGCCTATGGATTTGCAATTCCAATGCATTTAATTTTCACTAATTGTAACATCTCTCATTATCATTTATCTCTGTTGCAATATAATAAACCCTCTAACATCATCCTTCAAATTTTCACCAAACGTCACATTTCTTGTACGTGTCCAATTATGCACTTCACCAGTTTCCATAAAAATTTTCAAGTGGAAAAAATAATACGGAGAAAACTCTTGCATTCGCTCTATATCGAATTGCATTTTTCTTTATTTTACTATCTATTTTATAATATTCTTATGAATATAAACCTACCTAATTTTCAGTTCTTTCGCTCAACTAGATGAGATAGATTATGTTTTCTTTTCCTCATTTTCATTTCGAAATTTATCAACACATTGAATTATCATGTGCGTTTTACTAGTTTATAAAGTTTAATTATTTATTCTTATAGAGATGTCGATGTATATAATCTTATTCTTCCTCCTTTTTGTCAGCTCGCATTTAGTGAGTAAGGACACGCATTCATAGTAGAAGCAGCTAAATACAAGGATGTGCATCCTTATCGGGAGAAGAAGAAAAAAAGAAAAAGTTGGAAACCCAAATATAAGGATTTGAGTATTCAAAGGAGACGGCGAATGTCCTGACTGCAAAAACAATCATAATGGATGAATTCGCGAGTGCTGAATAGCATCCTTTCAAATTTTTTTTTTTTTTTATAATATGGGAAAGATGACAAGTTAGGCGTCCTCTTCCGTTAAGGGAGTGATTTTTTTTTTATATGTCCCCAACTGCTAACTTTAATAAGTTACATGTAATTATAAAATTTTAACACATATTGATAAAAAAAAGCATACATTTTAAAAAAATAATAATTATATTTTGCCACCTAAGCAAACGAGAAGATCCCGAAATCCTTGATTCAAATTAGTGCCATTGCAGGTGCTAATCACACTGAAGTATTGAACAAGCAGAATATCTATCCTGATTAATTGCGAATGCAGTTTAGATGAAGTCCCAATTATGAAACTCCCCCTGGCCGGCAGAAAACGAAGACCGTTCTTACAGATTTTGATACCACCACTTGCCCAAATATTTTATCAAATAAACCGGACATGGAGATCTAACCCAGATACAAAAACCTAAAACCCTAGAAAGAATAAAAACAATTAGGCATTCTAGAATGGATTAAGATAAAACAAAATGAAATTCTAGCGAATAAAAAAAGAGATATCAAACTTCAATATTGTCGTAACTGGCAGTTGCCAACTCATAGTAGATATTAGAATAATGAAAATAAAATACAATAAGCTCCATCCTTATCCATTCTAGACAGCAACGTAGTATAAAGTACCTATTCCAATCATTGTCATGGCCCAACATCTCACGTGGACGATACATGCATGGTGGCTTTCAACTTGATAATATATCCCAAAATAGAGTTCACAGCTCATACCAATTGTACAATTTATTGGAGCCACCTGATCCAGATCTACAGTTGTTCGTTTATTTTTTAACTTTTATCACCAGAGTAAAATTATTTTTTTATTAAAATATTACTTTGAATAAGAAGCTTGTATTGCAAACGCGTACTGACAATTTGAATTGTAGAATCCAAAATACTAAGGTTTTTGGCTCTTCTAATTTTAAATGAATAAACTTTACGGTCATTTTATACTGAATGTTTTTTATTAAAGTAGGAGATCATGATCGACATTGGCAATTATAAAAAATTTCTTTCTTTTAGAACCTTATAAAGTGTTTAAAATATAATCTATTAATAGAACCTTAAAAAAAACAAAAAAAAATTGGAAGAAAGGGAGGAGAAGGCTGAGGCGAAGGGTGAAGGTGACAAGATGTTTTACCTATGTTTACAGCATTTATGGTTGAATTGCAGTTAAGGTACGGTTTGATAAAGACAATTCATACATCTTTACCATTCGTTTCACCTGTCCTTGTATTAATTTAATAACTTTGGGTACGATCTTTCAATTTGGCCGTCCAGTATTAAGAGGCGAAAGCATCATAAAGGGCATCCAAAAGCGATCGGAATTCCTAAACTAAATATCTACAATAACATAAATCTTACGTTATTTTGAAGAATAAAAGAACTGATGTTCCTCCTATATATTGGTCAATTGAGAAATCAATGATAGAGCCGAAAGAAGACTATTTGATTTCATTATTGAAACTACTTTGAGATATTTTGATTTTATATATTAATAATAGAAATCGCGTCATGATTTCCTTTTGAAATCGTGTATATTTCTTCTCCTTGAGCATCACACTGATTTGGACTTTTCCTTAGCTAATGTTACTGAAAATTTTCCAGCGGCGGCGCTAAATGTCAAAGCTACTTAAATTTACGTATGGTTTTCTTTTTTCTAATTAGTATATTGTATCGATGTTTATATGTATTTTTTTGACGCGTGTGGCAAGTGATCAAAGGGATAACGGAAGTGAGAAAGGCTAATGAACACAGAAATATTATTTGTTTTTTTTTTTCTTTTTATCAATTACTATTACTATAAGTATAAAAAAAAAAAAATCAAATCTAGTTTATTTTATTCTCGATTTCAAAATTCTTCATGTAATATTACATGTTAAAAAGGGGGCATTCGTAGGAACGCCCCAAAAATGTCAAAAGCGGGCAACTCTCTTAATTTCTACAGCGGGATAGTTTTGAATTTTCATTTACTATATATGTATACTATCCTTTTTCCCAATTTATCCAATTGATTGTTAAAATAAAATACTATTAAGTTATATATAAAAATGTTAGCAAAAAAAAATGTAGTTATATATAAAAATAATACATGTATACAAATATGTTGCATATCAGAAATCTTTCATATATTACGTTTCATCTTAATAGGCAATTAAATCCTATGAAATACAATTAACATTAAGACAATAAGAGAACAATTTCAAATAAATCTGTTGGAATGCATTTCATGCCATAAAAATAGATGAAAGTATAAAGAAAAAGAGGATACTCTCCACAAAAAAATGTACAACTTTTTTTTTGCCAATTTGGATCGAAAAGAAACCCAAATTCTTTTATTAGTTTTTCTAGCTTCGTAGAAATTTTTGTGTTTTTCAGGTTTTGTTTAAAATTGTTTTTCCTTTCCTAGTTTTCTTTTCTAACATTCATTCTATGTTTTTCAGTTTATGAGCAAGTTGAAGTGGGAAAATAGATGGAAATGAATCTAAAAGAAAGGGAAAGAAAAAAACAAAAGAAAATGGAGTTGGTACATTTTCTATTTATTTATATGATAGAGTATAAAGTAAAACAAAGGAAATATATTTTTTTAATTGTTTAGTCCATATGACCACAAGAAATAAAAAGAGTTTGAAATATGCATTTAACTAAAACAACTGCTTTTTTGTTTTTTTTTTTTTTTCATAAAACAACTTTAAAGTTGCTCTTTTTTATTTGAATTTTATTCTATTCATAGTTTTTCTCAGAATTATTTATCCATTAACGTCCACTCCATTCCATCAATATAAAACTTATCTTGCTAGGCTTTATTATATCATGGTGTAGCCATCAAAACCTTATCTTGCAGGGGTTGCCTTCGTCCTGCATGACACCTTTCCTAAATACAGGGACCATTACTCTGTACGGATAACGACACTTCTGGATACCTTTTTCCTCTGCTCCCAAGTTGTCTGTGTTTTTCAGGTGAAGATATCAACTTTGGAATATTTCAAGTGACCTGATAAGATTAAAGATAGACCTATTAGTCTAATTTATACATCTAGCGGGTGATTGCTACGAGATAATTGTTTCTTAGTAGACTATAGCAGAAAATTCGTTATACGTATGAAAGAATAAATACGGCAGGATTATAAAATTTAATATATTAAACAATTACAAAATCAAATTGTAAACAAGATAAATGATTTAAGATGGAAGAAATTTATTCATAAGCAATTTAAATATGAGAATGAAAAAATAGAAATGTATAACCACGGTAATATCTTTGTTAAAATAGAATAAAAATATGCTAATGACATTTAATTTACTTCAGCAAGACATTACCATATGCCAACATTAAAAAAAAAAAAGAACAAAGTAAATATTAATTAGGGAATTATATAAATAGCAACGATAACTTTTTTAATATATACTATTGCTTAATAATTAGACTTTTTTTTTTTAACTAGATACTATTACATAATTATGAGAGAGGGAGGGTTGAACCTGATGCATCTTATTGGAAACCAATGTTCATGTACTTGGCTACAAAAACATTTGCAATAGTTGGATAATTGAAATCCTTATACATCAAATAAGGGTGAACATTTTCATCCAAAAAGAAAAAAAAAAGGCACAAAAGAAGAAATGAAACATGCTGCATTGAAATAAAAAGTCCTTAATAATGTGTAATAAGAAAAGAGATAATAATTAAGCCAAAATTTCATAAGACAAAAGTTATAGAAGTGTAAGCTTTGACTTTGCAAGGAAAAATAAACAAATTGCACGATATGAAAGTTTGACAACATGTGTGTAGTGCTCCAAAACTTATAGGCATCATAATTTACCATGTGTCCTTACTAGTTAGAAATACGTTAAGACTCTATAAATCACCAATTAATCATCAAAACCTGTTTCAAATCATAAACTACAATATCACTCAAAATTGCATAAGGAGTGGAACATCTATCTACCCTCATCACATAAACTTGATGTTAAATTGAGTATTAACATAAAGTAGAAGTCAAACTCACTCTCAAACACAAAACCAAAATGCTAGTATCAACAAGGAGTCCATCACACTCCCTAAATGACACAAATTTACCAAATAGCACTTAGAGGGTGGGGGTTGGTTGTTGTGTGTGTTGGTTCACCTTATCACAAATGGTAAGTAACTAGCAACTCTTTCAAAATCTCCTAAATACAATAAACTCCAAGAGTATCTCTAATATTGCTCCTAGCACTAGTAATCAATCCACACTAACTCCAAATAATCCTCGTAGCTCTAATCATCATGAAAGTAGAGGTAATATACTCCGTCCTCCTCTTGTACATCATCCACAATAGACTCCTCATATATGACATAGTCTTCAATACTAAAGCTTAAAAAAGAGAAGAACGAGACAAATCCAAGGACGTAATATATAAGTACACATGGATGCCATGCCATTCATTCACATGTGTTTAATGCTAGAAATAATAATCAATAAGTTAATTATCATGAATTTAAACCCATATATAACAAAGGTGTACTCATGAACTTATTATTCCAAGATCTCTTATAAGTACATATAAATAGTATTAATGTGTAACTCTTGTACTTTACTATAATATAAATATGGTATTAGGAACTGCTACTCTTAACCTCACACCCATGATCCACAATTTATGATATCTAGTTCTAGCTATGTCATCTTAACATGTGAGTCTATTGGGGAAATTTCACATGAAGATCAGTAGTTGGCCCCTAGGGATTTCCCACTCTCGGCCCCTAGAGCGAGTCAAGCATAATCAACAAATTAAGTTTTAAGTCGAATATAGGTTAGCTCGATTATTTAACTACCTAAGCAAGTATATTCAGCAAGTACACATCACATACTTGAATAGCTAGATACTAACTACAAAGCCTATATTGAATCAAGTAGTAATCCAAATTCAGAACCTCGTAAAGGGAATAAGGAACCATGCTTAATTCATCAATCCAACTAATCTAATACAATTTTGAGTTAACATCTCCTAAGTCCCCTTTTGAATACACTAAAACTTTGTATAGGATTAGATGTATAAGACCTTTTGATACAAGTTTGGAGTTGAAAAAAATTGAAGGAATAAAAGTTTTTATGAAGAACAAGATATGGCGTTCGGATGTGAGAATGGCATTAGTACTCTAGAGAAGCCTAGTGTCTACATGCTAGCAAAAATGGCATCTAGAAGTTAAGCTTTTGACCACACATAGAAGCTTCGATTTAACTCCAATTCTTCTACCTTAAATCTTATACCTTGTTACCATGAATATAATACTTAGGGTAACTTCAAGCTTCAAAAACTCCACCCCACGCTCTAATTATTAGCTCAAAAATCATGTATAATTCCCATTTCATCATGAAAACTAAGTTCCTAATGCTCTAATTACTTAAACCTGGTAAAACAAGAAGGAATTGGAGGAAAGAGGAGTAAAACTTGAACGGATTAAGAGCTTCTTAAACCTAAGCTAACAAGTTGAGCTAAATAGAAAGAAGCTGCAAACATAAATTTTAAGTTTGTTTTTCTCTTAGAAGCTTAAGAAAATTTGCCCCAATGAAGGAATATACTGAGATTAAGATTAGGAATGGGTTTTCTACCCAATACTTACCTTTGAGCTTGCAAGAATAAAGGCTTTCACTAGCTAGGGTGAAGGGACTAAGGTTAGGTGTTTGCAAAATGAAAAGTGTGATTAACGAAGGAAAGATAAGAGGTGAGTTTTGTTAAGGGTAAAGTTTAAGGATAAGTGGGATGGATTTAAGAGCAAGTAAGGCTTAAGGATTCTTTTGAAATCACCATAAGGCCCTTCATTTTGAAAATGTTTTAATTAAAATTTACTTAGGCATTACAATGTAGCAAAAGTAAATTAATAAAAGACGTTATTTTAACAAAAGAAAATACAAATTTAAAAGCACTAGATCCCATTTTAATACTATAGACATCACATGAAGATGTTGTATTGGAAATAAACAAATGGATGAAAAAAAATGTATTTTATATTTTACTCAATTTGTTGTAGTCAACATTATCTTTATGTTGTACATCCTTTACAAATTTACTAGATAAAGAAAAGAAATCTTAGGTCTTAGTACAACATTAATAAAATATAGCAAATTGAAAAGGAAGGAAACGATTTATTTCTTCATAATCTATTATCTTTAAGTCATAGCCTTCCACTTTGATTTCTTTTCCACTTACAATTACCTGTTCATAATATTGATATTTCATGACTTTACCATTGTTAGTTTTACAACACAAATGTATAAATATTATTCTAATGAGGTTATTAATGCTAATTACCCCTTTTTATTTTACTATTAAAATATTATTCAATTATATGTCCATTTCAAAAATGAAGATAGTATCTTCAATTTCATTATAATGACAACTAATGACAATCTATTTAGCATTTGATTATTTTCATCTATTTACTTCTTAATAACGTTTAATCTGTGATTTCATTTTTTGGCTAAAATTACTTTATACTACATATCGATTCATTTAGTATTTGGTACCATTCGTGTGCGCAAAAGGAGTATAAATATACGTAACTATTTCTGTAAAAAGATTATTTATGTTTTTCTATTTCTTTATTCTATTATTCTTTGTGTTTCTTTGTCTACTTTATTTTTTATTTTTGGGTTTTGTTTGCCTTTCAATTTAGGGTTTCTTTATTATTAAGGCTAATTTTGCAATTCAAGAAGTAAAGAGTAAGTTTTCACAATTCAGTCTAACACATAATTCCCACATTGCAGATTGAAAGAGTAAAACAATTATAAAAAAAAAAATGATTGGTTGAAATTACTTTACATCACATTTCACTTCATTTGGTCTTTAGTGTCACAAAATCTTATGCTTGTTGTCAAAATAGTAATTGTTTTTTCTTTTTTGCTTTTTGGTCCTTTTGCTAAAAAATAGGAAAATCTATCAATAAATAAAGAGCAATGATAAAGTTAATTTGAGATATTTGCTGATTTATTTAATGTTTTAAATCATTAAATAAATTGTTTAAATATTGTTTAGTTGAACTCAAAATGAAAGGTCTTGATTCATGAGTAATTGAAATTATCTATAAATTTAGTTAATCATATCATCCATTTGCATAGAAGGAATATAAATGTGCCATTAGCGAAGATTGATGATCAAATTGTGTTTCGTGCCTAGTGTGAGCCTACGAGATGGTAAACAATGAGGGGCACTAAGTGGTTGTCCAATATAGTTATTCTGATGCTTAAGTCAATTGGTATTTATGAGAAGAGTAAGCACGAAAGGATATAGTAAGAAAGCTTAATGCGCAAAAGTATCAAGTAGTTTATTATTAGTAGGTAGGGTTTTATTTATAAAGGAGTATGGAAGGAAGTAGTAGAACTGTTAGTGGATGGTTGGCACGTTCGTACATTGCGAGTAATGGAGATGTGTAGTCCGGTGTCGTCGTAAATTGTAAGAGGTGCTTATTAACTTAGTCTTCGAGCCTTATCTTTATCTTCAAGCCATTGGGGTCTATAATAGATGGGCATGCCATGCAAATAACCTGGGCTGAAGTCGACCATATGGACAAAGAGATTGGATCTAGAGGTAAATAGCCTAAGCCATGAGCTTAGGTAGGTCAGCATAAGCTTAAAGAGCTTAGATCCAGAATATCAAATCAACACTTGTGCCCCCCTCCCCCTGGCGTAGTCTCACTACCATTGAGGAGGCAAGGAGAGAGGAAGGATGGGTTCCTCAGGCATATGGCAAAGGTAGTCATAAAGTTCTTAAGATAAGTGAATAATCCGACGAATACACTGCTCCATCAACATCCTACCAAAAGTGCCAACACGGCATTACCTAAGTTTAGGCTAGGGAGGTACCAAATGAAGATTTTTGAGCTGAATACACATAAGGTCAAGTAAGGAGAGGTGGTTCGAGGAAGATACATTGGAGTCAAGCTGAGTGCTCATGTGCTGAGTTTGATGGCAATCCAAGGTAGATGCTCTTTAGGCCAAGTTAGGTGTTTAGTGTTAAGATGAAGATTAACTAGGTTAAATGCTTTAGGTGGTAAGAGTATGATAAGTGTAAATTACTCTATATTTTCAAGGCATATTTAGGCATAAATTGTTCATAATTGTGATTCAATTCTTATGTTTTGGTACTTAATTATATAGTGTATTGATTTTAAGTAAATCACGAGTAAGAGGCTGAAATTTACACAAGAACAATAACTTTTAGGGTAATCATGGCCATAAGGAGAAGAAAACATTGAAGTAGTATCAAGATTCACTCAATCACGAGTGTGATAATGAAGGAATGAAAAGGCTAGCCCTAATCGCGTCCTTCATTATGGGCATAATTAAGGAAGTATTGATGATCTCGCTGTCAATCACTACCGTAATTGCATAACAGGAGGATGATCACGCCTCTAATTATAGGTATGATGAGATGTAATAAAGAAATGAGAAGTAATGAAGTAATGAGAAGTTTCGGCATTCATCACCGCTATGATTGGTGAAGAATCTTGTTTTTTAAGATGATCACACCTCGAGTCACAAGCGTGATGGAAGAGACACAACTGCTCTTTTTCAACCTTTTCACATGAACCAGTATGTGGAAAACATCAAGTGATGCCTTGATTATATAATGAAGTATTCTGCTCTTTTTTTTTTTTTTTTCAAAAGTCATAGTATGTTTATACTATTCCTGTCAAAGGACTTGAATCTACCTCTTCAAGGCATCACTTGAAGAGAATTGTGAAGAATCTAGTGTCTATATATTGTTGTACCAGAATACTTCTAAGTGAATAAAAAGGGGTTTTATTCTTTTTTCTTCTTTTATGTTGCGTTTTAATTCCTTTTTCTTATTTCTCTGTATTTGTCTTTTTTCTATCACGTATAAGTAATAAAAATAGGGTTTATGAAGTCATTTTAACATGAATGTATTGTGAATTGTTACTATTCCTAATAATTACAAATTTTTAGTGATTAGAACTTCATATAAGTTGGGATAGTGTAGTACACAACACAATCTTATAGTAGATCTCAATGGAATACATCGAAAGATGATTCTACTGAGTAGATCTTAATCACTAAAACAATATACTCTTGTTAATAGAGATATTATTGGGAAGTTCAATGCATGTTTAGGAAATTCAAGGATTAGTAAGCTTTTAATGCAATCTTAACTTGTCCATTCTTTGAGAAAAGATTCTAAGGAATGCAATCAGGATTAGAATTGAGTAATTTTGAGAAAAATACTCATGAATAGAAAATTCCTGCAGATGAGTAATTATTAGGATGGATAGTTCATAAGCCATGTTAATATGATAAAATAAACTTGCTTTGTAAATTGTTGTTTTCGTATCATAATTCTATATGTTGTGTTTTCTTGGTGTTATCTTAGAATTAGTACAGTTTAGTTGTGAAGATTAATTAAATTACTTCTTTAAATCATTTGGTAGCTAGTTAATAGGAAGAATATTTAGTAATAATGTTTGAATCTTTTTCTTAGTGGAGACAACCCTATACTTATCCATACTAACAAATGATAGATACACTTGCTTATTTAATCGAGTAAAGAATAAAATATAGGAATCTAATTTTGTAAAACTCGAAGGCTCTATTTAGAGGCAATTAGAAAAGCAAAGGCATCGAGTATGCCAAGGTGTTGGATGGTCTTGGCCAACAAGACTGAGCAGGCGATGACAAAGCCAAGCAAGGTTAACCTATTTGTACTGAATAATGGCATTGGAGAAGTTCTATTGTTGATATGGAAGTTGAAGAGGCATCAACAAAGCTTATCAAGAAAGCCAACCCTTTCAAATTCTTATCATGGTGTATGCTCCTACGATACATTTAATGTGACATGATAGGTGTTACGTCTCTATAGACTTACGTGCAGTTGCATACATTTTGTCTTATGATTTCAGCTACCCGATCAAAACTCTTGCTAAGTGTCATCATCACATTGCATTGGAGGGCATACATTCATACAATTCCCTATAACTGCCAATGTACTTCCCTGGATTTCTCACCTATAAATATCCCTTGATATCGCCATTTGAATGCATTTTGCATTTCATATGCCCTTCATATCTAACATAAGCCTTGCTATTCTGAGTTTTTGAGTTTTCTTTTTTATCTCAAACTGCAACCAAGCTCAATCAAGTTTCCAACTTTCCTTCAATTTCCATCTTCTCGCATCAAGATGTTGCACTTAGGAACAAACTCTAGTAAATGTAACATAACATCCTTAGACTCCGAGGCTACTAAGAGTACTACTCCCCTTCAAGAAGGGATGAAGAGGCTTCGTCTTCCTTAGCATAGTTAGATAAGGAGATAAGAAGCAACTGGAGGTGTTTAGTAAGGCAGTGGTGATAAGGGCTATCTCTTGAGGTATGTATCTACATGAGCCTCTAGAGGTAGTTGTTGATACCTATGATAAGGCTAAGAATAATAAAAAGCTGAACGGTTAGGTGAATAAGAGTAAAGTGATTGCTATAAATTGGGTTCTTGAGAACTTTGTCATGGGTAAATTCCTTAGCTTAGTGGTGTAGTTGCTAGGATAGCTTTGTTATCAGGGAGGTGGTTTGTAGTACATAAGGGGTCCCTGCAGCATGGGATGCACCTACCCTTCACAGAATTTGATAAGGAGCTATTCGATTACTATCAATGCTACCCTTCTCAAATACCTCCGATTGGATGGAGGTTGCTAAAGGCCTTCCAAGCCTTATGTGAATACTTGGTTGTGATAGCTACACCCAAGCTCCCCAATCACTTTTCTTTATAGAAGTCTTTGAATGGGTAGACCTACCCCTAAAATTGCTCAAGTAAGAAATTATTTAGGGGCTTAGACTCGTAAGTGAATAATTAGCATGATAAGTTTGTGGTGATAGAGTTGTCTGGGGAGGTAGAGTTCTAGATGTAGTGGACTCCACTAGTCTAAATTAGGCCTCAAAAGAAGCTTAGCTTAAACAATGTCTAGGCCACTTAAGAGATTGAGGCCTTTATGACTTTGAGGAATGGCAATGAGATCAATGATAAAGAGACAATACAGAGGTACATCAAACATACAATCTTCGAGCTCTTCCCAAGTATGCAGAAGGCTACCATGAAGGCAGTCGTATTAGCGTTGATATTATTTCTTTATTTCTTTATAGGTGAGAAGCTAGCTAAGGTTAGGGAGCTGCCACGTCTATCTAGGCCAAATTTGCTGAGGCAACGGTGAAGCAAGGGGAAGCCAACTACTAAGGCCATCGTCCTTAAGGATAAGGGTATGGAGCCTAAGTTAATGGCTAGGGAGACTAGTCGAACGAAACCACTCTGTTGTGAACCATGACTAAGAGTAGACAAGGTCGGTCGTTAGATGGGTCCAATCTTATAAAAAGCTTGAAAAAGGATTAATGGGGAAAGTGCAAAAGGGAAAAATGAAGAATGAGACAATAAGCAAAACCCACGAATAGCTCTAGAGGATATAACGAACTAATGGAACTTTTGAGGACTCATAGCACAATTCGATATGATGCATGAATTGGTCCGGTAAGGTTACTCGCTACCTAACCTTGCTTAAGGGAAAGGATGAGAGTGATACCGAGAGTAAATAAACAGTATTTATGCAAGGAAGAAAATACTCAAATGTATTAAGAATGATCTGATCTCCCTACAGCTACAAGTACAAAGGTATTTATACTCATATGTTAAGGCAATTTGCCTAAAAAGGAAAAGACAAAAATTGCCATCTGTACAGTATCATGTGCAAAATCCATTGCACCAATGATTGTTTTTCTTGTATATTCATTTTTACCCTTTTGTATCTTATATATTACTTTCTTAGGAAATGCCTTTTTTTGTCTTTTCCTTTTTAAGCAAGTTACCTTAACTTATGGGTATAACTACTCTTGTCCTTGTAACTATAGGGAGATCATATCATTCTTAATACACTTGAGTATTTTCTTCCTTACGTAAATACTATTCATTTATTCTTGGCATCGCTCTTATTCTTTCTGTTAAGCAAGGTTACATAGTGAGTAACCTCGTCAAACCGATTTGTGCGACATATCGAATTGCGCCATTAGTCCTTGAAAGTTCCATTGGTGCATCATATCCTCTGTAGCTGTTTGTGGGTTTTGTTTACTGTTTCATTCTTCATTTTACCTTTTTGCATTTTCGCCATTAATCCTTTTTCAAGCTTTCTGCAAACTTGGACCCATCCAGCGACCGACCTTATCTGTTTTTTGTCATGATTCACGAGTACAACTCTTTCTCATATATAGAATAGTTCAATGTAGCATCACTTAACTTATCACTGTGGTAGGCAACTGGTCGATGTTCTTACATTAGAACTGCACTAATGCCAATGCCTAATGCATCGCATTTCAATTCAAATGGCTTGTCAAAATTTGGTAAGGATAAGATGGGGGTAGTACTGAGTTTTTCCTTGATTTCCCTAAAACTTTGTTTAGCTTGGTCATTCCATCGGAATCCTTCACTCTTTCTTTGTTAGGTCAATCAAGGGGGTACCAACTGTACTGAAGTTTTTAATGAATCTTCTATAGAAAGAAATAAGGTTGTAAAAACTTTGTACTTTAGCAAAATTCTTAGGTGTCAACCATTCTAAGAGAGCTTGAGCGTTTTCTTCATCTGCACAGATTCGTTCTCTTCATACTACGTACCTAAGAAAAAATACTTCACTTTGATAGAACATATACTTCTTCAGGTTTCCATACAACTTCTCGACTCATAAAATGTCAAAAACAGCTCGGAGACATTGAACGTGATTATTCAAGTTAGTACTTTACACTAATATGTTGTCAAAGTACACAATCATACATCCTCTGATCAATAAATGCATCACATGATTCATAAGCCATATAAATGTACTTGGTGCATTTGTAAATCCAAATAACATAACCAACCACTTATAGTCACTTGGTCTACAATTCATCAAATATAACTCATCGATCCAAACTATAGTGTCACTTATCGTTACTCCTTACTAAAAGAAATAGATAAGAGTTAGAGGAGAAATGAGTACACTAAAATTAGTCACAAAAGGAAACTTATAATAATCTGGTGTAATGACTTATTGTCTACGCACAAGTAAATATGATTTATACATTAGTCCTACTAGGGTTACGAAGCATATATGGGAAAGACAAAAAGGCTAATTTACAATTGGAATACATAAAATATACTAAAAGGGGTAAAATAGATAAAGAACATTTTGTACAAAAAAAGAAATGAATCCTTCTGGAATGTTATGCTATGAGATACGCGTCATATGGTGGTTAGTTAGTGTCGAGCTTGATTTTTTTTAGTTTTTATTATAAATTTTCCTTAACCCGATCAATATTAAATCTTAACCCATTTAATATTGATTATCAACTAAAAGTTAAAGAAAACTAGGTTTTGTATTTCAGAAAAAGTTTTGGAGTCGCCACTCGACCAAAGTTGAGAAAAAAGAGGATTAGGTTAAATTGATTTAATCTAGTTACTGGATTGCTTGAAAAACCAATTTTTAGAAAAAAAAAAGGTTTGAAAAACCAAAGTTTTTTTATTTGAAGGCTAATTTTTTAAATCCTTAGTGGGTATCACTTTTAACTTTCCAAATTTATATTTACTTTTCAATATACCCTTCAAAAAATAATATCTATTCACATGTAAATAAAAATTGAATCTATAAAGAAAGATAAATTAAACAATTATTTACAAAAGATAGAAAAAGAAAAATTTTCATATTTTAAGTCATCCCGTAAGTACTATGAGTGTATATGTACCTGCTATTCAGAATCAGACGTAAGTAGTTTTTTTCGAAAAAATTTAAGCAAGTTCATTTCTTTAGCTTTTGAAAATGGTCAACTGTAAGTTCTTTAGCCATTTAATTTTACTTAAGAAAAACACCTAAGAGGAAAGGGTCTTAATTTGGTATTATTATTTTTGGGAAAATTTTAAAATATGCTAATTTTTTAAAAAATGTCCATTTATTTTTATTTATTTGAAAAGAAAAAAAGAAAAAAATTTCTAAGTAATAAAAATTTTTAGAAAAATCCTAAAATACCTAAGTACAACTTTTCATAAAATACGCAATTACTATGGCTAGCATACCTAATTATAGAAAAGATAAATAAACTATGGAAAATATGTCTAATTATAAAAAAGAAGCCCAAACTATAGAAAAAATGCTTAATTATAGAAAATAAGCCAAAATTACAGAAAAGAAGTCTAAATTTGGGAAAAAAAGCCTAAATCATGGTAAAGATGTCCGAATCATAGAAAACATGTTTGAATAAAAAAAAACATGCTTAAAAGAAAAAGAAAATTCTGTAAGAAGCCTTAAATTTGAAAAGAGTTTATTTATTTTATTGAAAAAATAATTTTTTTCTAAGTGATAAACTTTTTTGTTTTTATTATTTATTATTAATTTTTATGATTTTTTTCTTATTATTTTTTTTGTTATTCTCTATTTTGCCTAAAAAAAGAAAATAAATAAATTATGCCTCTCTATCCTTTTTCTCTTTCTTTCTTTTCCTCTTTTTTTCTTTTCTTTTTCATTTTTTTATTTTCTTTCCTTTTTTGGATTTTTTTTTACAATTACAAATGGAATTTACAGAAAAATAAATAAATAAATAAATAAGCAAAACTGAAGAAAGGTTGGAGCAAGCCAAAGGAGACATAGGTTAGATCTTCAGTAAGCGAGTCAAATTTGATTGGGTCCAAGTAGGGTCACCAACTGCGTTGCGATTTGGAGAAGAAAGAAGTACCTAGACCAACTTCCTATAGCGACTTCCAATCGGATTTTAAAAGGGAAAATTTATTTTCATGGGAAAATCATTGATGAAACTTCCATTGGTGGTGTTGTTTCAACATTTGGTGGTGGTATTTGTAGAGGTCAGAGTTGGGTGGTTGAGGAAGAGAGAGAAAGAGTTTGTTAGGCTTTGATAACTATAATTCGAGTCAAAGTTTAGGGGTTTTTTATGGTAAGAAATCCTAGGGAGTGGGTGTTTTAACTCAACAATGGTTGAAAGTGGAGAACTTCTAAAGAGAGAAAGGTAGAGTTCGTGGTAGAGAGAGAAAATGGAAATGGAAGCTCAAAGAAGTCATTACAAGCTCCAATTCCCCCTCCAATGTGTTTCCCAATCCCTTATTTATACTTTTCACGCTTGGATCAAGTTTGGGAAGTCATTAAATCATCTAAAATCCAAGCTTTCATTGATGGCTTTCTTCAAGCGGTTTTAATTTAGTTGACCACAAAAATGACGTTTTTAATTGAAATTACTTGCTAAAAGTATTTCCTCAATGCTAGTTCTTGCTAAAAAAACACTAATGGAAGCTTCGATTATCATTGGAAAATAACTCAATCAAGCAAATCAATTCAAAGTAAATGTGCTCATTTAAACTTTCTTGAATTTTCAATTGGATTTTTAACCCACAAAACTAATGACATTGAATGAGATATGGGTATCAATAGAAAGTGTTCCATGTGTATTTTGCAAGTTTACCATTAATATGGTGAAATTGCAAAGTAAAAATAGCAAAAGATGGCCAAGAAATCAATACACTAGGATGAAAAGATGCGAGGAACAGTGGAGGGGTTGCAATGAAGAAGATGGCAATGTGGAAGGTGCTTTAATCAGCACCTAATACGTGTCTAAGTTGGTAAAAAAAAAAAAAACACATGAAGTGCGTTGCTAGACTTAAATTCACAACCTTCAGCAATTCCAGCATATGCCCTACCAACTAATCTATTAGTTTTTTGTGTAATGTAATGCAACTTGCTTTCATAAAAGGTATAAGATTGGCTTAAGCATAAGTCAAGTTCACACCACATTCCATTAAGTTGAATTTGTACCCGAACTAATTGGTTCTCAAAAAATTGATAATGCAACATTACGAATAAAAAGGTTAACTACATATATGCTATTGAAAAAAATTCAAAATGAGTCCAATTTAGTAATTTTTTAAGCTCTAATTCATTACCAGTCCAGTTAATTTAATATTGATTTTCTCGTAAATCAATCAATTTAAATGCAATTGATGCATCGTTTAAAGCCACAATCAACTTAAATTAACATCATTTTTATGATATAAAGATAATTAACCTTTACCGTAGTTCGAATATCAAATCTTAACAAAATAAAAAGTTGATATTCTCGATTAGGGATTGAAACTATTTAATCGGATACATGCACTTTGACTTTATCTGACTCTAAAAATAAAAAGAAACTTCTAGCAACTTCAAGACCCTAAAAATGACACAAGACAAAAAAAAAAAATGTTATCTTCCTAATTTTTTGTATTTTTAAATTTTCTAAATTTTCCTTTTTTTGCTTTTTTTTTCTATATTTTCTATTTTTTGTGGTTTTCCTAAATTACAACCCCCTACCTTATTTTTAAATTGTTAAATAAAAAGGTGTCTATAGTTAGCTGGACTATAATACAATTCGCATGAAGTGATCAAAAGAGTTAGTAGTTAGAGCAAACTTAATCTAGCTCAGGTCAGAGTTTGGTCACTAAAGGATGTTCAAATCATCTTTAGGTTGGGTATCTCGTAGCTCGACTCGAATAGAGGTTTGATACTAATCAGCTCAAAAACTAACTAGATCATGATATGAGCTCAATAATGGATGGAGGTTGCTTAGCAGGATGACACTTCTGCTTGAAAGCTTGGAAATTGTATTAGTTTGCACTAGAGTTTGGTATTCGAGTTGGTAGAAATGTGAATAGTGGATGTTAGGATAGGAGTCATTGTCTTGAATGGGTTTCGAGTTAGTATTTTTTGTATGAGTCCTTATAGTCTTCTAGCTCAACTATATGTGACTAGCCCAACAACTTGATTCCTAACACTACTTAAAAGAAGGCTGTGGATAACTTCTTGACAAGCCAACGGTAGGTTGAGGAGTGCTAAGACATCACAATTGAGTATGGTTAAGAACTTTGTAATGACATGCTCAACTATTACCTCAGCCTCGATCTAAGCTTTTTGGACTAGTTGGACAATCCAACTTATAGGGACAAGAGGGCAGCTCGAGCAAAGAAAGGGGTGGTTGCTCAAGTAATTGAGGTAATCCAAGATGACCCTCTTACTGCCAAGGTCGCGCAAGGTACTCCTACATCCACTTTCACCCTAGTAGCTTAGCAGGATGTCACCTCTAAACATACTTCAAGGGAAAATTAACGTCAAGGTGACCCTCCTACTGATCGAAACTAGTAGACTTCAGCTCCTCCTTTCGTAGCCCAAGAGTAAGCATCTCAGAATCAGGCAACTCAAACAAATCAATCCTCTAAGCAAATAGGTGCGTTAGACTTCTTAGAACTATTGGAGCTGGCTAATCTAAAGTGATAAAGTGTTGTATTTTTCTTCTCTATGTTCTCTTCTTTCGACTATATTTGTGTAAAAGAAACCTCGTAACAGGCCAGTATGTCGGCCTTTTCACCTTGTAAATTCTTTCGAAGAAATGGAATGAAATTCTACCTTTCAACTAATGCTTTCCTTTAGTCCCTATGCTTCTAGTATGTTAACATTTCCATTGCTTTACTTAACACTTTGTGCTTATTGAAGAGTGTAGCTTGATACTTAGTTGTTGCATACTTGTAACCAACTTCTTGGTTATGCAGTTAGCTGTTTACTTAGGATTGCTTGCTATTAAAAGCCAAAGCTGTCCCATTCTCAAGTCGCATTATTTAAGGAAAGGCTGAGGTTGCCTTTCATGGAGGACCATTCAGTTATTTGTAGCTTAGGTTATATTTGGTGTCGAGTTGGTGGTGTTCTAACAAGCATTGTGGAAGCTCCTCAGTTGTGTAAAGGGTGTTTCCCCTTACTAAGGTTATCTCCAGGGGACCAGGTCGATGGTGTTCCAACCTAGCCAAATAGTGGGAGTCCTTCAGTTGTGCAAGAGGTGTTTCCTGTTACCTAAGGGAGCTTAATTCAATGGTATTCTAACCTGCCCAAGTATGGGAGTTCCATAGTTGTATAAGGGGTGTTTCCCCTTACTAAGGTTACCCCAAGGTTGTTAGGTCGGTATTGTTTTGACTTACCTATACTTGAGGAGGCATGCAAGTTAGAAGTCTGTTCACCCTCTAAGGGCTAGGACACTATACAAAAATAAGAGGAAGAAATGGAGAGAGAGAGAGAGAGAGAGAGAGAGAGAATAGAAATTTTGTTGATATTTACAAGAGATTTTACATTAATCAAAGTAAAGTCAAAGATTGTTGGCATTCCAAGTTCGCAGGATGAGCTCGCTATCCAATCTCTTTAATGAGTACACTCTATTCCCCAAGCTCTCTTCTAACCCTAACCTGGTCTTCCTAATTAAGGTCCAACTTCCCTTATCCTTCACGTGAGCCAGTGGCTTTAAGCTTTTGGTAGACCAGGTTGCTAACCTTAAACTCTTAGTGTTTGAACTTCTGATCATAGTATCTGGCTACTCAGTGTTGGTAAGTAGCCACCCGAGCTCCAGCAAGGTCTCTGATTTCTTCAATAGTATACACATTGGCTTATAGTAAAGACTCATTCAAGACAACATTGAAGGAATAAGTCCAGATATTGGGAAGTTCTAACTTGATGAGGAGGATTGCTTTTGAGCTAAATGCTAAGCGAAATGGGGTATTGCCAGTAGAGGTACGGTGAGTGGCCCTATATCCTTACAAAATATTGGGCAGTTAGTCTACTTATGCGCCCTGAGCTCACTCTACCCTCTTCTTGAGGCTCTCAAGGATGATCCATTTGGTAGCCTTGACCTAGCCACTGCATTGAGGGTAGGCGATCAAGGTAAAGTGAGGTGTGATATGGTGTGTGGTGTAAAACTCCCCAAATTTGGGGTCATCGAATTGTCACCTATGGTATATGATGAGGACGTAAGGAACCTTGAACCTAAAGAGGATGTTGTTTAATACAAACGACTTAATGCTCCTCTCTATGATTTTTGCTACGAACTTGACCTTGACCTACTTTGTAAAATAGTCAATGACTACAATGATGAATTGTCATCCTCCTGAGGCCTTAAGGAAAGCGCTAAGGATGTTGATGCCCTAATAGGCAGATGGCTACGACTGGTTAAGGGCTGGAGATTTGTGTTGGGGGCATGAGTGATTAGGGTATGCTTCTAACATTGGGGGCACTTCTAAGTTACTGGCTTGACATCTTGCCTCATGATAAGCAAATAATATCCAAGTTAAAGAGCTCGGATATAGAGGACCTATAACTGAATGTAGTTGCTGCACACTTTAGTGTACAACTCTTCTATGACATGTAGCCCTTCATTTGCTCGAAGGCATCTAAGTTGGGGAAGACTAACTCCCCTTTGGTACAGGACTCCATCGTTCAGCATATAGTTGGTGGCGTAACCTCAGCTACTTAGCTTCCTTCTTGTCATCTAGGAGTATGCCCTGCTCCAAATAACTCTAGACAGGGTCCATCTAGCTTGGCTCCAAGGTACTATTGTGAGCTTTGAGACCTCAACTGTACCTGAAGTTATGCTCTTTTTAGGTAAGTACTCTATAAACATTTTTTTTTCTTTTACCTTGGGCCTCTATATCCTAGTCAAGTGAGCTTGGATAGCTAATTTGCCATTGAGTTCTCGGTTCAGGGGATCTTCATGATGTTCCAAGAAGGGAACTTAGCTGGGAGACTCCTTACTTTCTCCAACTACCTTGCCATGGTATTTTCCCTAACCTCATACTCATCTTGGACTTACTGGATGATAAGCATTGAGTTCGAGAATACCTGAAGGTGCTCAACATCAATCTCCTTGGCTAACTTAAGATCAACGATCAACACCTCATATTCGGATTTATTGTTGCTCGTGTTACACCTAAACTTGAGGGCATAACAAACAGTAGTCCAATGCAATCTAGTGAATATTAAACCTTCACCTCTACTACCCGAAGTAAATGAAGCATCAACATAGAGAGTGCACATTGGCTTATCATCTCTGAGTGGTGCTTCCTCCTCTCCTGTGTACCCCATCACGAAGTCGACCAGCACTAAAGCTTTCTAGGTCATTTGTAATTAATACTGGATGTCATACATGCTTAGCTCTATTGTGTACTTAACCATCAAACCAGGCATTTCGAGCTTCTACAGTAATGTATGCAATGGCTAATCTATTAGTACGACTATCTAGTATACCTAAAAGTAAGGCCTAAGTAGACATATAAAGATAACGATAGCCAAGGCAAACTTTTATACTTTAGCATACCTGACCTCAGGCCCTTAGAGAATATAGCTGACATATATACAAAACTATGTTCTTTCCTCTCTACTCTGACCAATATTTGGAAGAGTGCTCGATTACTAACGGCCAGCTACAAATATGGGTCTTAAGAGGCTTAAAGAGGACTAGAAGGTGCTCAAGGAAGTCCTATAGCTCCTTGAAGCTGCTTCACACTATAGAGTCCACTCAAAACCCTTAAGATTTTTAAGGATTTTGAAGAACTCTACGCATTTGTCTACACTCCTTAAGACAAATTTGCTCAGTAAGGCTACCATACTGGTGAGCTTATAAACTTCTTTAACTAAAGATGGGGGCTTCATAACCCTAATGGCCTAGATCTTCTTTGGGTTGGCCTATATGCCATTTGGGTTACTATGAAGCCCAAGAACTTGCCAGAGCTAACCCCAAAAACATACTTTTGGGGGTTCAACTTCATGTTGTGCTCCCTTATCTGATCAAAAGCTTTCTATAAGTCCTTAAGGTCATCGATAGATTACTTGCTCTTGACAATCATGTCATTAATGTAGACCTCTATGTTATGCTTGAACTAAGGCTTAAACAAGGTAGTCTCCATCTTTTGGTACGTTACCTCGACATTCTTAAGGCCAAAGAGCATAACAGTATAGTAAGAAGTACCATAGTCAATGACAAAGGAGATATGAACTTTGATTTTCAGGTCCATTTTGATTTGGTTATACCTTAAGAAGACGTCCATAAAGCTAAGCAAAGTGTGTCCTAATGTGGAATCGACCAACTAGTCTATCCTCAAGAAAGGAAAGTAGTCATTGGGTAAACTTTATTAAGGTTGGTATAGTCAACACACATACACCACTTCCCATTCTTCTTCTTGACCAACATTACATTTGCTAGCTACATTGGTAGTTTTCCTCCTATACAAAGCTTGTCTTCAATAGCTTCTATACTTCCTCTTCGATAGTGGCGTGCCTTTCTAGGGCAAAATGCCTTTTCTTTTGCTTGACAGGCCAAACGTTTCCATTGATGTTGAGGATGTGGGTTGTTAGGACGGTGGAGATTCCAGGCACATCAAATGCCAACTAGAAAAACCTATCAGAGTTGGCCCACAGGAGGCCAGCAATGGCCACTTTCACTTCCAAAGGCATCTTAGCCTTGACCTTAGTGGTTTAGTCAGCGTTGGTGCCAATCTACACCTCCTATGTCTTTTCCTCCGACTTACCTCTCTCAACCAGCTTCTCCTGCAGACTTGATATTAAGGCAAAAATGCCCTTACCTCGATCTTCCCTGACATAAAGCTCCTTAGAGAACTTCTAATTACACCTATATACCCCCACACTGATGGGAGTAAGGACTCTAGCCTTCAGGTGTAAGGGCGGCCTAACAACTCCAAAGCTATTGAGGCTCGATTGTCCCAGCAAAGCATTGTAAAGGCAAAGGCAATCCTCCACCACCACAAATTCAATTAGATGTCAGGAGACATTTTGATCGTCACTATACTCCATATCTAACGTGGTAATGCCCTTTAGTTAGATCATTCCCCCATCGAAACCAATTAAGCCATGATGATATGGCTTCTTATTCATAGGTAGCTTCTTCCTCATTTAATAGTAGGTGTGCTTAAAAAGGGTATCAATAGAGCTGCTAGTGTCCACCATAATCTTGAGAACCTCGTAGCTTGACATCCGTACCTCGATCACCAAGGCGTACTGATGAAGAGTGTTAACTCCCTCCAAATCTTCATCGGAGAAAGAGATAATGGTGTCGCACCTTCATATCCTCTCATTGACTACAATCACTTCTGTTGGGGCGTTAGCCGAGCTACTACAACTCAACTAACTCCTTGGGTAGATGCCCCCAACTATGATGTTGATGACTCTATTGGGGCCTCCATTGTTGCGAGAATCATTGTTCTACTCTTCTCAAGCATCCTTGATCCGTTGCCTATGAGGTAACCCATTCTCGTCATCATTAGTGCGATTGACGTTCCTCTATTTGACCAATTACTTGTTGAAGTAGCCCAGCTAAATAGCATATTCAATTGCAATCTTCACCTAAAAGCATTCCTCCATAGCATAGCCATAGTCTTCATGGAACTAACAATATTTGTCTAAGTCCCAATGGTTGGGATTTCCCCTCATCTTAGGGAGATTCTAAAGCATACCTCTATTTTGAACCTCCATGAAGACCTGAGAGATAGGTCAGTTCAGAGACGTATGATGTGTGTAGATAGATGGTGGTAATGGGTTCTTCTTTACTCAGTGCTTCTTACTGCTAGAGCCCTCCCCTTCAGCTTTACTCAGTGCCTTGCCATTGGGGCAATCATTCATAAACAATCTCTCTTTGTCCTTTTTTCCATATGATCTTTACTAATCAGTTTCGTGCATTGCATAGATGTTGTCTTCCCAATTCATATACTTCTAGGCCTTATTCTAGAATTTGGCCAAGGTTTTTAGCTTATTCTTCACAACCAAATGGAAAAAGTCCCCGAAGGGTCTAATGTTGAGCTACATGGTATGTACAACTACTCTCTCATCCAACCAAGGGATCTCGACCATGACATTATTAAAGTGGGCTACATACTCTCGCAGAGTCTCTCCTTTGCTCTGCCTAATCAAGTACAAGGATGAAATGTCCTTAATGTGGGCTTGTTAATCCTAAAATGGAGACTAAATCTGCGAGCCAACTCATCAAAGGAGTCAATAGAGTTCTCAGGTAAGTGGTTAAACCACGTCCGAGATGCTTTCCTTAGAGTGCTTCGAAAAGCTTTGCACATGATAACATCCCCATGGCCATAGAGGTTCATAAGGGTATGAAAGTGGAAAAGGTGATTATCAAGATCACCAGTACTATCATAATGGTCTAAGGTAGGGAGCTTGCCATTAGGAGGAAGGACCTTATCTTGGACACCCCTTGTGAAGGGCGTTCTATTGCTGGTGACTAACCTAGTATTATCAATTGTTTTGGTCCCCTTGTTGCTCGGACAGCCTACTTACAATCATATAGAGCTTATTTAGGTTGGCATTGTCTACCAAGTAGGCTCGATGTGCTATCGAGCATACCAACGCTCCATGGGAGTTAGCCACCTATTTGTTGCCAACATGGGTGTGGTTATAGTTAGTCATAAACCGTGCTTGTCATTCCTGTACTAGGAGATCATGTGGTTGATCCCTACCATTTGTTGCTACTATTGCAGAACATTGTTTTGCCCATTATGAGCATCAAAAGCCTCAAACACCTGTCTACTATAAAAATTTGGCTTTGTCAAGCCTAGCCTGAATCTCTTTGTTGTGACCAGTAAACTCCTTAAGCAGTTGCTCTACTCGAGCAAAGTGGTGCTTTGCTGTTTCCCTAGTTAAGGGCTAATTGTTCACAAGTTAATTGTTATTAGGGCCCACGATGTGAGACATGGTGGCTAGTGCAAAAATAAAGGCAACGTTTGGGTGTTTGTTTAGTGTGTGTTTGGGTAGGAAACGAGGTCTATTTCCCATAAACGACGCCAAATATTGTCCTTAGGTTTTAGTTGGTAAAGATTGATAATCGGATTGTGCTTAGCGCTTAGTGTGAGCTTACAAGAATATAAACAATGAAGGGCATTAGGTGGTTGTCCGACATAGCCACTTTAATACTTAAGTCAATTGGTGTTTGTAAGGAGAGTAAGTATGTAAGGATATAATAAAAAGACTTAATGCACTAAGTATAAAGTAGTTTACTATTGGTAGGTAAGTACGCTTATATTTATAGAGGAGTATAGTTGGAAGTGGTGGAATTGTTAATGGACAATTGGCACATCTATACGTTGTAGGTAGTAGACATGTGTAGTCTAATGAGGTCCTAGATGGTAGGAGGTGGTTGTTAACCCGATCTTCGAGCCTTATCTTTGTCTTCTAGCTATTGGAGTCTATAGTAGATTGGTAGTCATGCAAAGGGCCTATCCTAAGGTCAAACATGTGGATAGAAAGGCTAGATTTAAAGGAGAACAGCCTAAGCTATGAGCCTAGGCAAGTCACATAGGCTTGAGGGGTATAAGTCCAAAATACCCTATCAGCAAAATGTATATGTAGTTATTTGTGTAGAAAGTTTATTTATGTTTCTCTCCCTTTTTTTTTTAATTCTATTATGTTTTGTGTTTCTTTACTCACCTTTTCTTTTCTTTTCTTTTCTTTCTTTTGGTTTTCTTCATCTTTTAGTTTAGGGTTTCTTTATTATTAAGGTTAGAATTTTGTAGTTTAAGAGTAAAAAGCAAGTTTTCAAGGTTCAATCTTTCATATATTTCTCTTGTTACAAATTAAAAGAGCAAAAGGATTAGTAAAAAAAATGATTAGTTGTAATTACCTTATAACTCATGTCAATCCATTTTGTCTTTAGTATCTCATAGTCATATGTAAATCATCAAAGTAATACTTTTATGTTACATATTTTTACGTTTTGCGTTTTGCGTTTTGGTTTTTTATTAATAAATAGGGAAATCTATTAATAGATAGAAAGTAATAGTAAAGTTAATTTGAGATATTTTTAGTTAATGTTCTAAATTATTGAATGAATATTTTAATTATTGTTCAATCAAACTCAAAATAAAAAGTTCTTCATTTCTTGAGTAATTGAAATGATCTATGAAGTTAGTTAATCATACCATCCATTTGCATAGAAGGAATATAAATATATATAGTTATTTGTGTTGAAAGTTTGTTTATGTTTTTTACTTCTTTATTCTTTTTTTTTTTTCTTTACTCACTTTTTTTAAGGGCTTTGTTTTCCTTTTAATTCAAGTTTCTTTATTATTAAGGTTAGAATTTTGCAGTTCAAGAGGTAAAGAGCAAGTTTTCAAAATTGAATTTATCATATATTTCTCGCATTACAAATTGAAAGGGAAAAGGATTAATAAAAATGGCAAGCTTTTGTAGTAATTTATTAGTGGAAAGAAAAAAAAAACATATTTGAAAGAAAATGAATAGAAACATATTTTGTCCAAAAAAAAAATGAATTTATAGAAACATATAATTAGTACTTTGTTTTTAGTGCAAATTTTGTAATTAGAGACAAAAAAAAAAATTGTATCTAGATGAATCACCTTTGTTTTAGGCATTTGATGTTTTCATATGATACTAATAACATATGTAAAAGCATTATTAGCTTTTTTTTTTTCTTTTTTAACTTTTGTCATCTCTGCTTCAATTTAGTTTTCATGAATCTAAGAAATTAGAACATATTTTTTTTCATAGATAAATTGAATTGTCTATATATTTTTTTAAGTTTTGGTAGAAGGAAAATATATTCTTATCTCAAGGAACTAATATTATTTGGTACAATTCAATAAAATAAAAACTTTATTAATTAATTTCACATAATAATTATTATGCCCTTTTAGATTTTAGAAATTTTCATATAAAGTGTAAACTATTCAGTAAACAACTCTAAATCTATATAAGTTGTAACATATATGATTACATTCATAGAGAAAGATGTAGACTCATATTGGGAATACAAGAAAAATCTAAAATGCATTAACAAAATTATTTGAGTAATTAAAGTCTCCAAAAATCAATGACTGACTCATAATATCATTGTGCATTAATTATTTTTTTATAATGAAAATGATTATATTTAAGAAAAATTAAATGAAAAACATTTTATAAAAATGATAAAGTTACTCTAATATACTTAAAATAGAGATTAAGGGTAAGTGAGTATACTGTGGATAGGATATGACACTTTACCTATACTCTACCTTATAAATATAGGTTTCAAAATTTTTATATGTGAAACTTACCCTATGGCACATGTGAACCATCTTGTCTCCTATACCCTGTAAATTCCATAAAGTATCCTATGGAATCTATATTTATATTTTTTTATTTTATCTTTTTACAAAATATTGTATAAGTATATAGTTAATATTAAACTTGTAACTATACTAATGGACCAAATAGTAATATTTGAAATGTTCTTATATTTGTAACTCATCTAATCATTACAATATGAAATTTTAATAGATATAATAAAAAATAATCTTTACAATTGGAAATGTTCAACCCTTGGTTAGGTCATCCTAAATTATTTTTTTATTATTTTCTTTCAAATCATCAAAATATATTTTTATCAAATCATAAAATTGTTATTTACAAAATACAAAAACATGGTTTTTTCCAAGAATAGAAGAAAAATAAGAGAGAGAAGCAAGATAATAGATATAAGACCATATAATTTTAGGGTTTTATTATAAGTTGGTATATGGTATTTTAAAATCTACACCCTATATGCTCTAGAGCATAGGTTCTAGGGTAGGTATAGTATACACTGACGTTATACCCATACCTTATCCTATAGAAGTAGATTTTGATAAATTGTTACTTGGAACATACCTGATAGAGTCAGGTCAAGGTGGGTATGGTAGGGTTACCTACTCACCCTTAATAGAGATAATCAATATTGATGGTAATAAATATTTTATTTTGATTTAAATTTTAGATTATTAATGGCAATTGAGATGTAGAATTTAACAATTTTTTTTTTTTTTTTTTGTTATTTACCTTTGTCATCTCTCTTTTAATAATGTTTCAAATTTTATCTACAAGCCTTTTATCCCCATTCCATATGATGAAACTTATTGAGCTAATGAAACATGTTAAAAGCTTCATTTAACAGTTTCACATAATAATTTTTATTGTATAATAATTGTTTGGTCTCATAAAATAAATATTAGAATAAGAGTGGTAAATAAATGTAAATGAAGATCTCTAAATTTAAGATATAGTAACCTCAAATATGACAAATAGAGTTTATGGATTAACAATTCATTAATTCATTTTACGGTGATTACATCATTTTAGATTTTTCCAATTTTCAAATAGATATTCCTAAAATATCCTAAGTATCATGGATATAAAATAACATATTAGATAAAGAGGTGTTAATTGCTTACTTCCATGGTGAAAGCAACTGTTGTTCTTTTTTTTTTTTTCCAAACAAATCTTCATTTGAATATTAAGAGTTCACTTAAACAAAACAAAGTAACATACTCACAACATTAGCTGCTAAAAGATGAGACAAAAGAAGGGGTAGGGATTGGAACAACTCTAGTAACATATATTCATCCCCTTTTTTTGTTGAGACAGGCCTAAAGAAATAGAACCAAAACCAAGACATAAAATTGAAAGTCCCCTACAAAAGGATTAAGAGCCTAACATGGCAAAGAAAAATTGAAGCACTAAAGACAATAGAAGAACCCATTTCTAGGATTGATGGAACTTTACTACATTAAAGGTAAGAAAACTCTGTCAAATAAGGTATAACACCTAGAAGGAGGAATGTGACAATCTGCCACATGTATATATTTAATATAAAAACACAAAAGCTTAGAACCTTCTAATATCCACATTAATCATATGGAACCACGCTAATATAACAAGGTCAACATTTTCACTACCCAATTACAAAGTAGCTCAAATGAGTCTAGAACATCTAATAGAAATAAACACCATCTTGAGTAAATATAGAGTATATGCCCAATAGTAACAATATCAACAAGAACAACTAAGAGGCCTACAATCCTCTACAAAAGACACCACAACTAATAAATTAGTCATCTCTATAATAAAAACCATAACTAACATCCTCCCCTACTTGTAGTATGCATTAGCATATACATCATCATAAAAAACATAGAAATATTTATCACCCGTATCTAAAAATAATAAAGGAATGAGCTGAACCCCCATTACGTAATTACAACACTTCATGCGCAATAATATAATTAAATTAATTGCTTGCTACATTACTAATAAGCTCTTGTAACATGTGTTGGGCTCATTGTGGTTGCTATTGTATTGAGTTCTTTAGAGCCCGTTCTTTTATTCTTTTTTAGGAGAGCGATTATGCCATACATCAAATCCATGCATATGACATATCGCTAATGCAATATGCCGATCGGTTAATATCTGTAATTTTAGTGGCTTTATACAATGTAGTCTTGGCATCTTAACACCTAAAATGGCTCATGATCTTGATCACAAAAGAAATGTATAAAAAATATATGGAGTTGGTATTACGACTACCCCTAAAACCAAATAGTTATATTGTCATAAGCTTACTATCAAACCAACCATTACAACAAATGTTAAACCATAGCCATCCATACAAACATCTTATAATGTCTGTATGACCCAACTATATCATCCTTCCAATGTCTAAGCCATACAACCTTAATCAGCAACTAATTGACTTCGTTGGTGCCTAATGTACTACATCCTTTGAGTGAGCTACTCCACTTGGGACACCATATCATACTAATTGATGGGTGCCTAGCTAATCATTGGAAGTCCCAAATCTCTTGGCCTTAGTTAAATACAAACAATTAGTTCATTTACTGTTTCTCTGTAGTTAGGTTTATTAATATGGATAGCTTAACACGCATATGCACACAACCATTTAGCTAATATCTGAGTACTTATCAACACTTAGCCAAGTTTCTTGATACTTAAGTTTTATTAGTATTTAGTTGAGAGATTAAAACAAACTAATCTTTAAGTTTTATTAGTATTTAGTTCCTCTTTCTCAATTCACCAAGAATTCTACTTATCCTCTTCTCTTAACATGCTAACTCTTTTAAAAATACCTTTCTTTAATCAATTCAGAAGCTATTAAATTATTAAAGTTTGATTAAAAGTACTAGCATGGCTAAAGAAAGATATTTAGTGTATAGATAATACATTCAAGTATAAATAAGGGTAATTAATATGTTAAAGCATGAAAAGGTCATTTTCAAGGTAAAGAAGTATAAAATAATCTTTATAATAAGTACAATTAGGAATTAGAATCATTTTAATAAGTTTTGCATAAAATAAAGAGGTTTAGGAAGAAGATTTGAACTATGTAAAAGGGCTTTGGATCTTTTCATATAAGAAACACAAGAATTGCTCTTGGCAAGGGATGCTCCAAATTTTTTATAAAAGGGTCAAGATCATTTTGAGTGGAGAAATTTACTAGGGACTTTTCAGTAATAGATGTTTTAGACCTTTAATAAAAATGTTCGAACCTTTTTAGTAAAAACCGAGCTAATTAGAAGTATGCTATCAAAAGTGTTCTGGACCTTTTGTAAAAATCTTTAGATTTTGTAATTTAATTCCAAAAGCAAAGCACAATTGCACTCCCATTTATTAAATGATTCTAGCATCATCTTTTTTATTCCTTTACATGCATGAGATTCTACTTAAAATTGTTTTTCCATTCCTAATTTCCTTCTTAGTATTGATTGTTATTAACACTTAAGGAACATCAAGGAAATCATTTGATTCTTGATTTCTCCTTAAGCAACACATGAACACACCTCTACAAAACATTATGATTTCAATCTTTAGTTAGTAATGACTCAACTCTACACTCAAACATATTGAAAGAAACAAGAAGGAAGATTCTTACCTAGTAACGTAAGACATTCACTACTTGAAAGATGTTATACCTAACTATGATTTAGATCTATAACAAAAACAATTTTTTCAAGAATTCTAATAAGAACCTTATAGAAATGAAATGTGAATAAGAAATTTGAAGGAAAGATGAACTTACCAACAAAGGGTTTACAAGGATGAGAGCTGGGAAGGAAGAAGGAAAAGTAGAGGTCACTATTTAAGAGGTGGGGTTGTTATACTTACATATATGAAAGGAAAGGACATGTGGGTTGAAATTTTTGGGTGTAAGGGACATTTATAAACATGCCCTTAGTTCTTAAATGGAAATTTCTTTGTAGGAATTGATTAAAGTACCGGCTATTTTATAATGTTTAGATTTATAAGGCTCTTTGAGATTAATCTTGTGTCATAATTCATGGCAAGTTTTCATCCTAAACATATGCTTTTAAAGATTCTCAATATAAATTTATGATGTCAATTATTTAGGATTAGGGACAGAAATTAAGGTGTTGAACCATACAAATAGAGGACATTTCCTCCTGAATCAATAAACAAAATGCCCTTTAACTTCAAACTAGATTTATGGTATGAGTTACTACTCTTTTATCAAGATTGTCAAAACAATTAAGAGAAACAAATTAATAAAAGAAAGGGGCAAAAATTTCAAAGTTGATACCAACATGAATAATAAGAAAAATTTTGCACTATGTGTGGCCATTAATAGCATCATTATCTTGTCTCTCATAAAGCTCACCATATAATATAATAATAACAAAGAAGATTAGTAAGCTAAATACATAAAATAATAGACATATAAGTGAAACACCTCAGTTAAAGTAAAAATAATAATTAAGTAGTAAAATTTAGTTAAGTAGTGTCAATAGAAAACACATTCTATTAAAGGAATGTTTCAATTTATTAACCTTTAAGTAATTCTAAACTTATTTTAAAGTGTATGATATAGAATAAAAACCTAAAATAAGGTTCCAATAATATTTTTCTATAATTCTTATTTTACATACGCATAAAATAAATTAAGTATATTTTCAAAATAAAATATATATATGTTTTACTATTATTATATATTTTACAATATTTTAATACATGATCTTTTTTCTAGATACTATTTATTCTCATTTTAATTAATTCTTTTTTTTTCTATCTTAATTATAGACATACCCTAGAATAATCTAGAATATTCTAGAATAATCTAGACTCTACCCAAAACCTATCTAATCCCTTCCCCAATTTCCCC
>JAMXBB010000007.1:88819656-88847825 GCA_024138015.1 Lumnitzera littorea
TATATAAATAAGTCAACTTTTTGTTCAATCGTATTATGTAGTTATATTATCTCCAATTTCTATTTCAATTTATGATTTGATTTGATTATTTTCTATTGGAACCTATGATTAGATAAGTTTATAAGTTCATAACTAACTTTTAGGTAGAACTTAGTTATTGAGTATCTAAGCATTAACGTATATGCTTGTTTTCAAATAGATACATGGTGGTTATTGGATTCCTTCCATGTTGAGGTTTGAGCTGTTGATTCAGGATTTGTGAGTTAAAGTTCATTTAGCTATTGTTGAGCGATTCCAAGTATATGATGCTTGTTTATATGCTTGTGCTTACTAAAATAGACAGGATTTAACTGAACTAAACTATATTTGGCCTTAATTAATGGTTTGTTGGTTGTGCATAAACTGCTTATTCTAGGAACCCGTAGTAGCAATTCCTTAGAGAAGCAACCGCTAATCATAAGTGAGGATTCTCTAATGGACTCGTATATAAGATGACGTAACTAGAATTTTAAGTTTCTAATCTCTAGATTCTAGACTTTGGGTGTAAAAGACTTAAAAAGGAACACTTATATTATAACCACTTATGTATGTCGACAAAGATCATAGTGTGGCGGGGTTATAAGTACCCCTTTGATGATTGTTGGCTTAAATTAAATATAATTAAATTGTTGTTTGTTTACATATTATTATAGTTGCATTATATGCATGTGAATGATTTGAGCTTGGCATTCATGTGTATTTGTGCATCCGTACTAAGCTTTGACTCATTCATTTATTTTTATAGCTGCAAGTTGATTTAATAAATTGCAACAAGTATGAAACTTGTTATCATTGATTGGGGAAGAGAGGCGATTAATTTTATATATTATAAAAGATCAAGATTTAGTTATTTAGTATGTTTATGGCTAAAGTGACTCGCTTATGAGTCACTCAAATTGATGTATTTAGAGAATTGTTGTTTTGTACTTAATAAAGAGTTGTTAAAAGTGATTATGAAGACTTTAGTTAGCTTTAGAGTCTTAACGTGTTCCTGAATGGTAAAAATACAAGGCGGGTTGTGGCACCCTCGAGTTCTGGGGCATTACAATAAGTCAATTGCATAATGTTCTAACCTTAAAATAGACCACTATTACATATTATTTATATCATAAAACTCCAACACCAAGCAATCCATGTTCAACTACACTACGAGAAAGAATATGATCTAAATTTTAGCAAAACCAAAACCTAAAATCCATTTAGTGCAAGAACTAATAGCTTGTTCACTCCATAGTAATAAGAATTCCATTTCTCCTATATTCCTTATAAAGGAAGTATTACAAGTTTAGTTGCATATTAGGCTCATAATTATAATTCTATAATCAATTTCTATTACAAAAATTTTTAAATAACAGTTGATTACTTAAATTTATGAATAGCTATTTAATACTATAATTGATTTTTTCTCCAAAATACCCTTCTAAAAATATTGAATATGCATTCAATACTTATTACAATTTTATTCTATTATTATTAATATCTATTACATTACAGTTATATTCCATTTAGTGAAATGAATGGATTGCAAGACACATCTATCCATTAAAAAAAGAGAATGATAAAAGTTAAACCACAACTACAATTGTTTTAGTGAAATTTGTAAGAAAAATTACACTTAGCAATATTCTATTAATCCTCATCAATATGTAAAGGTTTGCAAGTGAGCTTTGACTTGCAGGCTAGCCCATGTAACTCATTGAAAAGATGATATAGGATAGAGTTTTTTAACTTGTTTAAAAAGTAAGCCAAATAAATACGATTCATTTATTTCACGAGCTAAAATCTACTGGTTTAGGTTGACCTATTTAACTCATTTCTACTTTTGGCTTACAGGTTGGCTCGTTTGACTCATTTTAAAAGTGGGTTAGAGCAAGCTTTTCTTTTTTTTTTTACCTATTTAAAAAGCACACCAAATAAACCTAGTCTATTTAACCATAAGTTAAAGGAGATTGGGTCGGGTTAGCCCTTTTAACCTATTTGCACAACTTTATGAGCATGCGCTTTTAGTAAACCATTTGCTCTCTTTCATTAAGTCATGAGCAATAGCAAGATGTGCTACCCTACTTAGCATTGTCAATTGGGAGTGAATTGTTGCAATCATTATTATGCTTAAGGATGAGTTCTTTACTTGTCATCATCATCAAATGATTTCTTCAAATTCCAACAATCTCTAGGTATAAGCAAAAGTTGGGATTCTTGTTCTCGTTAGTTGTAGGTTGGTCTTCAACCTTTGTTAACATGATGTGTCCATCTTAGAATTATTGGTTAAAAATGTCATGTACTTAGCTCATTTTGGGAAAGAAAGTAACATTGCTCTCAGGCTTCTTAAAACTTTTGATGCTTCCTTCTTTGGCTAAGCTCATAAATGCAATTTTTTTAATGAACTTACCCTCTTCTCCTTTTTATCTTGCAACAAAATTATTAGATATGCATTCTTAATAAGTGCAGTAAAACAACATAAATAGATTTTTTAAGTATATAGTGTATTTGATGAACATAACTTAAAAGTAAACCTTCACAATTTCCTTTCGTGGTTGTCATCTTAGTTGAGTGTTCTCATAATCACTCAATGTAATCCAAGTCTTGCTTTGGCTTTCACCCAATTTGTCCTAATATCAACTACTATGACCCTTTCCTTTAGGAGAACCTTTTAGGAATATGTTACACATGGTTCCCTATAAATTTAATGATCTAAAGGGAAGAGTCATGTACCACTTATACGCCATCTTCGTTAAGCACTTAAAGGATGCCTTTAGTTTCAAGACATTATAAGGAATATGCTTATAAGGTCTTGATAAACATCAGCAAGTGCTTCTTGTTGATTACTTTCTCACCATCAAACAACATAAAATTTAAAAATCCTGTAGTCATTTAATAAGATTTATATCCTCTTGTTAATTACAAGGGAATTTGAGGTCCATCATCCTCACAAAAGCCTAAGTTGTAATTCTTTCAAGTAATATATAAATCCTCTTTTGTTATCAATAATAATTTTAAAAGGAGGTTGTGCATACCTAATGAGGATAGTAAAATACTACTGACTAGTAGATTCACCAAGCACTAAGTGCATTTAAAAGACTCCATAAAATAAAGTATCACCATCTTCATTTCTCACTCCTCAAATGTAGGCATGTACTTCAATTGAATGGAATATATCAGTACAAGAGCTTAATCACCTCCCTTTCAAGTAACAATAGCAACTATCACTAGGATAACTCGGTTCAATAGTACAAGAGCTTGATTCAACTCTTGAATGTTATCTTACATAATATATGACATCGACAATATCAAAACTTTTTTAAGCTACATTAGGATTGTCTTAATGTCATTTTCTTGGGATCTTGCATTTTGAGCCAAGGCATCGAGGTTGGTTATTGGCTGTAAGCCTTGTAATTATAAGATTGGATTTAGTACGTAAGGTTTAGGGTAATCAGTTGAGGGATTCGATCGACCTTAAATTATAAAACAAAGCTAGAAATATTAGTAAAAGTGATCCCATAAATTTGAATTTAGGAAAATAAGTAATAAAGTAATATAATATTATAATATCAAAATTTTAAGTATATTACTCGTTATTTATCGAAAATAGGTAAAATGAATTCCGATAACTAACCAGTCATTAGAAATAAATTATATATACACTAAAAATTATAGAATAACATAATAATATTTAGGAGTATTTACTTGTACTCCATATGTATTTACACATAGGTGAAAATATGCAAAATTACCTAAAATGCTAAATAATTAAAGAAAATTATAAAGAAAAATCATGAAAAAATCAGAAAGTTGAGGAATTGTCTAGATTTAGTTCTTGGCAAGTTAAGGAGGAAAGAAAAAAATTGGACCAATTAAATTAACACAACTAAAAAGTCAAAATGGAAGATATAAGCTCAATTGTCATCTCAAATTAATGCACAAAAATCCCCTAAAGCTCTATAAATACCTAAATTTATTCAAAAGCTTAATTGGGCAGTTTTTAGAGTGAGAAAAATCGAGTATCCCAAAAAGAGAGAGTTAGGGTTTGTTTTTCAAAAATTAAACAAAAAAAACTATACAATTAGGACAATTGGATTAAACCTATGATCCACCACAAACTAGAACCGAAGCACTACTACCTCCACACCCCATACCTGCTGCCTGGACCGACCGATACCCTTAGGACCGGCACTAGTGACTGGAAGTCCAACGGTCAGTTGAGTCCAATTTTAGCCTGATTTTATGTAATTTATTAAAATTATTAATTTTATCCAGAAAATTATGAATTTTATTATTTTGATGTTTTATTATATGTAGATTTAGGGAAAAATATTAATTAGATTTAATTATACTTATAAATATATGGTGCTTAAGAAACCGTACAAAACTGAGCATATTTTGATTTAAAATTAAATAGCATTAGAAGTGTAGTTTTGAGCTTAATTTTTTTATATAAATTACTTAGGTGATATAGAATAGTGCTATAAAGCCCTTTTTCAGAAATTGATTTTCAAAAATTTTAAGTGATTTTTAAGCCTTTAAAATATGTATGCAATTAGGGATATTAGGGTTTAATTAATAGTTAATTGAATAATTACTAATTTAATATATAATTAGGTGTTTTAAGGTATTCATATCTAATGTGGTATCATAATTGTGGTATTTAAGGTGTTAGATGTGATTATTAGGGGTATTATATAGTCAAATATGTAATTTTAAGAATATGTGAAGTTGGAATAATAATAACTATAAAATAATAGGTTAAAATGAATAATATAATAATAATAGTAAAATATATTAAATCTGGTATAAAAACATAAATTTAGGTAATTATATAAAAAATGTAAAATTTTCTTATATCGGGAGTAAATTCAATACACTAATAAGGACTAGAGTATACCGGGTATAATAGAATATTGATTTAAGACCAAAAGTGATAATTAGGATACTTGAGCCTAATTTGATTAATTTTATATTAGGATTTGGAACGTATTTCTAGGATTTATGTATAATACAAGTAATTGGAATTGATTTAGAAGCTAAATTGGAACCAAATTTAGAAACTAAACCCTAAATTAACTTAGGATGAATCGATAATAAATAATATGTATACATGAAGAATAAAGTTAAATCATAACTTAGAGTATATATATATATATATCATCAAGATATAAATACCAAAGGTATATTTATATTATAGAATACACAGAGACAAGTCGAACTACAATAAGCGAGCGAGCGAACCAAGGATTCCAAATAAGTTGGGTTTAATACTTCATTATCTTTTGAAATACTATTTTAAAGCATTCGAAGATTTAGGATTGTATTTAACTGTATTTGCAAGTAGTTATGTACGCATATACTTGGGTATCTGATTTTATGCTTTATTTTGTGTTGTTTTTGGCGATTGATGTGAAATTGCTTGATTATCCTAAACCGTACCTAATTATAACCGACCTAAATATCCTAATTAGACATGCATTTCAATCCTTTAAGAGATTATTAGAGTTCTCTAACCAAACACCGACACCTTAAAAAAAGATAATGTTGAATAGTATAATAGTTTTTTCCTCATTTTTAGCCGAACTAAGTTATAGGAGATGAGGTCACGTTGAGGATAAAGGCATTGGTTGGAAGGATAATCTTAGGGGAAGTGGTGTCTCCATTGCACAAACCTTGGTCTAGTTGTGAACTTTTGCATAAACATGAAAACTCCTCAACTAAGATTAGAATGAGTAAAATTACTCTGATTTCACAACGAATCGGATCACGTTGTATGATAGCATTTGCTTGTTATATTACATATAATTAATTGTTTAATAACTTTGTTTATATTTGATATATATTCATAGGTCTTCAACCTAACTTATTAAGTTATGGTTACTCATACCCATATAGATTCTCTTGTAAGTTTTAATTTCTGACTAATATACCCATTACAATTATCTCGAGATTAGTTTCCTTTTGAAACTTTAGGGAATGAGGATTAATCAGCTGAACGATCAAGTTCTTTAAAGTCTTGTTAGTATTTTTAGGTTATAAACTGATACATGATATATAAGTTAGCAGACTGTTATAATATGTAGAATCTCTTAGGAATTCTACGACAATATGAATGTAAATATATATATGACTTAAGGTTCTAGCTTTTATGTAAATTCTAACTTAATTCTTAATCGAGTTATTTACTTTAAAGTGAGGAGTTGTAAACGCTTTATGTAATTTACATATATGATAAGAATTGTAAAGTCAATTACTATCATAGGTTAGTTTTTATGACAAAACTATTACAACTCTATGATTTTGAAACGTAACGTTGGCTCTAAAGAATCCTCATCTAGTTATCACTTGTCATCTGCCATTAGTGTATGAACACTTCTTTCCTCTAATAGAGTCAACAAAACATAGATATAAAGATTTGCGATGTTAGTACCTCTCTCTCTCTCTCTCTCTCTCATACACACACACATATATAAAGAGAGAGCATGTATCGTGCGCTTCATATGATAGGTAACATGTGATTTTCATCTTTTGATCTAATCATTAAAATATGAAACTTGACAACTTATGTAAAATTTATAAGGTTTGATAATCAATGACTACCACCATATCATCTCAATTAACATAGCCTTCTGTACTCATGAGCCACTTGAGATATTTCTAACGAATTGAGTGAATAAATCTATTATGATAAACCATATTCAAATCCCACTAATTAACACTCTTTAAATAATCTTAAATTATTTATTTATGCGACAAAAAATAATTAATTCAAATTATTATTAAATTCAACACATTTTAGCATATTTATGTATTAAACTCTCAACAATTTCTTTTCACTTCTAGTAAGATGAATCACATTTGTAAATGCTATGTTCAAGAACTTTTCTTATAGTTTCACTCTTATTTTCTATGGATCCATTCTAATCCTTTTAACTTAACTTTTATTTATATTCCCTTAAATTCGAATCATTGAATTAATTATAAATTTAATTATCTAAATTTAAGAAAATATAAATTAATAATAAAATGAAGATTTAAATTCCCGTCTAAAATAAGAGATGGAACAAAAAGATAAAGGTAGCCGCCCATTAAGAATTCCATTCCCCTAAACAAAATGACAAACGTGTAGTCTAAACATGTCCCAATGATTGTAACGTCATATCTACCATTGCAAATGGAAACAACTACCTGAAGCGTTAAAAGAGTCTTTCTCCAAGATAACCCATAGATTTTCCAAATGGCGCAATCTCTAGGGGCCGAAACCAGCAATACTTATCCATCCGGGAGGGGACCACCACTTTGGTCACCACCCATTCGACATTTCGGAGTGCCCATCTTTTCTTTCATCCTCATCTCATCTCCAGCTGGATAAGGGATACCCATTTATACGCATTTCCTAATTCGGTGGTAAACCATCATTACGCATTTGGTAAATGGTAATCCAGTACTGAAGATACTTTTTAGTTAAAATAAAAAATTCTCACCCTAGTATTAATTACACATTTTATGATAAATTTATCATATTAATTCCATCTATTATCACTTTCCAAGATTTTTTATCTAATTTATTAATAAGATTGGGTTTGATTGAATTTACCAAATTAAATTCCGTGTTTATTAAATTATCCAATTAAGTTCCCGGCTTCTCATGATCGTAACTCGCAGATTAATGCATTAGTCAGATAGCTACAGTCCTCCTTTCTTCCCTTATTTCTTTTGCCACGAAGGTTACGGTCCCTGTAGTTCAATTCCCACAAAGCCATAGTCTAGTCAATCTCTCCAGAAAGTAATGGGAACCTGCAAAGACAGAAAAAGAAAAAAATTAGTAAAATAAAAACACAATAAACGATTAATCAAATTTGGAGAGAGAGACCTCAGATTAGAAAGACGAAAACGCTTTCACCAAAAAAAAAAAAGAAAAAAAAGGACAAGAAAGAATGATGGAGATTTCACGAGAAAAGAAGGAAAAAACTAATAAAACGGTGGAAGAATAAAAGCCACGGAGAACGAATATAGGCAGACGGCGGTGATAACAGACGTCACGAATAGGTGGACAAAAGGGGGAAGGAAAATTGTGCATCTTCAAAAGATATAAACAAACGTTGGATAGAAATTTGGAATTTTAAAGGGATGATGGATTATGGAATTAATGGAAGTTACTTCGATTAGCTTAGTCGATTGATTTAATTTTAAGTGGATGAATGAGATTTAGTGTCCAAAATTGAACAAAATTTGGCAAGTATGTATTCATATATGTAACTTTATAGACATTAAAATATAGTCAATCAATCATCATCAACAATTCAAGTCCGCATCCAGTGTTAGGGTTTCGGTCACCGAAATACAAAAACAGATGTCCGTTCCGAACCGCACCACTGCCATGGCAGATCTCACTCCGAATCCACCGCCTCCACCTGCAGCCGAGATCCACAACCGGAAAACACCGGTTCGCCTTCCATCAGCATCGATGCTGATGTTGATCAGATTTCCAGATCAAAACGACATTCAATCACAGATCTTCAGCTCTGGACATGATAGACAGTCGGCTCGGCCGCGGCTGGAACGCGGCACGGCGTCTCTGCTGGTGCGACGACGGTCTGATCAAAGCCGAGAGTGCACGTTTCACTAAATCTCCTTCAACTCCCCCGATCCGCACGAGCGAGTTTGTCATTGCGGATCTCCTCGCATTTAGTCGATTCGGCGAGTAACTTACCGAGGAAGCGCTAGGTGGACCGCAGTTCTTATGCAAACTACACCGGAAGGATCCTGGATGCGTCGTCGGCGAGCACATGCAAGTCCTCCGTTGAGCCTTCCGGCTTCCGTTACTCGTCACGACCTGACTGTTCCTCTGAGAAACAGACATCGACCGACTCGGCGAGGTCGGATGATCGAGAGAGAACCGTACTGACGGCGTCGACGGTGAAGGACGGTATAGATTCACCCGCGTTGGAGAAGAAGAGCGACTAAAAAACGATGACGCCGCGGCGGAGGAAGTCCGGGAAGTAAAGCTAGAACTAGAGTAAGCAAAAGAAGATGCAGCAGATGACGGTGGATTGGAGGTATGGCAGCGGCCAGAGGGGGATAGAGAGCGGAGCATCGATCCGGTCCGCGAAGCGCCTCTTCTAGTGGTTGCTGCTGCCATTTTGGTGGCTTTTCAGTTGATATCAGTGTTTTGAGAAGAGAGAGACAGTATGACCTTTTAGAAAGAGAAAGAAATATTTTATTCACAAAAGAGGGGCTTGAGAGGCTAGTTTGGCAAACCCAGCCTCAGTCGAGCTATGTACTTATAGGAGATTCAGAAGGAGGTGGTTTTTTGTTTCTGGAGGCGGTTTTTGGGTTTTCGGTATTTTTCAGTGGGTCCCTTTCTGGGCTACGAGTAATGGTTTTGTGTTTCGGGCCTTGGGATTTAATTTATTTACGCTTGGGTCCTCCCGTGGTAATTTTCTCTCTACAGAAAGCGATTGGTGCTAGAGATTAACATAGCGGAATATATTGTATTTTTTCGTAATAGCAATTACCTGACTTTGTTGCCTTCATGATGAAATTTTTATCAAAATTTTTATTTTTTACAGTCAATCTAAAAAAAATTTCAATAATTCCAGGTATTTAATGTAGTAAGTAGAATTATTTAAAAATAAAAAAAAGAATTAGTTTCAACTAAATTTACTCGTATTTATGTAGTGTTTAGTTGTAAAATTAAACTGAATAAAAAGAACTGGAGAGAATAAATATAAGAAAGATTAGATAATATGAATTTATTGTACTATATTTGGTTTGTATAGTACTGAATATAAAATTTATATTAAAAAATTAATTATTTTTATTATGAAATAAATAAATTTTTATAATTTTTAATAAAAATAATATTAATTAACTTAATATTATGATATAGAAGGGTATTTTTGATAATGTAAGATATTTTTATTTTTATCTAATAAATTTTATTTTTATGCCATAATGTAAATATGATAAAATTTATATTTTTATTTAGTTCATCAGTCTAATTTTTTATTTAATTACTATGTAAAGTTATAAATTAAAATTTTTTTTTATCTAATATAATATCATAAAAATTATGCAATTTAACACTAAACTAATCTTTGAACGTTCAATTTGATGCACAATCTAATCGAGCAAAATATTATAACATTTAAATTCGACTTAATAAATCATTGGATCAGCTGACCAACTAGTTTGATTTAATTGTATCGTCTAGGCAGTGGATGCGAGTATAATTTGCAGTAGGACAAAAATAACAGGAACAGGATAGCATTAAACAAAATAGAGACCACAATAGTAAGGACCAAACTGCAAATGCAGAAAGATGCCGTTGAGGGATTTAAAGACATTTAACCTAAATGCACACGCATCACATCTAGGTGTAGCGGCTGCAGTGGGCTGAACGAAAAACTGAGAGTTACATGTTAAAAATATTGCATACGTAAGAGTAAAATGGAATAAATGAGACGGTGCTTTTTAAAAAATTTAAATTGAGAACTTTTTATTATTTAAAACATAAGTGTATATTTAACAAAAAACAAAGTGAAAAGGTTTTTAATATGCTCGATCATTAGACCATATACAGTGGAGAACACACTTAATATTACGCTAAGTGAGAATACATTAAAAAGGAATCTCAAAAACGGAATCACGATCCTAATTTCATATAATCAGTAATTCCGTATTTAGTAAAGAATTTGATTCTCAAAAACGGAATCACGATCCTATAAATAATATAATGAAATTTTAAAATGAAGTAATGTAAAAAGATATTTAAAAATAAAAAAATATTAGTTATTTTTTTTTTATAGATATATAGGGTATGTTATCACAGCTCTATCCAAAAGCTGTGGGCTACACCACAGTAGTGAACACCAAACGTTAATTGAACAAAGGAAGCAGCGGCCCGTTTAACTGACAAGATGTTGGATGGGGGTGCCACGAACGCTGTCTTCCATTTATGACTCCACGCGCCTCCTCATACAGCGGAGCTTTTCTATTGGATCATCTGTTTATGTAAATTCATAAACAAATACGATTCTTCCTTTCCCGGTAATTAAATGTCATTCAATTTTTGTCATATACTTGCAGCTTTTTATTTCCTCATCGGTTTCGCAAAAAAGCGTTTAAAGAAATCGATGAAAACTGTGCTGCTAAGCAGAGAGCTGGGAGCAATTTACTTCGATACAATTTTTTTTTATTAAATCGAATTTAATAAAATAATTTTATTATTTTGAAAATTAAACCTAATAATATGGTTCGATTCATAAATTTTTTAAATCTAATTAAAATCGGTTCAATTTAATTTGTTTTACCATTTGAATAGTTTATATCAAATTTTTAATAAATATTTTTATCTTCAATAAATATAAAATTTTAAATGAAATTTACTCAATTTAATTTTAATAATTAACATAAAATTATAATAAAGAATAAAAAGATATGAAAAATTTAATGAAATTTATGAAGATTGATAGAAAAAAATCTAAAAATATACAAAATAATTGTATAAATTTTTTTTATTTAACTAAAAGGTTTAGTTTAATTCAAAATAGTACGGTTCGGTTTTTTTTTTCCTCAAATAGAGCCGTGAACAGTTTATATATAATTAAATAGAACTATAAATCAAACAGTTTGTAAAAAAACTAATTTTTTTATTCGGTTCAGTTTACTATTCAATTCATAGTTTGCGATTTTTTTACCTAACCTTACTACAAATGTAACAATTTTTTCTAATGAAATTGGAGAATATTAATTTTTTTTCTTTTTTCTTTTTTCAAAAACATACGAATAAAACAGGTTTTGCACTATTAAGGCCTGGGACATTTATTATCAAAATCGTATCTAACGTGTAACTTTCACAATATGTTTTGTACTAACACGGCAATTTCGCACCATTTTGCTCGAGGAATTCTAAATTTTTTATGCCACTTTTGGCTTACTTTATTAGCATGGAACAAAACGGCTCCTTATTTTTTATAAAACTATTGCTGTATTTGATTTGCATAATCAATAATGTTGCAATAAGGTTTTTATTAATCTAAAAATAAGGAATTGAAATTACTTCGTAGAGTTAATGAAATAGCTATTTTTTAATCTTTTTAATATATTTTCATATATCTTCCCGTACGGTCAAATAATAAAACCTTGGACTAGAATAAGGGTATATCCAGATTTTTATATATATTCCTAATATATTATTAATGTCAATAATTGCATCAGAAAAGGTAATTTTATTAAATTTTATTCTATTTCTTAGGAATTCGAATTCGGTACTTTGTTTGCATACGATTATTCTCTATAGAATAATTAATTTTTCATTTTGAGTTAATTTACATATGAAAAAATTATTAACGGGACGGTTGCACGACATTTAACCAAAGAACAATATTTTGAAGCATCATATTTACATTTTGTATTAGTTGTCTTCAAATGATATGTTTGTTTTCCAGTTTTGTTATTTTTGAATATTTTGTTAATTTGCCAATTATTGTATCTCCTATTTTATAGTATTTTCCGTGAAGTATTGCAAAAAATTATGGTATATTTTTTAATTTTAATTTTTCAAGATTGAACTCAATTCATCGAGTACAAGTCAAACTAGTATAAATAGGAATAGCTTTCGATTAGCTACAATTCATTCATTCCACTGGTATTTATGTTTTATTCACTTGAGGGAAATTTAAATTATATTTTTTCTTTATTCTTTATTATAGTGTTCACTTTATTTTATGTGATCGAATTACAATTATGTCAGAATTCCTATTACTTAAAATTAAGTAATAAGGATTCCTTATTTCAACCAATTAATCACAATTATTTACAAAATTTAATATTTTTCTCAAAAATAACCTCATCTTAATTTAATAACTACTAATATTACCACCGCCATCATTGACTATTACCGCCGTCGTTACCATCAACTACTACTGCCACCATTGACCGCCATTACCATCGCTACTATCACTGCCATTGCTACTACAGTTGTCACCTTCACCACTGTTACTTCCATTGTCACCACAAATCACTACTATTACTGTTTGTTACCATCGCCATCATTGTCGTTGCTGTTGCTGCCGCTGCTGCTGCTGCCATTACCACTACCGTCACCACCAACTTAAAGTTATCAACACCAACTATTATCACCACCACCTCCATAACCACCACTGTTGCCTACCATCACCACTGCTGTCATTGCCACCACTGTTGCCATTGCCGCCATCGCCGCTGCCACAGTTGCCATCGCCACTTATTACTTTAAGGTTGGTTGAGAAGGAAAATAAACTGAAGGTAATTTAGTTATTAATGTTTTATTACGATCTATTCTTAAATTACTTATAAATTTAACTAAACAAAGTAATAGGTATTGGAAACAAAAAAGATATGCAAATGCAGAAGAATAATAGTATACTCATTCACACAGCCACTTGCACTTGAAACACTATTCTTATATTTGAGTTCTTGCTTCACGCATACCCTTGTGTATCACTTATCACTTTTCTCACTTTCAATTTTAATAAAGCATACACATACATGTGTACACTTTTTTGCACTCTCAATCACTATTTATATCACTCGGCACTTTTTTTTTCTTGTTATAACTACCTTAACTAACTCTTATTAACCACTAACTCATTAACTAAACCACATGCTTAGTTCAACACAATATGAATTAATCCCCTCAACATACCCCCTTTAAATCATATTTCAACTATCTAACAATTAAACTCTAAGCAGCATTCTCAACTTTCGAAATCTATCAATCTTCAACAGTTTGGTTAGGATATTAGCAAGTTGGTCCTCTAATTGACAATACTCGAATCTCAACTTTTCCTTATTCGCTTGATCCCGAAGATAATGAAACATGGTTTCAATATGCTTGCTCTTGTTGTATGCTATTGGATTCTTTTCCTAATTGATTGCCAACTTGCGATCCACCAAAACAACAAATGGACGTTGCATTGTAATCTTCATCTGTTCCAGCAAAGCATCCAGCCACATAGCTTAACACGTACTTGAAGAAGCAACCACATATTCTGCCTCACATGAAGACAATGCAACAATCGATTGCTTCTTTAAGTACCATGCAAATACTGACTTATTCAACTGAAACAAGTATCCAGACATGCTTTGACGATCTACTTTATCCCCACAACAATCAGCATATGAAAAACCTACAACTTCTTCTTGTTTTGCCACTAATTTTTTGAAAAACAGAATCCCAAACTCCATCGTACCCTTCAGATATCTCAAAATTCTCTTTATAGCAACCAAATGGGACATACGTGGTTTCTCCATAAATCTACTCACTAGTCCTACTACAAAACATATATCAGGTCTACTATTACACAGAAATCCTAATGATCTAATTATTTGTTTGAAAAAAGTTACGTCTACAAGTTTTTCATTCTCATCTTATATTAGTATATTTCCAACATCAATAGGAGTTGCAGTTAGATTACTATTCAACATATTAAATCTCTTTAGAACATCTGTCACATATTTCCTTTGGTGCATAAAGATACCACTCTTCACCTTTATAAACTCTAATCCCAAAAAGTAGGATAACTCTCCTAAATCTGTCATATCAAACTCTTGTTTCATCACCCCCCCTTAAAGTATTCAATCTCCTCAACACAGTTGCCAATCACCAGCAAGTCATCAACATTCAAGCATACTATAATAATGTGTGAGTCAGTTGTACCTTTGCTAATCTTAGACTTCACATATACTCCATGCTTATTCAAATACTTTTCAAAGCCTTGATGTATCAAGAAAGAATCAATTCTTTTGTTCAATACTCTAGGGGCTTGTTTTAGGACATATAAAGCCTTCCACAATCTATACACCTTATCCTCTTGTCCTTTAATCTCAAAGCCCGATGGCTAAGTTACATATACTTCTTTATCCAATGGACCATTAAGAAAAGCGGATTTCACATCTAACTGAAACATAAGTCAAGACTTTGAACTCGCAATTGCTACTACCAACCTAGTTGTTTCAATTCTATTAACCAGTGAAAACACATTTGGATAGTCCAACCCTTACCTTTGAAGGAAACCCTTTGCAACTAATCTTGCTTTGTACTTAGCTACTGACCCATCAGGTTTCAATTTTGTTTTGTAAATCCATTTAACATCAATTGGAATTTTCCCTTTAGGCAAGACAATAAGTTCCCATGTCTTATTCCTTTCGATAGATTGAATCTCTTCCCTCATAGCATTGCACCACTTCTGATCACTCATGGCTTGATCTACACTAGCTAGTTTAAGTCCTATAAACAGGGCAAGATCAACCAGGTCTCCATTTGATGTTATTGAGAAGTCTAGAAACATCTTATGGTCATCATATCTCCTTAGAAGCTATCTTATTCGCTGATGTCTATCATTTGGCTCCTATATTGATTGACCTGTATTATCCATCTGATCATTTACAGGTTGTTGTTCTGTCACGTATTCTTCACTTTCAAAATTTAGCCTAATGTTGCTCCCCTACTTGTCATTTATCAAATCCCACTTCTCACCTTTAGTTTCATCAAACACCACATCTTTACTTATTATTACTCATTTTGAAGTGGGATTATATAACTTATAAGCTCTAGATGGATGGTATCCTATGAAAACTGCCTCTTCATTTCTGTCATCTAATTTCCCCCTTCTGTTTTCCGGTATATGTATGAAGCATAAGCTTCCAAACACTCTGAAATGAGATACACTTGGTTTCCTCCCTATTCATACTTCTTTTAGTGTCTTTTGTTTCAATGATTTTGTCGGGCACCTATTTAGTATGTACATTGCTGTTGGCACTACTTCCCCTTATAAATATTGGGGCATAGTCTTGGTTTTAAGCATGGTTCTTACCATATTCAATATAGTCCGATTTCTTCTTTCAACAACCCTATTATGTTGTGGTGTGTATAGAGTTATTACTTTATGTATGATCCCTTCTTTTTCACAAAACTTTTCAAATTCGTTTGAAGTATATTCACCACCTCCATCCGTACAAATTATTTTAATGACACTATTACTTTGCTTTTCGACTAGTACTTTAAATCTTCTAAAGATATCGAACACTTCAAATTTCCTTTGAATCAAGTACACGCAAATCTTTTTACTAAAATCATTAACAAACATTACAAAGTAACAATTCCCACCTAATGTTATTACAACAAAAGGTCCACACATGTTTGAGTCTACTACTTCTAAACAGTTTAAGGTTCTTGGTGAAATACTTCTATCAAAAGACACTCTTGGTCGTTTACCTAATTGACATCCTTTACATATTTTCCCCATTACTTGAATGTTCGGCAATCCATAAACTATGTTCAATTTGCTTAGTTAAGACAAGCTTTTGAAGTTCAAATGTCTAAACCAAAAATGCCATATCTAAGTGTCATCATTTACGACAGCAGCAAGACTCATACATTTGCCTAACTCAATATCAATTTTGAATGTATGGTTCTAAGAGAATGATGCTTTAATCAATGATCTACCCTTGCAATCAAATACTGTCAACACTCGATCCTTTAAATTCATTATATATCCTTTCTCTAAAATTGTCCCATGCTCAACAAATTGGTCTTCATACTAGGCACATACAGAACATCAAAAATGTACGAGTGTTTCCCATTTCTTTGTTTAATAAAAAATTTTCTTAGTCCTTCGGCCATCACTACACTATTATCGGCAAACCTAACCCTACTCTTAATGGTTTCACCCATTTCTATAAGCCAATTCTTGTTACCTGACATATGGTTAGAGCATCCGATATCCAAGTACCACGTATTAGAACTTATGTTCTTAGGTAGGGTTGTCACCATCAGTAATACCACATCATTAGAGTTATGACTTTCATCTTGTGCAAAGCTTGCTGTTTCTCCTTCTATCTTTTGAGAACCCCCTTTGTTGTTCATACATTTGTTAGCAAAGTGACCAAACTTTTGATAGTTGTAACACCGAATGGACTGTTTATCAAATTTCCTCCTAAGCCCTCTTCTTCGTTGTCCTCCTCTCTTGTATACTCCATCAAAACGAGTTTGATCGGTGTTGGGTTCCTCATTTCTTGATTGGTGTGTCCACATCCTCTACTCCTTCCTTGGGCACTTCCTCATTTACCCCCAGTATTATCACTAGGAGCTCTCTTTACCCTTGCTTGCAAGGCTTGTTCTGTTGATTTATTAGATGTTCTTTCATTCATCTGTTACTCATGTGCCTTAAGGGAGCTTTGCAATTGATCCAATGTCAAGATACTCAAGTCTTTCGATTCTTTAATTGCTACTACAATATAATCGAACTTGGGAGACAAGGAACGCAAGATCTTGTCAACCAGCATACCTTCAGACATGGTTTCTTTGTTTGCCTTCATCTAATTGGATAGGGTAATCACTTTAGCACAGAATTCACTCATAGTCTCCTTGCTGTCCATTTGCAACAACTCATATTGATGTCTTAATGTCTGAAGCCTAACCCTTTTTAGTTTATCTGCTCCCTTGTAATACTTTTCCAAAGTCTCCCAAGCTTCTTTTGCTGAACTTGCACTTGCAATTCTTTTAAAATTTGTTGTATCGACGCACTGATGTATGTAGAACAAAGCCTTGTAGTCTCTTTTCTTCAACTCTCAATGTGCTGTCCATTGAGTCTCAGAAGGATTGTTGGGCAAATCTTGAACCCCACTATCTACAACTTCTTACACATCTTGAAACCTAAATATCACTTTCATTTAGATATTCTATTTCTCATAGTTTTTCCCATCCAAGATCGGGAGTGAAGTCGATATGTTGACAGTTATGAAAGTCATTTTCACTTTCTAGATTAGAAATGGCTTTGATACTACTGTTGGAAACAAACAAGATATGCAAATGCAGAAGAATAATAGTACACTCATTCACATAGTCACTTGCACTTGAAACACTACTCTTATATTTGAATTCTTGTTGCATGCACATCTTTGTGTATCACTTTTCTCACTTTCACTTTTAACAGAGCATATACACATACGTACTCTTTTCTGCACTCTTAATCACTATTTATATCACTCAGCATTTATTATCTTTTTTTCCTGTTATAACTACCTTAACTAACTCTTATTAACCATTAACTCATTAACTAAACCACAAACTTGGTTCAACACAATATGAATTAATCCCCATAACAATAGGTATTACAATCTTATTATATTCCTTAAGAATTCTAATTCTAATTCTATTCCTCTTTCATTCCATTTAGTGAAGTGAACAAGTCATTAACGTTTATCGTCCTACAAAAGTGCAACTTGCGTGGTGTTGGTATATATTTTTTCACAAGGATATAAGAACTATTTTTCAAATCAATGCATGGTGACATATAATTATCATGTGCTCACCTTATTCCATTCTTATTTGCCACCATCCCAACACATTCGATGCTATAATCGTATATCGTAATCCAAAGGTTGGATGTATGGGTAAGAAAAATAGCATTTTGTGGTGATATTAAGCTGAATTAAAACATAAGCTCCATCAATTTAAGTTTACATGTGCTTGATTCATTGAAAAAGATAATAATATTATTCTGATTAATATATATTATTATTTAAACTCAATTTATGCTTGTTAATACTTAAGCACAACTCCAACTCTATTAAGTTTGTGAGTTAGTTGAATTGAGTATTATGAAATTCAAACTTAACCTGATAAACCACTTGATTAGCTCAATCTCGAATTCAAACTTGTACTAAATCTCAAGTTTGGCTCGACCATTCTTAACTTATACTTAAAGAAGTTTTAAGTTGAATTCAAGTAGCTCACCAAAATGCCTCTAATGCTTGGGCTTTATGCACTGGAAAAAGAAAGGCTCTAGCAACGCCAACTCCTAGACATAAAGCTCCAATAAGGTATTGAAATGACCATCATGGTTAGGTGTGAGACAATTACCCTCTATTTGTGAAGTGCCCTTCTTCCTATTTAGGGGGTTGAGATACCAAATGGCTCGGTTCATTAATTATACTCTTGTAAAGGATAATTAACCTAGTAAACTTGGGTATACAAAGTGAATTGATGGAGGCCATTGGCCAACTTAGATGGTGATTGAATATACATATGACCTAAAAAGTGATAATAAACAATAAACCCGTTAGGATTTTAAAAAGTAACCTTAATCCAAAAAGATTACTATATAGTTTGAAATTCATATCTAGATTATTTTTCATATAAACTTTAAAGTACCCAAAGATGGAAAAACGGATAAAACTATTATTACTTTTATTATATTATATCTTATTCCATTGCACCAATTAAATGCTGTAAAATGCATTTGGATTTTTACATGGCTCCGCATACTTCGTCAAACATATATCATGCATAAAGTATATTGGCAATAAAGAAAGAGCGCTTCCATCGAAAAACAAAAAAGAAAAGAAAAGAAAACAAAAGAAAAGAGTGCTTGATGAAGAAAATTGTAGATGTATGCTAGATTCCCTTTTGTTTAACTGATATTTATGAAACATGATTTTTTTTTACCATAATAAAACACGGTATGTTTATAATGCAAGATCTGGCACCTCCTACTGTTAGAAAAATCTCAAATTTTATCCAGGACTGCTCGACTACTGACTAGATTTTGCTGAGGAAACACGTCTTTACTATGTGGATGTTCGTAAGAACTAAGAGGGCACACTGTAATCATCGGACGAGTCAAAATCAGCAAGTTTATAATCATTCAAAAGGTGGGATAAAGACTTTTTCTTATTCTACTTTCCATAATTATCAAAACTGAATTAATTTCGAATGAGCCAACCCTTCAACCATTAATGCAAATCCTCACGGCTATAATTGGAATTCAAAAATGCTATTTTTCTATTTTCATTTTGTACGTTGAAGGAATTAATTACTAGCTGTTTTGATGATAATGTTGAGCTCTGTGGGACATGGGACTGGTGGCCCAATAAAGAATTAAAAGCTACCCTAATTTGATTCCACTGTTTTTTTGGTTCCGTTTACTTTCTCGTTTTTTAAATTCATTTAGTACCAAAGTTGCGACGTCTTAGGTAACGTTTGTTTCTGAATTTGGGTACCTAAATTTGAATTTCCCTCTAGTTATTTCGTTCTCACCCGAAGTTCCCTCTAGTTCAGTACGTAGTCCACTCCAATTTATGAAACCAAACAAAATTTAGAGAAGCCTAATTTTTATTATTTTCATGTATATATCTATCTATGTTTATATATAATAAAAATTAAGAAAAGTGTTACGAATATTTAAATTATAATATAATAGATACCTGAATGAACTTGAAAGGCATTTTCCCCCTCCTTTTAATATACTCTCCAAAACTTAAAGAATTTTTCTTCTGATTACCATCCAACAGACACTGTGTTTGGTAAGTTTTGATAAAGTAGATATGGCCTAAAAGGGTGGAAAAGAAAAGAAAGTAGTGAAAATGGAATGAAGTGTAAATTTCATTTTATATTCGGTAACATATAAAGGAGGTAGAAGGAAATTATTTCATTGGAAATATTCTCGCTACTTTCCTTCTTTTTTTTACCGATTTCTACCCTTGATTTAGGTTGCCGAACACGTCATTTCATTTTATTTCATTTGTAATCTTTTCGTTTCGGCTGATTTCTATCAATTCAAACAAGATGAGAATAGGTATTGATTTTTCGAATTTTCCTACATCCTATACTTATTTTTTATGAGACCAATTCCACTATTTATCTACTTTTGATTTACATTTTTTTTTTAAATTTGACCTATTGAATAAATTATAAATTTAATGATTTAAATTTTAAAAAAATGAAAATAAATGATGAGATAAAAGGTAAAACCGATTTTATCAAAACAGAGGATGGGACCGTAGAATTTTATTTATTTTACATGGATGTTGCATAAAATTTAGTTAGACAACAAATAAACCGATTAATATTAAAATGGACAAGATTGAGTTGAGATCATCAATGACCTTTTTTTTCTTTTTATGAAAGTCTGATGAATTCATATTTGAGTCATATTTATTGTATCGTGACGATTACTTCTTTTATCTTTGTAATTTTGGTTCCTAACTGTCGGGTATTAGCCTGATGGTTTTGTGTTTGGAATTATTAGCCCTAGGCATATTCTCATCTGTGGTGTCACAGACTCCATCATCCACTTCTTCTTTATAATCCCTTTTCTAATTGAAATTTAATACTCCCAAAATCACGTTACTCTTCACAAGATCAACGTGAATTTTGAATGTATACTTTCAACATTTTCCTCACAAGTATCGCGACGCCTTCACCGAATTTACTTTACCAATCAGGATATCAAGGTGATGATAATTTGCCTATGGGAAAATGGACCTTGAATATTCAACTTGTGAAAATGATCCCGTAGGAGCTACTGTAGCGACAAAATTCATTGCGTGTGTCATGTGTGTGTATGTATATGTTGCTTCCTAAATTGGATACTTTCATCCGATTGAAATTTCCTGCTTTATTCAAAAATCACACATTTTCTCTGAATTTTCTTACTTCTTTAAGCTAATAATTAGACATTCTTGGCATAAATTGTTTCCTTTTTTTTTTTATTTTTTTTCCTTTTGTAGCTTCATAAATAAATTACCTAATGGATCCTATTATTACTTGTGCCTTCTAGAATGAAAACATGTATGCTAGAAGTGCTTTAATCTACACTAAAATTAGATGAAAATCCTTCATATTTTTGGTGAATCATTTTGATCCATTGTATTTATCTAAAAACTCAATGTAGTCCATTCCGATGCAACCGAGCGAAATAATTCCCCTGTGTTTGTGTGTATATTATACCAAATAAGTTCTCTATTTACATTATAAACAATAACAGATACTAAAAAAGGAGTTTGCTTGATTAAAAAAAATATAAATATAAATTACTTGAATAAGTTAATTAAAATTTCTAGAGTTTTTACATAACTTGGTATAACCATATAGAATTGAAAGCATGAGAGATTTAGCTGAATTGTAGCCAGAATACAGAGGACTTCGAGTGTACTGATTCCTCTCTGCATACGCAGTTTCGAGGCATAAAAGGATGCTTCCAGGGAAGGTACCATCCGGGGCCGTCTTCCTCCCGCAACTCTATTTGGAAGATTCTCAGAGTCTCTTTATTTTACCCTTGACTTTTATCTACACGACCACAATTTATAATAAAAGTCAAGAAACCTAAGCCATATGGTGGTGCCGTTCTTGGACCTTATCTTGGTCATGCTTGACAACATTTGACATAGTCGAATGCAACCATGCATGTGCCAAAACTAAATTAAAATGAAATGAAATGCAACGAAACACAAACCACTCGATCTAATGTCGATATACTCGTACCCGTACGTGTGAAGCCAGAAAAAGCATTAATTGGATCGATCGCAAAACCGTGTTGGGCAAATATTCCTATGTTTAATTGTAGATAATGTATGGATCATAGGGAATTAATATTTGGATATATTATAAATACATCTTTCATGTTTCCTTTAAGCTCTTGTATGACTACTTTTCGCTTGACCTTACGTGCTTTTTAATTTTAATATTTTATTTATTCTTTTTATCCGATGGCAAAACAATTTTATAGGATTTTTCTATTTTTACCAAATTATAAGGAATCTAAACTCAGGTTTGAGATAATATTATGACCCTATTGCTAAGATAATTGAAACTTGATATAAACCTTTACACCCAACAAAATGAATGGTCGAAGAATTGTAATAATATACATAATAGTTAGGAAACCGCATTCATCAGCTCATCGCGTTGGATATGACAACATATCTAGATAAGGCAAAACATAAAAACCTTTATTCCCTTTGTCTTCTTTTTCTTCTTACCCCCTTTTAGCTCGTTCACTTTCATTTTCCAGCTGGCTAAGTCTTTAGCTTGTGATGATCTTGGTCTACGTGAGTTGAAAAATCCTGAAGCGAACATAATATTCTATATTCTTTTTGAAAGATAATAAAAGTATCTGTCTTAGTCTTGAGAACACTAGGATTAATAATGGTTCCTTTAACTATTCGAATCCATGGCATGATAATCAGGAAAGCGTGAGTAGTGGAGCCTTTCTCCTTTTCTTTTTTTTCTTTTTAATTTCCTGATAAAATCATACCATTTCACTTTATCAAACAAAAGTGCTTAATAATGTATTCTTCTTCTTCTTCTTTTTATTTGTTTTTTCTTTTATAGAAAAAATTTTGTATAAAAAAAATTAATGCTATAAATGATACCCAAACTTTACTAAAATATATAATTTACCACCCGTACTTTTAAAAAATTAATTTACTACTTAATTAAAGTTTTTATGATCATTTTTCTACCCAAACTAACTTTATTAAAATATACTATGAGATGAATATATATATATATATATGCGCAGGCGCTTTTGACATAATAAAGAAACCTCTTTATTTGATTTTAACAAATGCCTTAAAGTATTAATTAATCTATTCGTATAAAATCTATGAAACAAACAAGTTTAGGTGGAGTTTAATTTTTATAATTTTAGGGGACGGGAAAGAATAAAATATTTATTATCTTGTATTTGGTTTGCAATGTGACTGCAGTATTACACAAAAAGGGCGTAGAAAAATATTGTCATGAGGCACAATCAAATGTTTTTAGGAAAAATTTTATTCTGGATTTGAATATTTTAAAGTTATTTTTTTCCTATAATATTTTAAAGTTACAAATTAATATTGTTATTATTTTTTTTTTGAAAAAAAATGATATCATAATGATATTATAGGATATTTTAAAAATTTAGATAATAATACCATTAATTTGTATTTTCAGAAAAAAATAACTTTACAAAATCCATTTCTATTCTGTAAAAGACGTACAATACAGTAGGTCGTATCATACTTCTTACACCATGTTTTATAATAGGCGGCAGACAAAAGTGAAAGTCTATAAAAATTACCCATAATCTACATGGGCATGCTGTATAATGGATTGATGCCCTTTCCTTCATACCTCAAATTATCAAGAAAATTCAAGATGTAAGTTGTGCTCATATTGGGATAGTCCTCCATTTTACTTTTTCTTCCCCAACATCTGTATATCATATAACTTAATAATACACTATGCAACAGCATGAGTCGTTCCCCATACTCTTTATGTTCCAGTAAGAAATCCCACTTACAACTTACTGAAGAAGTAAAGTGGAAGGAATTTCCATCATTGATGTCTAAGAAAGTAATTTATCAATATCAAGTGGCAAATCACTTTCATAGATTCTTTTTCTAGCTTTTTTTTTTTTTGTCCTACATAGGCAATGTCGACCTTTACAAGGTACTAGGAGATATATTATGTTTAAAGTATTTGTTAACTTGCTTTTGAATCTACATAGGTTTAGTTTAGCAACTTCTGTTTCCCAACTTCCACTATATTAGGTCTAACCAGAAGGAAATATCCTCATCACATCAAAGACGCTAAACAACTTCCCATTTACTTTTCTTGCCTAGTACTTTTTATTTTTTATTCTCAGTACCTTATTTTACTCATTGTTTATCTCCTTCGGTTACCCTAGAGAAAATAGAGTTTAATACCAAATGGAAGCGAGACTTCAAAAGTAAAAGGTATAAAGGAAGAAAAAAACTACTTATTTTTATGTTGATAGGATACCTTAGGCTTGAGCCCCTTAAGCTAATACAGACCTATCCACCTTTATAATCCAACTCTTTTTTTATTAGGTTTGACCTCGTTGCTCATTTAGTCCATCTCCATCCAGGCTGACTAGATGGCTACCCATATATTATGAACTCTAAAAACCATTTCCTATGATTCGAGACCACATTAGCCTACACGTCTACTACCCATGACTTATGGATATGTCTTTTACCCACCAACGGTTTTCTAACAATTGGTTCCACTATTTTATAAATCCTAAACTATTGTACATGGGTAAATCACACGATACTTTGCGCACTTGAGTTATATTTTATCCTTTAGCGTACTTGTTATCCCTCTCAATACACATTGCTGACTTAAATAAATAGTCATGTTGGATAATACCCAGTACCCCTTAGTGTTTATTGTTTTATAGGTTCTCTCTACTGCACAAAGTCCAATCCGCTCTTAATCTCTATTGACTAAAACTCAGAGATTACACTTTTCTTATATTTTTTTTTTCTTATTCGTCAAAAATAGAAATGTATTTTTAAGCCCTTAACCCTATTAACTTGGGAAGGTTAGCTCAAAACTTAGGCTACTTTTGATTTGTTCAAGCGAATTGGATTTTCTTTATTCTAAGGAAAGATTTCTATTGGTAAGAAAAAATAAAGTGTAAGTTGTAAATATACTCTCTTTTATTTGTTTTATGAGCTCTTAGCTTCTTTATATTAGCAATAATTGAATGTTTTAAATCCCAAATCTAAAAAGCCTTTTCAAATACTTGTATGACCATTTCACCCTTAATGAAAATAAGAATAAAATTAAAAAGAGTACCAAAATTAAGAAACTTTTATAAAATCAATAAAAAGAGAAACCTACATTTTTGTTGTTGTTTTGATCTCTAAATATTCTCTTGTATTCAAATATTATGTTTCATTGTCTCTATTAATTTGAAATTCCTATGTAGTTTGGTTGCGAGTATGTTTTTGAGAACCTACGATCTAAATGCTCAATTTCACCATAGCATATGCGGAATTAACATAATAAGATGTATCTATAATTTACACAAAAAAACAGAGTTTGTTTAAACAAGGTAGTGAGACTTTGGCTAATTTATTCCATGAAATCACTTAGTATTGTTTTAATTAAGAGCTCATTAAAAATATAAGACTGGGGATAGAACATATGGCCCCATGGCTTCCAATTTCTTGATGTTTGATTTTTTTTTTCCTATGTGATTATTTAGAATCGAAAGAAATCAACATGTTGATAAGCTTGGTCAAGCTTGTGACAATATGTGTTGTTGTATATACTTGTTATTTATTTAGCTTTAGTGTAGTATTATTTAGTTTAGCTTAGTCTAGTATATTTCATCATGTGCTTATATCATGTGAGTTAATTACACCCGAGGACAACATATAAAAAGGCAATAGTTATGTACAGTGAGAATAACAACCTTTGTTTCTTTTACAATCACAATTACAGTGCTCTTCTATATGGTTATATGGAGTAGGTCGATAGAATTGGATTAGGTACAAAAATGAAGGTAAGTTTCATTTATGGTACTGTGTTGAGACCAGTTAAAATTTCACTTGATTATAATCTTTGGATTTGAAATGCCTATATGGTTAGAAGTTGGATCTTAAACTCCCTGCAATGCAAGTTAGCACAAAATTTTCTTTATATTAAATCATCGCATGATTTGTGGAATGAGATTGCGAAACGATATGGACAAGGGAATGGTCCTTTAATATTTCAATTATAGTTTGAATTGAGCAATGTTAGGCAATTGAATAAGTCTATTTCTTCTTATTATAACGAGCTTCAATGTCTGTAGGATGAATTACAAGCCTTGCATAATCATCTGACTTGCGATTGTGGTTGTCTTAAATATTATACCTATTGGTTAAGTGAAAGAATAATTGAATTTGAATCACAATAAAATCTTATGCAGTTCCTTATAGGCTTAAATGAGTGCTTTCAGTCGGTTCAGAATCAAATTTTGTCAATAGAGCCCTTACCAATTATAAACAGGGCTTATTACTTAGTTTAGCAAGTGGAAAGGTAAAAACAAATAACTTCAATGGTAGCAAATGAATTTGAGATGGTTGCGTTTGTTGTATGGAAGAATGAAAATCCAATAAGAATCTCTAACAATTGAAAAGGTAGAATAGGCTTAGGAAGCTATGGTGTAAACATTGTGAGAATGAGGAACACTTTATTGATAAGCGTTTCTAACTACATGATTATCCTAATTAGTATAAGGGAAAGAGGTTTAATATAACTAATAGAGTCAAAATTGCAGCTTCTTATCAAGCTGACAAGATGGGAAACTTTGTTAGAGCACTTACTCCTTTTGATGAAGAAAATGAAAATGTTAGTTCTAGAAAGAGTTATAGCTCCGTAGACAAGAAGATGTTGTAGGGTTTGTGTGAAAAGATGTTGAAGATGATGCAAGTAAAACAATAATTAGATGAAGCTACTTGTTCTATGGTTAATGCAGTTGCAACAGCTGATTATTCAAGTATAATGTTTGATTCTTATTCTTATAAATTTGACAATAATAGTATAGGTGAATGGATTATTGATTCAGGTGCTACTAATCACATAACACCACACAAATCTTTACTATTTGGAGTTCAAACTTTACCCAAACCAATAATACTCAAATCACCTTATGGAAGTTACAAAGTAGTTAATCTTGTTGGATTTGTATACATTAGTCACTTACTTACCTTACAAAATGTCCTATATGTTCTACACTTTCCCATAACCTGTTGTCAGTTTACAAAATCCTTCAAAATACATCCTTATTAGCTATCAATGATTCGAATTCTTTCAAATTTCAAGACTAAATCAGTAATTCATGTATAGCATCAGCTAACGTTGTCAATAGGTTATACATTTTATCCTTTAAAGGAAAAGGAAGCTACTATTCTTCTTTAGAACTTGTAAATAGTGTTATGTCTACCTTGAATGCTTCATGTAATAAGAATAAGGCACTTCATTTGTTATATTTTCATATGGGACATCTTTTCTTGTCTAAACTTCAACATATTAGTAGCTGTACAAACTTAGAAATGAATAAGTTTGCTTATGACACTTGTGAAATAGCAAAATTTCATTAAGCTCCTTTTCTTAGAAGTAAAAGTTGGGCAAATCATGCCTTTTATTTGTTGCATGAAGATGTGTGGGGATCATATTCTATTTCATCAATTTCAAGTTCCAGTTACTTCCTAATCATTCTAAATGATCACATATGAAGCACTTGGACCTATTTGTTACATAACAAATCAAAAGTTCCTACCATTCTTGACAAATTTTTTAAAATGATTGGTAATCAATTTGATGCTATCCCTAAGGTTCTTAGATTAGATAATAGTTCGCAATTTTTGTCTCATGCATGTCAAATACTTTCCATAATCTAGGAATTATTCATTAAGGAAGCATAATCTATACTCCCCAACAAAATGGTCGAGTAGAAAGACAATATAGGCATTAGCTTAATGTAGCTAGAGCTCTTCATTTCCATCCTAATTTACCAAAATCTTTTTTTAGGGGG
>JAMXBB010000007.1:88848223-88870287 GCA_024138015.1 Lumnitzera littorea
TTGGGGGGTGGGGGGATGCATCTTAACAACCACATATATCATCAACCTTCTACTAACCTCCATACTTAATTGGAAAACTCCATACGAAATGTTATTTGGAAGACGACCTTCTTGTTCTCATCTTCAAACCATGGGTTGTTTGTGCTTTATTGCTAATAATTCTCCCTTTAAAGATAATTTTGATCCAAGAAGGATTAAGTGTATGTTTTTGGACATTCATGCTAATAAAGTTCTTTATCAATTGTGATGTGAAATTCTTTGAAGACATCTTGCCTTATAAATGTGCTTCGTGTAATAATGCTTCATCTAATCCTTGTTCTAACCCATAACCCACATATTCTACACCTCCACGGAAACCACTTGGTCATCATCCTCCTATACATATTACCTAAACAGACCACTCAGCGTTTGACTCTATAAATACATAACATACATAGTTAGCCTTACCTACTACTTCAAATGCAAATACACATGACAGTTCTTCTCAATCACCCTCTGTAAATCCAAAATTATGCCATTCAACTAGATAAAAACACTTACTTGTTTGGCTCAAGGATTACATTTACACCATGAATAGCACTTTAGTTGATGTTGCACATGTTTCTTTTTCTGTTCATCCATCATAATTACATTAGACCATTCATCTCAATTTCCTTCCGATTCATTTCATCTTTAGTACATGTTTTAGCAATTCCAAAACCTTACTCTTATTATTAGGCCTCTAAGGATAAAGAGTGGATATTAGTTATGAAAAAGAAACTATATGCCTAGAGTTGAATGAAACTTAGGAAATAATTGAATTGCCATCAAGGAAAAGGGCAATTGGATCAAAATGAGTCTATAAAGTGAAGTATAAACTAGATGGGAGTGTAGAGCGGTTTAAATATAGGTTAGTTGCCAATGGATATACAGAAATAAAGGGAGTAGATTATTACAACATGTTTTCTCCAGTAGCTAAACTAGGAACTGTGTGTATTCTTCTTGCTTTAGCAACTTTACTTCATTGGCCATTACATCAAATAGATATTAATAATGCATTTCTTCATGGTTACTTGGATGAAGAGATCTATATGTTACCTCCTTAAGGGTATATTAAGTGGCTCCTAATCAAGTTTGTAAATTGAAGAAATCCCTTTATGGTTTAAAATAGGCTTCAAGGCAATGGAATAAGGAAATATCTCAATTTCTTATTCATAGGGGTTTTTCATAGTCCATAAGTGATCACTCATTGTTTACTCATTGAAGTAATGATGGTTCTATTGTTGTTCTTCTTTATGTTGATGATATGATTATCACCGGGTCTAATGAAGCTTTTATTTTAGAGCTGAAACATGTCTTAGATTAGGCTTTTACAATCAAAGACTTAGGTCTTGTGAGATTCTTTCTTGGTTTGGAGTTGTGTACTACTTCAACTAGTTTGTTTGTTGGTCAACATAAGCATACTCTTGATTTACTAGTTGATGCAGGCATGTTGGGTTGTAAGGCTATTACTATTCCTCTTCTTACTGGGATTAAGCTTGGGAAAATGATAGGATCTGCGTTGTCCGATCCTTCTTTTTATAAATGCCTTGTTGGACAACTATTATATATCACTTTGACTAGACTAGATATATGTTTTGTTGTTCACCAACTAACTCAATTTATGTTTACACCTTGTGACACTCATCTCTAGGTTGACTATCATTTGTTGTGTTACTTAAAGGGTTCACTTATACATAGATTGTTTTATCCTTCTTGAAACACCTTTTCCTTACGAGCCTTTTGTGATGTGAATTGGGCTACATCTCATGATCGCAAGTTAATTTTTGGTTTTGTATTTTCTTAGGCGGAGCATTAGTATCTTAGAAAACAAATAAGTAGTTAACTGTTAATACTTCGTCTATCGAAGCTGAGTATCACAGTATGTCCTCCACTTGTAAGGAACTTTTTTAGATGACTTATATATTGAAAGATTTGGATGTTTCTTATTCTTTACCTATTTCCCTTCACTGTGACAACCGATCAACCATCATGATAGCTTCTAATCCTTACTTCTACACTAAGACCAAATACATAGATATTAACTTCCACTTCATTCGCGACTATGTTAATAATGGATTTTTGCACCCTGTTCTTCTATCTTCTTCTCATCAACTTGTAGATATGTTTACAAAGCTAATTCCTATCTCCCAATTACAGTATTTTAGTTCCAAGTTAGGCCTTCAAATGGCTCCAACTTAAGGCTGCAACATCTATTCTACAATCATAATTACAACACTCTTTTATTCTCTTTAGCTTTATATCTCTCGTGGCTACAATATCTATTATACTTGAGGTTATTGTCAAAGCTCTCATCAAAAGTAATAGCTAAATTAATTCTGTGGAATCTTGTTTAATGAAATAAACTAAATAAGGTCTAAAAGTGGAGATAATACACACATATACATACATACTCCCAATCTATTCCTTTTGATCTAATAGAAATATAGGTAAGAGAAATAAAATTACAAGAAGGAAGATAATACAATTTGTTTGCCTATTCACATGAGATTAAAAAATGGAGCCCATTTACTAAAAAAGTAGAAAAAGAATAAAGATAATGTGGATTAATAGGAAACCTAACTTAACAACCATAGAGAAATTTTGAAATTTGTTAATTGGGAAAGAGGGATAAAGAAATGTAAGGCCAACTAATCGTCAAGGATCTTGTAGTCAATTAGGCATATGCTTATTTATTTTGTGTAGTTTCCTGTTTTCTATTTCTTCACACTTAAGTTTTTTTTTTTTTTTTTTATCCTAAGTTAAGATTTTTAGACTTTACCAATGGCCTTATAATATAGTGGTATAGATATTAGTCTTCTAATATAATAGATTAAGTTCGAATCCCCCTTTTATGATTGTAATCATTGAAAAAAGAAAAGGATTTTTAGACTTTACAAGCTCTCTCTATATATATTGAGTATTTTGGAGCATAGTTGTTAAAATCAAGAGTCAATTATAAAATACTATGAATTTATAATTTTATAATGTTTTTCTTAGTTAAAATGGATATAAAGTCATTTAAGTACATTTTTTTTGTAGAATTATGAATTTTAATGCATAATTCTATAAGTTTACGATTTTTCATTGATTTTGTATTATTATGCCGATTCTACACTTTCATAATAACAATAAAATTATGATTTTAATAACTGTTTATTGAAGAGTCGAGAAAGAGTCGTGTAAATCTTATTGGACTTGATTGTAGAGTCTTTCTCTAAGTAGTAGTTGGAACAATGGTAAACTTGTTTGTAGCATTGCTTGGTTTTAGGGTTTTTCATGTTAGATCTATATATCAACTTCTTTATTTCTCTATTTTTGTTTCTTTTTCTTTTTAAGGATCAATAATGATAGATGCAGATTCGAGCAATAAAGTGGTATCAATTGAGCCCATGCATATATATGAAAAAGGAAAAAAGATAGGCAAGACACCTTATTTGGTGCATGGCTGGGTGAAATATAAAGGATTTGATAGAATTTTTGTACATAATTAGAAGAATTCTAGTCTTAAAATTCCTAATATATATCTATTTCTATGTGAAAACATGAAGTTTCTTGTGGAGAGTGGAGAAAAGATGGTAAATTGTCAAGTATTAAGGAAAAGAAAAAATAGTATATGCCCCCAATGTCTAATATATGCCGATAAATTTATCTTTATTGTCTATCATTAGTACAAATATGCCAATGTACCTTTCAATTTTAAAGATAGAAGATGTTATCTTCTCAAACTTTCTCTTAGAAATCCGTGGATTGATTTAAAAACAACAATTTGGTAATTCTTTTGGCAATAAAGATACTTTATATAATAAAAGTTTGTATAATTACGAAGTTTAGCCATAGTCAGGGATCTATAATCCCTTGTATAAACTCTTAAAGTCTAGATCTAGAAGTTGTACAAGGGGAGATTTGTAAAAACAATATTATTAATAGAAGTAGATCTTGCTTTGACTAGAGCATAAGAAAAAATGTTATTTTCTTGAACAGTCCACTTGATCTCCACATAATCAAACTTAGACATTATTTCCTTATATCATGGTTTGTGTTTTGGATAGAAGCTGAAGTGTTCAACTTAGGGCTTAATGTGAAGTGAGTGACATTAATAGAGGTTTATTTGTGAGGTGCAGTAGTCTCTCAAGGTAGGGTTGGCCTCTTATGAATAAACTAGTTAAGAGCTAATGCCGCTCTCCTAATGATGGTCATGGTAGTTTGAAACTAATAGAGAAATTAGGCTTTCTGATATATAGAGAACGGTAACAATGCTAATTAGCACTTCTAAAGTAAGAGGGGCTTAAACCAGTCTTGGGAAGATAGGAAATAAAAGGTTAGCTTGCCTTCCATAATACAAAAAAATATATGAGGCAAACGAAGATTGAAAGCTGTATGGGAACATAAAGAAGGGGTAAACATTTCATCCTGTGACAAGTGGTATTAGAGTATAAAGTTCTAACCTAGAGTAGCCACCTAAATACTACCTATTATGCTTAATGAAAAGGGTAATTCTTGTTAACAATTAAGCTCATATGGATGAAGCTCAAGAGGAGGAGTGGTTACCAGGTAAAGGACATCATTACTAAAAGGAGAAGCTATACCATGAGCAACGTTATAATAAGATTTTACCCAAATTTTAAGAAAATGAAAAAGACAATGGAAAGAGGTTAAAGGGTAGACCCTATCATTAGACCACTCGATAAGAGGTGATCTTAGAAGACGACGGGCGAACGTGAGAAAATGCTTGTAGAAGCCTTAAAGTCTTGGTTTGGGCAATAGAGGAATAAGGTTATTGATCTTATGTGGAGGGGTAATGGAAAAGTGTTGGCTTCATGACGAGAGTGTTGTGGATTTCGGTGGAAGAGAATGTCATGATCTGTGTGATGGATGGAAATAAGGCCATTCAACTTGAGGCTTAATGTGAAGTAAGTAACGTTATCAAGCGGTTTTTTCGTGGGTAGGATAGTCTCTTAAGGTAAGGTTGGCCTTAAATGAGCAAATTAGTTAGAAGCTGATACTACTCTCTTGATGATGGCCATGACAGGCTAAAACCAATAGAGAAGTTGAGCCTTCTAATTATATGGATGACGATAACAATAATGGTTGACGTTCTTAAAGTAAGAGGGGCTTGGAACAATTTTGAGAAGACAGAAAGGGAATGATTGGCTCACCTTCTTTAATATAATAAAATATATGAGATAAAGGAAGGTTGAGTGCTATACTAGCATATAAGGAGGGGGTGAACTTCCTATCCTGTGACACTTGCATAGTAAAACAACTTTGATAATTAGAAAGCTACTTTAATTACTTATGTTCACTTGAAGTAATTACCAATCCAATTAATAAATATAAAATATATTCCATATATAATAAGTCCTACCTACTTACCACATTTTAGTATTTGCTTCGGATATAACTAATATGTGTATATGACACTCAAATAAAAAAATATTATTCTTTTTTTCTTTGCCAGATAGAAAATATTATTTAAGAAAATAAGAGAGAGAAGTCAACATCATTCTAGCACTAGTTGAGCTTAGTCAACGCAAACCATGCTAGTTTCTTAAGTTAGCTCGGACATATATGATCACTATAATACAATTAAATTATTGAAATAACATAAACACCTAATTAAGACATGGAAATATAATCCACTACGTAGTTCGTCAATTCTGAGCTTACAAGTTGTAAGTAGCTGCTCTTTGAATTTTGTAATCAAGGTTTTGTACATTTAACAGTAGCAAGTCTTAGACTTCATACACCTAGACCTAGCCACAACCCAATTTTGACACGTGAATCAGATTGAAACCGGATCGACAAGTAGATATCCAACATTGCCCTAGTCGAATGGATAGGTCTTAAATTATCCATAAACCTATCAAGTCCCAGTGAAAATTTAAAATATAAATTATTAATAAAAAATTAGTAAAATGAAACATATAATTGAAAATTAGTGAATGTAGAGGGTTGAAAATTATTATATTAATTAGTGAGATAAACCCATTATTTATTTAAGCTTGACTCCTTGAACCAGGTGATAGGGCCTAAGGAGTCCAGTTCATATTAGGATGATTTAGGAAGATTTGGCTTGGTGGGCTTAGAATAGGGATTGTTGGACTAATTCATCTACCTCCAACTTTTCTCAAGTAGGCTTACACACTTATAAGGAATGCTGTTGGCTTTGGGCCCCTTAGCTAGTATATTTTGGATAACCATGAATCAAGTAAACTGTATTCATCCATTGATCACCTAGATGATCCAATAGATATCATCATGCCTAAAAGCTTATAAATATCTAGTATTTCCTCATCATTTAGAACCCTTAGAGAGATCGAAGAAATAGTATTCTACTATGAAAACTCTGCCCTCTAAAATCAAATAACGTTCAGGCAAAGAATCAATCTTATTTGCTCAAGTTACATGGTAAACGCTTGAGGTCTCCTAAGGCTGCCTTGTTTGTTATTTGTGCATTTGAGACACTGAGATTGTTTATTTCTCCTCTCTACCTTATTCTCAATTTATCATCCCTTTAGGTGACAACCTCGCTTCACTTCTTTGAAGCCACATGTAATGCGCTACTCATATAGCACACACGTGATCACTCCAATTGGATCCTTACTTCTACATTTTGGTGACTCTACTAAGGAAGAGTGATTGTAGAGACATGACACCTCCTAAGAAGAGAACGACTAGTATGTTTGATACCACGTCTCAAGAGCTTGATACTAATGTTGAGTTTATTGAGCAGAATCTACTCCTATCACCTAATAATACTAGCTATAAACACCTAATTTTTGCCCCTTTTATTTTTTTATTATTTTATTTTTTTTCTTTTCTCAATAAGCCCTAAATTAGGAAAAACACAAAAAATAGGAAATTAAAGAAAACCCAAAAAAATGAAGAAATTTAGAAAAATACAAAAATAAGAAAAAGCATAAGAAATACAAAAAAATGGAGAAGTTTAAAAAATAAGAAAATTGAAAAATTTCAAAAAAAGTAAATAAATAAAAGATTTTAAAAAATACCATTTTATTATAGTAGATTTTTTATTTTTAAATTAGATTTAGAAATTGAGCCATTGAACTTGGGTTTAGATTAAATCTAGCTTAGGCTGACCGAGTCTATATATGCAATTTAGTTGCACATATAGACAAGGCATAAGCCAACGACCTATTAGTTAAACACGTGAACTTGGTTTGGATATTGAGTGTAAGGTCTTAGGTTTGAATCATGGAGGAGGCATACAAGATTTTTTATTTTTCATCACATCAAGGACTGCCACGTGTCAGGATCTCATTGTGCCATGTATCTTGACATGTAGTAGCATTGGGTTAGATGACCCGTGCTGACATAGTGTTATGTGGCATGCTACGTCAGTTACCATACGTTACTATTGACATGTAGCATGCTCTGGTTGGTCATCATTGCTGACGTAACGCTACGTCAGGCCCTTTTTCCCTCCCTTTCCTTCCTTGTTCCCTCCCTTTCTCCTCTTTTCCTCATGGTTTCCTTCTTTTTCCTCAAACTTTCCTACATGAAGCCTGATCAGTCAGCCCACTCGCTCATCATATTCGACCCCTTTTAAGCTGCAATTTCGTCAAATTAATGGTGAAATTACAAACTATGTATGGCTTAGTTTCTATTTTGCTCAAAATCTTGTCCTCATTCATGATTATGCGCATATGAAATTGGATTCAAAAAGCCAAAAAAGTTTCTTAGGTCAAAGTTCATCAATGACATTCAATTCAATTTTTGAATCTTGTCATGTTTAACTGATGCTAGATTAGTATAAATTAGACATCCATAACTACATACAGGGGGTAAAATCACTCGACAAACTCTCTCTCTTTAGTTTTCTCTCTCTAACCATGACTCTCTCTCTCTACTCAACTTTGAGCAAAGCTACCACCTTCACTAATTCCCCACCTCATACACTTTTTAAACTAACTAACCCCATGCCTTGCCTTAGCCCCCTAGCAACTTCCTTGAACCACCCATCTATTAAGCCCTAACCACCGCGGCCCCAAAGCTCTAAACACCATCGTAGCTACCACGATAGAGCAAAACTAGCTTACTACGACTCTCCCCAACCTCGAAAACCCTCAACTCAACCAACTACTAGCCTCCAGTAGCCACGCCATACGCCACCTAAACACTACCATTGACTGTTACTTGCCAACGCCGCCTAAACCACCCCAACAGCCACGTCATCAAGCTTACCCCCCTATCCTTAATAAAAAATACACAAAACACTCCTCACCCTCTTGTTTTGGTGGCTGAAGCAATCCACATGACTCCAATAATCGCTACTTCTTCTTCTTCAATTGTTACCCAGATGTGAATCTAAGCCCAACCCGAGTTCGATCTGCATCCGACCCAAAAACCCACAACCGCACCAACTTAACCCAATCCGATCTAGCTTGTACCCCCTTGCTTGGTTTGAACTTTGTTTCAGTTTTATTTATTTATTTATTTAGTTGTTGTTGCTTTTTGTTATTTTTATTTTATTTTATTTTTATTTCAAAATCTAAATGTAATAATATCAAAAAAAAAAGAAGAAAAGAAAAGAAAAAAGGAAAAAAAAAGAAAGGAGTATTTTTATTTTATTTTTACTAGTTTAATAAAAATAAATAGAATATAATAAGTAATAAATAAATAATATGATATAATAAAAATAAAATAAAATAAGTAGGATAGGAAATAAATTTTTTATCACTTAGAAAAACATCTTTTTTAGAAAAAAATATATAAATAAAAATAAATTAACCCTTTGTAAAATTAGGGCCCCTTTTAAATTTTCTAAAAATAAAAATTTTAATTTAGGATCTTCATTTTTTAGTAATTTTCTCAAATAAACTAAATGAACAAAAATGTAAATTCGACATGTTTTCCAAATTAAAATCAATTTAACCCGCTAAAGTTTTCGTTAAAAAAACTACATACGTCTAATCCCATATAGCAGGTACGTAAACACCTACAGAGTGATGATAAAAATTTAAAAAACTAATTTCCCTTTTTCTTTTGTTTAGATTATTTTATTTATCCAATTAGAGTAATTAATAATTAAGTTTTATTTTTCAAAATTAAAAGGTGATTTTTAAGTTTAATTCTAATTTTGGAAAGTCAATAGTACTTGTAAGGGTTTAAAATTCCTAACCTCTTGATCTAGATTCTTAGGTTTCAAAAACTGTTTCATAAATTTGGTTTTAATTGTTAGACTAATGACTAAGTTACAACCAATCCACCCAATTGGTTATAACTTAACTATTTTTCCTGAGTCTAGTCGGGTGGCAACTCCAAAGTTGTTTTCAAAACAAAAAAGAACGGTTTTTCTTTAAATCTTATTTAAGGATCGATATTAAATAAGTAGGGTTTAGTATTAATTATTTTAAAGAAAGCCTATTTTATAAAAAGAGCCGGGAGAGTGAAAAACCAGGCTCGATACTAGCCAAGACCTTTCAACGCTTGAGGCTCCTTTAGATCCCATACAGACGGTGTAGACAATGTAAGAAGCTACCCAGGCTTTAAATCAATTCATGGCTATATTCTAACCTATCTTTACCAGGATGGTTACCACCACTATTGTGCAATAAGGTATGGCTTTGCTAAATCTTATGGTTATTGTACAGCCAAGAGTTATTACCTCAGCTTAACCAATTAATCCTCCAACCATTGAGGAAGATCTCTATCAAGGAGGAGGTGAGGAAAGCCCCCCCTGCCAGAACTTACATGATAACCAACTGTTGCACTAGAGAATGTAAGAGTCCATTTAAGCGGCTCTTCATCTTCACAGGTGCCTGCTCTTTCATCCAATCCTACCATCCTAATCTTAAGAGGATCCACTTCTCATCCTAATCTTGCCCTTGCTTTGCTGCTTGTGTCCACAGCTTCTATTCCAAAGACTTCTTTTATAACAAAGGAAGACTTAGACTTTTATATAAGAGAAAGATAAGCTAGGTCGTCTATGGGAGTATTAGAGTTAAAACTCCTATATCACCAACACATTGCAGCAAAGCCATATCTTAAGGACTATGTAAGTCTTAAATTCATACTGTTCAATGGCAAAAAAGGAACACCTCCTAAAATTTATTAAAACCTTAGAACCTTATAGGCTTGATGATGACCTAAAACTTAACGAATTCTCTAAATCACTGACAATGAAGGCATACACTTGGTATGTCAACCTCCCCTCAAGATAGATAGATTCATGGGGAACTATGTGCAAGCTCTTCCTAGAAAAATTCTTCTCTACTCAGGAACGGGTCATAATTACAAATATGGGAAGAATGTGACAAAACTCAAAGGAAGATTTGATGAATTACATAGAGTGCTTCAGAGAGTGTACCCTAGACACCCAAGATGTGTGTGATGAAAAGGAATTAGTGAATATTTGCATTTAGGGAATGTTCACTGAATATGCCGTTTACTTAGAAAACCTTAATTTATGTTCTTTCTCCGCACTCATTGAGATTATGAGAAGAACTAATAATTTTGTTGTGCAACAACAAATAGAAGGTGGAAGATTCAGGAAACAAGCAACATCTATTAGCTCTACATGAGAAGAAAGTCTTATAGACAACAAGAAGTCAAGGAATGATAGTTCATGAGGCTCTACACTAGCTATATCATTCCCGTACTCGATGAGTAAAGTACATGTTGTACTTGACTAGTGGTTATGGGATGGGAACATAAAGCTCCTAAGGGTCGAGCAATTGCTAACTGTGAACAAGAAAAATGACCCTAAGTTCTATAGATATCACAGGACTGTAGGTCATCCAATTAAAGAATACTAAGCATTGAAGAAGCTATTTAATGACATGGTTTGTAATGGGGAACTTATCATAGAGAATAATGATGTACGTAGTAATTTGCTTTCGGCACGCAACACCCAACGTAGCATTATAAATTCTGTTAATCATGATCCGAGACAAGAGGATAGAGATGTGCTGCCAATTAAGGTATATGAAGAGAAGGAAGTAGTAATAGAAACCAACCAAGGTATACACCCACCAGTGGCTATCGCCTTAATGAAGACCTCTAACTTTAGGAGGTTCTTTGATTTATTGGGATTCAATGAAGACACATGGCTTGCAACAGTGACTGTACTTACCTAGATTTTTGAAAATGTAGTACACTTTATTAGGATTCGATATGGAGGGTACATTGCGCTACGGCGCAACCAGTACGAAAGATGGCCAATGCACATGAGAATGAGATACTTTTTACTAACGTAAACATGTATACAAAGAAACCTAATCATAACTGTCCTCTTTATGTAGAAAGTACGCTCAATGGGTATCCAATTAAGAGGACGTTCATAGACAATGGTTCTTCCATAAACATTATTCCAATGGCTACATTCAAGGCCTTAAGGATAGACAATTGACGTCTAGTGAAGCAATCTATTACAGTAAATAGCTTTAACGAAATGACTATAGACACAATAAGGCATGTTAACGTAAATTTTAAAGTTGGACTTGTACAGGGATCTACACGATTCCACGTGATTGATGTACTCATATCTTAACACCTTCTGGTTAGGAGGAAGTGGTTGCACGATCATAGCCTTATACCCTCAACATGGTACCAATGCATTAAGGGCTATTAGAAGGGTAAATATGTTTTCATTCCGGTTACGAAGAACCCATTTGAACATAATGAGTCTTATTTAGCAAACACAAGGTTCTTTGATGAGTATGTTGTAGATGGAGAGACTGCCATTGCTAAACCCTTCGGCACACCATTGCCCACATGGGAGGAGTCTTAAGATAAATAAAAGAATAAGAGGAGAATATGGGGCTCCCATAAGGGTAATAAGAAGCAAAGAAAAGATGAAGCTATAGAAAGTTTTCTTAGGGAAGATGGACGAAGGGTGTATTGCTTATGATAGTCTTAATGATTTGAAGAGGCTTTGTTATCTTCCACAAATCCCATATCGGTGTAAGAAACCCAATTTGCCCTTCCTCAAATGCAAGACCAAATGAAACCCCAAGTTGAAGAGATTGAGGAGTTGAACCTCACAGGACCAGGGGAGTCTCCGTGAATTACCTTCATTAGCAAGAATTTGTTGCAACAAATTAAGGTCTACTCAGTAGAGTTGTTGAAGGAATACAAGGACGCATTTGCTTGGACATATGATGAAATGCTAAGATTAGACCTTAGTCTAATGGTGCATAGATTGAACATGGTACCTGGGGTTAAGCCAATAAAGTTGGGACAATGAATTTTTCATCCTGAAGTTGAAGTACAAATAAAAGAAGAGATTGAAAAGTTACTCTGAGTTGGCTTCATTAAGCCAATTGAACACCTTACCTAGTTAGCTAATATTGTACTAGTTAAAAAGAAGAGTGGATAAATATATGTTTGCATGGACTTCCATGATATTAATAAGGCTTGCTCAAAGGATGATTTCCTACTGCCAAATATGGACACATTGGTGGACATTACAGTTGAACATGAATTATTCTCATTCATAGATAGCTTCAGTGGCTATAACCAAATAAAGATGGCTGCCAGGGATGCTGAATACCAGTGGGAAACTTCCATTATACAGTCATGCCACTTAGACTTAAGAATGTAGGAGCTACCTATCAAAGAGCAATGACTGCCATATTTCATGACATGATGCATGACTTCATGGAAGACTATATTGATGACATAGTTATCAAGTCAAGATAGGCGCTTGATCATTTGACTCATCTATAGAAGGTCTTTGAAAGATGTCTATATAAATTGCATATGAATCCCTTGAAATGTGTCTTCGAGGTAGCTTCTAGTAAATTCCTTGGATTCATTGTTCATAGAAAAGGAATTGATGTAGATCCAACAAAGGTGTAGGTTATACACTCTATGCCCTCACCTACTAGTCTAAGGGAATTAAAGACCTTCATGGGGAAAGTCTCCTATATTAGGCGATTCATCCCTGCATTAGCAGAAATTTCTCATTCATTACAACAACTTCTAAAAAAGGGAACCTCATTTAAATGGAGAGAACCTCATGAAGAAGCCATACAAAAGATCAAGGAAATACTCACATCACCAGCAACGATGATAATGCTAGTTAAAGGGTTGCCAATGATTCTTTATTTGATAGCCATTGATAAGTCTATCGGGGCTTTGCTAGTCTAAGAATTAGATGATGGTGAACGATTAGTCTACTACCTAAGTAAGTTACTCCATGGAAGCGAGGTGAGATGCTCGGCTTGTGAAAAGCAGTGCCTTGCGTTGGTATTCGCCATGCAAAAGTTGTGCCACTATTTTTGGCTCATAGGGTTAATCATATCACTCATTCAGATCTGGTAAAATACTTATTATTATGACTAGCTCTTTCAGGAAGGACTGCAAAATGGTTGCTCCTCCTATCAGAATTTGACATTACGGTTATGCCACCTAAAGCTATTAAGTCTTGAGCTCTAGTAGACCTTTTGGCTCAGTTTCCTATGACATAAGGGGTTCTTATCGTAGATACAATCTCTACAGAGTTCTATGAAGACTCTATGAGAGCAAAATTAGATGGAGAGTGGCAAGTACAATTTGATGGAGAGTGGCAAGTACAATTTGATGGCTCCTCTAGCAGTACTAAACAAGGAGCTTGGGTGATCTTAACATCTCTAGAAGGTTAAGAGATACCTTTAGCTTTCAAGTTAGACTTCCCATGTAACAATAATGAAGCTAAGTATGAAGCTTTTCTACTTAGTCTCATTTTTGCTCAAAATGCCAAAGCATTTAACTTGTGCATTCGTAGTGACTCGAACCTAATCATCAAGCAGGTAAATGGTGAATTTGCTCTTAAAGAACCAGTATTAGTGCCTTATAGCGCTGTGGCACAATCTTTGGTTAGAAAGCTCAAATCAGTGAGGTAAGAGCATACCAAATGATCTATTAACCGTTATGTAGATGCCTTAGCAACATTAGCTTCCAAATTTCCCATTCAAACCACATAGAATAATTTGAATAGTTATTAAGAAATCCATCTTATGCACGACTCTACAATTAGTAGACAAGGATGAAGAATTGCAAGAAGACTGGCACAGTCCCATCAAGGCACAGTTAACCCATCCAAATGTAGTTTCTATGACAACTTTGAAGAACTTCACTTGTATTAATGGCATCTTGTATTTTAAGGGACTAGAAGGGGTCTTATCTCGATGTATTTGTGTAAAGTAAGCTCATTTGAAGCTAGATAAATGCCAGAAGATCTGGTGCGGAAAAGAAGGGCTACTCTTATATCATTGCATTCAGCGTACAGGGTATTACTAGCCAACAATGTCTAAAGATGCATCCCAGCTACAAATGAGTTGCCCAAAATGTGTTAAACTCCTCGACCAAAGAGAATGCAATTTTGTAGCAAGTGTAAGTGATTGGAGGCACCCTTACATTGATTACCTGAAAAATAATGTTTTGCTTACGAATAGCACAGATGCCCGATTGGTGAAGCATAAAGCAAGAAAGTATCTCATACATGAGGGCGAGTTGTATAGGGTATCATTCATAGGAAAGTCTCTTCGATGTATAGCACCTCCTGAAACAAAAACTATATTGTTTAAAGCACACTCCGGAGATGGTGGAGAAAATCAAGGGGGAAAAAAGTTGTACCATCACTTGCTTCATATAGGATATTATTAGCTTACCATGGAAAATGATGCAATCAATTTTGCTAGGAAGTATGTCACATGCCAACAACAAGGTGATGCAATCCATGCTTCCGCGATTATGTTACATAGCTTGACTGCTCCATGGCCATTTCATACTTGGGCATGTGAATTAATTGGTCCAATAAACCCATCATCCAAAGGGTACATATGGATCCTTGTTGGGACTGAATGTTTTACTAAGTGGGTTAAGGCGATTCCCCTCAACAATGCAACATGACCTATCATAACAAATTTCATAAAGGAGCATATTATTTGTTGTTTTGGGATCTCAAAGCGTGTCCTTTCAGATAACGGCAACCCTTTCATCAACTCATATGTACAACAATTGCTAGTATCTTACAATATCGATCATGTGAAATCCACACCATATTATCCAAAGGGAAATGACTAAGCAGAGGCAACAAACAAGATTCTCCTAAAGGTCCTCAATTAGATGGCTCATAAAAATCATAAAGAGTGGAATGACAAACTGCCATTGGCATTATGGGCTTACGGAACTTCCAAGCGAGGTCCTACTTAAGCAATATCTTTCTCTTTGGTATATGGTTCTAAGGCAGTAATGCCTATTGAAATCTTAGTTCCTTTTGCATGCTTGGACCTCAACACTGAATTAAAATCAGACAGTCTATGTATGCTAGATCTTGAAGCCTTAGAAGAAAGGTAGGATATTGCTAAGTGCAACTTTGCTAATTACCAGAGATAACTTAGTACTATCTATGATTGCTTGATTAAGAAATGATCACTTGGTCAAGAAAAGATCTTTTCAGCGAAGCGACGTTGTACTTCACGTAACAGAGCATGTGCGGTGAGGTATTCTAGTGCCAAAGTTTACACTGAAGAGGGAAGGCCCTTTTATAATTCATGAGACCCATGACAATGGCTACTGCAAGCTCCTTAATCCTGAAACCAATGCAATAACCTCTCCTCTTAACTTTCAATATGTTTAAAAGTTTCATTTGTAGATCTAACAATGTATTTGCAATTCACATGAATGAAATATTCAACTTCCATTACTCTATTTCTTGGTGTTCTTTTTCTTTCTTTTGCCTTGTTGTTGCTACAAAGTTAGAGATTTATCTCCTTAGTGCATAGTTTTAATTATGTATTCTACTCTTGTCTCCTTATTGCTGCAAAGTTAGAGATACATCTCCTTAGCACATAAGGCTAATACATGAATAAGTAAAGAGAAAGTGATACAAGGTTAAGTATTGGGAAATACCCTCTTGACTATTGATAATACGACTGGCATATGTTACTATCGCCGTTGAAGCGCGATTGACTATTTTATCTTATGTATTGTTGCTAGCAAGTGAGAGCCTCCCTCTAATGCACAACACTATCCTTGAGGCTTCATAAGCCATGTGGAATAAATCCTACTATCATGGCATTTCTTTTACAATGTTGTCGCTAAGTGGGGCACTACCTCCTAAAGTGCATAATAACCCCCTATAAGTTTCAGTTGCATAGGCCACCTCTAGGCTAAGAAGCCTTGTTATTTGATACAACTAAGCAATTGAAATAAATAAAGAGTAGAAAGATTTTCATTTAATCAATAAGTTTTATTTGAAAGTGTTAAAAATAACTTGAAAATCGAAAAACAAAAAAGGGAAGAATGAATGGCAGCAAAACAAATGAATATAGCCAAACTTTGCTAAGTGTAGTAATCTAAACCTACTATGGACTCAAGGTCTGTATCACCTAATAAATCTTTTGCTTTATGATCTATCTCCTCAATAGCATCTTGCAAGACTTAAATTATTGCTACTAGCTCACCTTGGCTTCTCATAATTACACAATAACTCGACAATCTCTTAGCTTTGGCACCAATATGCTTTAAGTTACCAACCATGAATTTTAAAAGAAAAGCCCCTTCAACACAGCTAATCAGTTGCTATAGCTTATCGTTTGACAGAGACCTCCAAGGCTTCTCAAGTAGTGATGTAGCTTCTCCTAACATTTTCACCATGGTATTGACCAGCTCAGTCCCCAACATAGGAAACTCGCTCCAAAAATCTTGGTCCATAGCATAAAGTCTCTCCAATGGTTCCAGTAAATGAGAAGGAATGTCAAATCCATGAAAGGATATTATTTCCCCTGAGATGACTTCTAGAGTTGCTACCATGTCTCTATGAGATAAGTTAGCAACTAGGGGTAGAGAGACATCAAATAGATGCTACATATACTTCACCTCCATGAGTCTTTGAGCATAGCAACACATCTGCATAAGTATCGCCATAATTTGCCTTGTCGATAAATAAAGTAATGTCCTATGCTTCGGGGGAATCATTCAACTTTTCAATTCCATTATCATCATCAACATCCCCATATTGGACTAGAGATTCACCATAATCTACCAAGTCCTCATCATCATTATTTGAAGCTATTACTAGTGTAGCAGGATCGTTTAGATGAACCCTGGAGCTTAAGTTAACAGCATTGTCCTTCTCGCCAACTACAATAGGAAAGCCCATCTTAACCTACAAGAACGAAGAAATAAAATAAATAAATAAATATACATATAAAATAGCATGATGCATTTAATAAAGTTACCTCCTGAATAAATACTCGCTTGGTTCGTCTTGAATCTACTAGTGGAGGCAAGGGGTGGTTATTCTTAGACTTTAAAGAAGAGTTTACCCTTATTGTCCTACTAAGACAATCTAATTGTTTAGTAATAACTCCTCATGCATCTCTACTATCTTAAGACTTTGACCTTAAGAGTTTAAAAAAGAATTCATAACAATATACAGTAAGTGCATTAAGTGTATCACCTACTGACGTAAAGGCATAAGCCCGGAACACATCTAGGCAACTCACCAAATGTGTCAACCATCCAGGGGAAGCAACCCTAGAGCGACCAGTAGAAGGAAAGAATAGTTGTTGCTTTCTAAGGTGTATCTTCCTAAAGTCATTTGGACATAGTGAGTGGTAGTAGGATTCAAAACTCTCAGTTGCGGTAATTAGGCGAGGCATTCCCTGATCAAAACCAAGTTGATGCGCAACTTGATGGGGAGAGTATACCATGACTCTTCGCTCTAAAAAGAAACTGACTAAGTCTTTATTGTCAAGAAGTGAAGGCGAGCTCATTAGAATACACCATAAGAGGAACTTGGCTTGAGAATTGAGGATATTTGCTCAATTTTCTACTAAGGTAACCTCACCGTCTGAGCCAGGAGGATAAAGTCCATTACTGTCTTCACATCTTACAATTTGCTCGACATAAGAGCGGAATGTGAATTTACTCTTAATGTCAATGAGCTGTAGGAGTGACTGATCAATCAATCCCTCAACCCAAGCCTATGCCCTAAGAAGAGTAAGGCCAGGTTGGTCTTGTACAATAAGAGGAGAAAAATATCTTCAAAACCGCTCGTAAAAGAAAAGTTGAAGAAAAACCAGGTCTGCATGTGAAATGATCACATATTGACCTTTTAAATGTATGGAAGCATAATGATACAAGTCTAAGTGTCGATAAAGTGAACCTAAGTAGAAGGGGCCTAGAGTGAATCGCTTACCCTAAGCAATGCATGTAGCTAAGAGGAAGAGCTGTAGACTAACATCTTTCTTAGGTCTTCCGGGGAATATGAATAGGGAAAGCCAAAACACTATGAAAGTAGAAAGTTCATAGTTGCAAGAGATGGAAAAGAGAACGTATGGGTAGAAAACATAACTACAACACTTGAATTAAAAAAAAAAAAAAAAAGAGACATGAAGATACTTACTCTTTCCCGCGACCTAGGTTTAGAACCTAAGGCTTGTCCTTCCTTCTCTCCTCAAAGAAATAAGCGAGCTAAGAAGCAAAATATGGCTTCTTCTTCTTAATGCGGGTGGCTTGCAAAGCACCTATTAGTGATGTTTAAAAACTGTTCTCTTTATGAGATGATGTTGTGGTAGTAAGGTCTACTTGTTCGAAGCTACATAGATTCAACAGTATAGCTACGTCTTATAATGTTGGAGCTATCTCCCCTGATAAAGCAATAAATGTGTTGGTCTGAATACTCCAACGCGAGATGATTACTCGCCATACTTCCATTCTTCTCGTTTGTGGGAACTGCAATCGAGTAAAAGTGGCAATAGCACATAAGACTTTAGCCTTCTTTAGTAAAGTCATGTATTTCGGCTTCTTTACAATATATGCTACTCAATCATCCCATCCAAAAGGAGGCTCTTTTAGGAATATAAATTGGGTATTAGAGAGAGGTAGCTTTATCCTCTTGATTTTAAAGCATAACACCGAATCTCTACTGATAGTATCTCTAGAATTAGCACAAGGCTTGCGTTTAATAAATTAGAGACTACCATCAATGCGAGATGTTGTATAGGCTTCTCAATTTTTGGCTTTGTACTAGAACGTGCCTTCAAAAATCATCTCATCCAGCTACTTATCCCGAGGATACGGGATGGGTGGTGGACATTTATCTTAATGCATCAATAAGTCCTTTATCTTTACTGCTTTTATGCTTTGACTTGAATTAGTCTTAATATCTTTTCCTGCAAAAGCACAAAATCAATATATACTCTCCAAGTCAAGAAACCAATATCCAACAAATTGCAAAAAAGGCTTCAATTATGAAGGGGGGTTCACCCATATGATAGCAAAAATGATATATGTGAGAATATTGGTGCACTATGATACATAGAAGCCAAGTAAAGATATGATAACGATAAAGGTCTAGAAAAATGTGCACAAAAAATCTAGAAAAGATACAAGAAGATTTATAGGAAAATGAATAAAAAGAAAGAAAGGGGAAAAGCCTAAGTAACAAAGTAAGTTCTTAGACACCAGCATATGTGGAATATCTAATATATATATATATATATATATATATTGTTGAATAAACTCTATGATGAAAATCTTTCAAGAAAGGAAAAGAAAATTTACGACTCGAAGTTCATAGAATGTTGGTCTATGAAGAGTAAAATACCAGTCAATTGTAATCCAAAGATTTCTCCACCGACGAACGAAGTTATTAAAGTAGATGAAGCTAGTACTTATCAAAGGATTTGTAGCATTATACACGAAAAATAAAATTACATAATTGTCCAGTGAAAGAAAGAGAAGATGTTAAGAGACTATATGTGTATATATATATATATATACACATACGTAGATAACCATGTGAGCATGATGTCTACTATAGATAGTGGAAAAATATTAAACTTGGTGTTGCTCGTTTAGAGGACATTGGCTACTACCCCAGGAGTCAAGATTTAGGGATAGTTGTCGATGAACCGCAAGATCATGGCTGTATGCAGGAGATGAATCTAATTATTCAATGTTGCACACCACCTCCAATTCTAACTTCTAGGATAGATCCTCCTTTATTCAAGAATAGAAAGAAGGCATAAGAACTAACAGAATTTTATAAAAAAAAGGAAGAAAAGAAAAGAAAATCAAAAGAAGAGTAAGGACTTTTGGCTCTAAGACTACTAAGCATGAATTAATGAAGTCTTCAAGTTGCACTATCTTTTATTTTTGCCCTTACTTTTTTGTTGCTAGATGAGGACTGAAGACAAGTAATTCAAATTTAGAATGAGAAAGAGCTTGACAAGCGGCACAAATGCATATAGCCAATGTGACTTAGGGGAAGATAAGTTTAAAAAGATTTAAATTCATGATTTAATAAGGTTTAATTGTCGTGACAAGAGTTGATTTAGCTATGGCCAGTCAAAGGAGATTAGAAGAAACAAGGATGAAAAAGATTTAAAAGAGATATGTTCCAATATAGATTCATGTGAAAAAGAGATAAGATATATTCATATTGATATGAATTCATTAAAAGTTATATTACTTCTTTCGGGGAAAAATTATAATCGTTAAGTTTGGGAATAATGATATACTTTTAGAGCATGAGTTAGACATGATAGAGCGGTTCACCATAGGTTTGCCACATTAAATTTATCCTCACCTATAGCTATCACAAATGATGCATGGAATGGAGATATATATATATATATATATATATATATATATATAGAGAGAGAGAGAGAGAGAGAGAGAGGTATGTATAATATGGCTAAACGAAAAAAAAAAACACCCTATTGTACCAATGCACCCCTATGCTGTCTCTGTATAGCGCAATGTTTGCTTCGAAGCTCTGCTCCACCTTAAGACACCACTGCCCCATTTACTGGTATGAATGAAACACATTAATACAAATATATATATATATAATGGCCAGATGGGATGCTCTAAAAGCTTCTAAATTCCTTGAATGCTCCAGTAGTTTTATTTTTTTGTCGATGATCGTAAAACGAGGAAAAAATACCAAGAAGAGCCACCACACTTACATTATTTGACGAATCAATTGTCATAGAAGCAATAAGTCAATAGTATGTGTCGAGCTTGATTTTTCAGTTTCTTTTATTTAAAATTAATTTTCCATTTCTAATTAATATTAAACCCTAACCCATTTAATATTAATCCTCGACTAAAGAAATTGAGAAATTTCGGTTTTTTATTGAAAATAATTTTTGGAGTTACCACCCGACCGTAATCAGGAAAAAGGAAAAAAACCATAACCAATTGGGTGGATTGATTACGATTTGGTTACTGGTCTTTGACTTCAATTTAAATGAAGAACCAAAGGGTTTTAAGTTCGAGAGCTAACCTATTAAACCCTAAAGGGTACCACTATTTATTTACTGAAATTAGGATTTTTTTTCTAATTATAATATTTAAAATAAATAAAAATCAAATCTTAAAAAGAACCTAAGTTTTTACATATTTTATCGTCACCTCGAAAGCGTCTACATACCTGTTAGTCGGGATCAGATGATTGTAGTTCTTTCCGAAAACTTTAGTATGTTGGTTAATTTTAATTTTTGAAAACTAACCTAATTTACATTTTAATTGATTCAGTTTACTAAAAAATCTAAAAAGGGTCCTAACTCATAAGTGATTTAAAAAAAAAAACTCTCTAAAATACTATAACCTTTTTGCAAAAATTTCTGTTTTTGTCAATTTTTATTTCTTTAAAAGAAGAAAAAAAAAAACAATTTTTCTACATGAGAATTCCTAAATAACCTAATCCCTAAAAAAATTTCTAGAATAACAGATATACATGTATATATACACATCACTACCATTAAATAAGTATCTACCTAAATAAATTAGTGATATCATGTAGCATACTCTAATATATAAAAATCAACACTAATAAATCTCCTAAACTAATATATTCATATATTATATTACTAATAGATACTATAATGAGGCATATACATATAAATAATAAAATAAAATAAAATAAGAAAACAATCTTAACCTTCCCTTGTCTAATATCTATATATATTGTTACCTATTAACTTAAATCAACCTAATCTATATTAAGACTAATGCTAACAGAAGTATCCTTATTATATATATAAATTATACCAAATTAATTAAAATCTTAATAAACTAAC